>CM071934.1:87639455-88204743 GCA_016081115.2 Rehmannia glutinosa
CAAAAGACTCCAAGTCCACTAGTGGTTATGTTTTTACCATTGGTGGTGGAGCGGTGTCATGGAAATCCTCTAAACAAACTTGTATAGCTCGATCCACGATGGAATCGAGTTTATAGCATTGGATAAAGTTGGTGAAGAAGCGAGAATGGCTTCGCAACTTTTTAGAGGATATTCCTTGTTGGCCTAAGCCGGGGTCGCAATCATGATACATTGTGATAGTTAGTCGGCGATATGAAGGGCTCAAAATAGTATGTACAACGGTAAGTCTCGACATATATGTCAAAGACATAACACCGTTAGGGCGATTGATCTCAAATGGGGTTATTACAATCGATTACGTGAAATCGAAAGAAAACCTAGCGGATCCGTTAACTAAAGGTTTGAATAGAGATCAAGTATCGCTTATCGAAAGGAATGGGCTTAAAATCCACAAAATAAGAATATTCATAGCGGTAACTCCAACCTTGTGAATTGGAGATCCCAAGACCTTGGTTCAATGGGACAACTAAGTTATGTATATTCGGATAAATACTTGGAGCATATTACACTCATTCCTATCCAAGTGGAGAAACTCATTTAATGTGGTGAGGTTAAGTTATAAACTTTTAATGATTCCTATACTTTAAAGAAGTGGAGTATGGAAGGATACTCTTAATAGGAGATCACCTATATAAGTGTGAAGACGGGCCGCTTCAACGAAACACTTATGAATCCAAGATGGTGTCCAGGGCAAAATGGACACAACCGTGAGAACCAAATGGTGTTAGGAAAGATATTGTGTGGATGTTTGTTGTTTTGGTTTACGTAAATAGTGAACAGTTCAAGACATCGTGTCACCTGAAAAAACTAGTAAACTGATAGCATTCCACTAAGGAAGGTTCAAAGCCACAAGCTACCTCTCCCGATGCAATAGCTTTCCGTTTGAACTCTCTTAGTGTCTGCATACTCATATGCATTTATTTCATTCATGTGGGGGATTGTTGGAATTGGTTTTAATTAAATTGGGTTTGACCCGATTTTGACCAATTATTTAAGTGGGGTCATTTATTCAAAGTATGAAATAAATGAGATAAACGTCATCTCAGATGGTAGATGAGTTTAGCATTTTGAATTTCTCAAAACCAATATCGGGTGAATGAGAAATAAATGCATAAAGTTGGCCACTTAAAATGCTTTTATATATGGAATATAAAAGGGTGGGAATATGGAAAGCCATATCCCACATATGAAACATATTAAATGTTTGACTAGTTAATAAAGAGCTTCACCACTAATAAGGAGTAATCAAGTGGAACTCCTTATGGTACACCCTAGTGGACCAAGTCAATTTTGACTAGCCTTTGGCTAGCTCAAAAGGCACCGAGGACGGTGCGGAGCACCGTCCGAGCCGGAGCCGGGCCCGGCCCGCGCACGTCGCACATAGTCGCATTGGGCGCTTTCGAGGCGCACTTTGCACTTCGCGAGGAGCTTTGAGGAGCCTTAAAGTTTTGGAAAATCGAGATCGCATTTCACAGTGGCGACACGTGGCGCCGATTGGATGCGTCTGTTTCTTTGACGACAGGGCACCGTGATCGACGCGTCTGTCCCGGTGTGAATGGGTGCATGCTAATAGGTGTGCTCCTTCAGGCAGATAGGATCAGGACCATCAGATCGCAACTGTTAACCACAGGGCGCGATCTGACGGTCAAGATCGATCCGGACCAGGGGATGCACCCGGTCTGAAGAGGCACCAGGAGCTCTATATAAACCAACCCCTTAATTCATTTCAACACATCAAAAATCGAATTTCACTTCATATTTTCGCATTGTAAAAGAGAGTTTAAGAGCATCAAAGTGTTCGTTGTACTTGCGATTTGTAGTGCAACTATCGCTAGTAGTTCGTCGTTGTATCTTGGGAGACGATTGATGTATTCCGTAAGCACCGTGAGCGGGGCAATCTCGTCTTAAAGAGAAAGAGTCCAACTCTTGCCTTGACGTCTTGATTTTACCGTTACTCGCTCAACTGTTTTCACCATTCGGTATACACCAACCGGTTTTACCCAACAATTTTACCATAGGGTTGTATGTGTACAACACAATCCTTCAACGTCAATAAAGAATGCCCATGCAGAACTAAAATTACACCATTCAACAAGCATTTTCGCATTTTATTGTCTACTCCTTATCAATCTCGAATTTCTTGAAATACGAGTAGTTTTTTGAAAGTTTATTATTTGCAAGTGTTGCTAAATATATTAAAAAGTCGTTGTATCATAAATGCGATTGCGAACCGTTAACTCTATAGAGCAATTTTGTCTTACATATATAGTATACAATACTAGTATCACTTTACATTTTGTCCCGTTATTCTAACTAGAGACATTTCTCTAGTCGACGATCATTTTGTTCCAAGAAACAATAATTTTATAAAATATCAATTATGCAACAAAATTTGTAATAAATAATACAAATACTTATCTAATTTTGAGACAAATTTATAAAAACAGAAAAATAAATTAATATAGAAACTTTTATCGAGTGAGGTCTTGAGCCTTCGTGTCGACCGCCACTCCGGTTTACATTAGGCGCTAAAAAAGTGTAATGGCACTAAATTGTAGAGCATGTCATCTTTCATATCGAGTTGGTTTTGTAGTTTTAGAATTCACTAATCCCAAGTACTTCATCTCCATCATTGCATCGATCGATCCGATTCTTAGACGCCGACCGGATACCCCACAAATAATGAGCCAAGAGCCATAACAAGAGGTATAACATAGGGTTTAGAGAAAATGCGATCCGGGTCCGATGTCCCTCCTATGCAACCTATTCTCGACTAAAGTATAGGATATATTAAGAATCAATTATGCACTTCCTCCCATAGGTTCCTTTGTGTCGTTGGGGATTGAAATAAGAGGTTTGGAAGGAATCCAATCCTCATCTTCCCACCTACCGGAATGAAACTAACCACGTTGCACAAAGAATGGTCTAAAGGCCTTGAAGTTCTAATCTTACTATTCCCACTGCTCTAAGGTGTGACGTCCGTGATTCGTATGTCCGCCTTTGATTGTTGGCAACCATGCATCCGCAGTTACTGGGCTCGTGACAACGCCTTTTTGGTCATATCTTTTGGCCTCCGGGTTTCGGAGGTAGGCGTTCGAAAAATGATTGCTAATTGATCGAATTGAGAAGCAAAAATATTCCGATAAAGACATTCCTCAAGAATATCATTATGACTTTCAAAGTCGTGCGGAAACCATCCTAAACTCCTTCTATAAAGCCTTCCTCTAACAAAAGACAACAACCACATCATTGCTAATACTTTTAGACGGGTCGCTAATACTTTTTGAGAGGACTACTAATATTTTTCGCGAGAAATATTAAAATACCTTTAATTAGAAAACCTAATAATTTTCAATTAGACTATTAATACATTTTAGGGGGAATACTAATTCTTTTGCGGGAAAAATCAATATTTTTCATGAGAATTACTAAAAAAATTGTTCAAGGTGATTACTAATAATTTTTCAATAGATTGCTAATTCTTTTCATGGGAAAACTAATATTTTTGAAAATCGTCTAATATTATGTCACTGTCTAATACTATGTCACTGCCTAATACTTTTCAAAATGATAATTAATATATTTTGGTGATTACTAATACTTTTTAGATAAAAAATCAATAATTTTCATGATGGCTACTAAATATATTTTGGTGATTACTAATACTTTTTCATGTACTACTAATACTTTTTTAGTGGAAAAACTAATACTTTTAACGACCCCTAATATTATAAAAATGCATCGGTCGGAAGATCCTATGATACCACCCCATAATATTACAAAAATATCAACGGTACACGAAATTTAAAAAATTCCGTGTCAGGTTAGGTTCATCTTATAGAGAAAGACCCGCTAGACGGTCTAACCAAAATGTGTTATACAATATGAGAGGAGTTATTGGATGAATCTTTTGATGAAGTGGCCTGATTTGGGTCTTTTTTTTTCCTGAGGTACAGATTTGGGTCTTTTTTTTTTCCTGAGGAAAATTTGGCTCAAATTTGAATGATCCATGAATTGATATTATCTTTATTTAATCGCCCATGTGATTATTATAAAAAGATATAAAAATCTTTTTCATATCTTATCATCTTGACACATAAATAACAAATCTTGATCTTGAAAATTTGACATATGGAAAATCTTTTAGTTGGCATGTAAATTATTTATTATAATATCAATTAATCAACTACCTAATTTTAAAACTTAAATTTAATCAAATTCCTAAATATAAATAAAAAATATAAAATCTAATGTTCGGAAATAATAAAGGTTCATAAACCCCGGGTAATACTCCGATAATTTGACAATAATTGGATAAAATCTCAATTATGCAACAAAATTTGTCTGTAAGTACATAATTATTATAAATATATCAATACAAATACTTAATTGTTCTATAGAAGAAAATACAATTTTTTTAGGAAAGTTCTGGATAAGTTGTTCTAAGAAAGTATACAATTTTTGAGACAATTATATAAAAATAGAAAAATGTTAATATTGTATAAACTTATTAAAATTAAAAAATATAAAAAAATTGTAGTTTTGTTTTTAATCAACGTGGTATAATGATGGGCGTGTTCCTGCTTTCACGCCTCTTCCTCTCTGCATTCCAGGCAGAACCCTACCCTTACTTTTTTCCTTCACTCTCTTCAAATTATCAATCAAAAATTTTAAAAATCAAAAATCGCCCCTAAGATGCCTCATGAAAGCCCAAAAAAGAGCCAAGAACCGATCGCCGCCAACGCCATGGCGAACTGTGTTTTCCCTGAAGACATAATGATTTGCATCCTCACTCGGCTTCCGGTGAAGTCAGTCATCCGTTTCAAGTCTGTTTGCAAGCCGTGGCGCGAGCTTTTTTCCACGCCAGAGTTCATTGGAATGCACCATGGTCAGTCTTCTTGTGACCCAAAAAATCAGTCTTTCATTGTCCACAGAATTAATAAGAACTTTAGTAATACCATGCTTCTCTTCAACATTGAGTCCAATGTGAAGAAACCCACTAATCTTGACCACCCATTTTCTTCTATCCGGACCATGATAAATATTGTGGGGTGTTGCAATGGCTTGTTTTGCATAGATCGTAGTCATAGTCGAGAGATTGTTTTGTGGAACCCTGCAATGAAGTTGTCCATGAGTGTTCCACCCTCAAAGTTGAAGGTAGATTTATGGGCTCCGGAGATGGTGTCACTTGGGTTTGGATATGATGCTGAGGGTGCTGATTTTAAGGTGGTGAGAATTGTTAGTTTGAAAATGAGTATTACTGGAGTTGAGGTGTACTCTGTTAATTCAGATTCTTGGAGAACAATTGAGGTTGATTTTCAGTTTAATGTGTTGGAAACTAGAAGTGTCGTGATTGTGAATGGAAACCCGTATTGGGTTGCAAAGGTTGACGGGAATGAGAGAGCTAAGAGTGTGATTGGTGAGATTTTGGTGTATTTTGATGTGACAAAATTGGTTTTCAAGATTGTACCTCTGTCAACCCTTTATATGGAGGCAGAGTCAGAGGTAGAATTGGTCGATTGGAATGGTTCTGTCGGTGCTCTTGTGTGTACTAAAGACTACGAAAGGGTTCAATCTCTTGATGCGTGGGTGTTTGATGATGGTCAACAAATTTGGAGGAAGAATCACACTTTTGGGCCTATTGAGCTGAACGTGGATAGGTTTTTGCAATGTTCAAAAAATGGGAAAATTCTGGGCGAGCTCCCAAATGGCAAACTGTTTGTGTTTGACCCTAAAACCAGACGTGTTAAGGTCTTGTTCTATGGCGCTCAACAGCTCCAGTCTTTTGAGATTTATGGATATACCGAGAGTTTGTCATGCAGTAAAGGAATGAGACAAGTGCAGGCGATGAGGAGGAAGAGGAAGATGATTAATGATGCCACTAGAAGAAGTTGAGGATTTTTTGTGGTCCTATCTGGAACTATATGGTTGTGTAATTATTGTTAGTTATCTATTGGCATTATAAAAGGGTCATAGTGACCTAGCTGCTTTTGAACTTTTGGTACTTACGCAAAATTTGCTGTTTTTTTTTTTTTTTTTTTGTTTCGATGATGTTCAAAGTTTATAGTTGAATATTAAAGCTATGAATGGTTACAGTTACATGTGAATGTCATGAAGACATGGTTTCGATCAATACATTTTTTAATGCTTGGGTAGTCACTGATCACTGTGTTTGGGATGAATGGTCTTCAATAAGGAAATTATAGCTATGGAGAGTTTAAGAGATGTTTGCAAGTGATTTATACTGTTTGACGAGCATGTAGTTTCTTTACAGTGTTTGTTTTCTTTATGACAAAGAACAATAGTTTCCTTTTTCTCTGGTCAGTTTTCATCTTCGTCATCCTTTTGGGTTGTCAGATTGATGAGGAGAGCACAAGGGCTTCCTAGAACGGCAGAAGGATTGTCTGACAATTTTTGTGTCCAATTTGATGTGATCAAAAACAAGAATTTTGTCTCCCAATGAATTGATAGAGGTCCTTGGACTTCTACAGGATCAGAATTCACTCTTGTAACAAAAATGGTGAAATTGAACACGAGCTTTCTGATATCAATATATAGCCTGGGCTTTGCTCCAATAATCCAACACCGTCATGATGGTTTTGTCATTCTTGTCAATGTTATTCATATTTGGAAATCAGGAAACATGTTATACTGACGGAAACATATGGATTTAGGCTTCTGAAGTGTAATAACATAATGCATTAGGACTTGAAGAATTTAAATATAATGTCCTTGTTGCAGATATTAAACAATTTCATTCTTTCTTTGATGATATTGTCTTGCTGTACATGTGATTGGGTTTATGTGTTCTGTTTTTCAAACCTATGATCTGTCGTACCATTTGGGCACGGAGAAGCATGTCATCTCGCACCATCTACGTTATCATTTTGATTTCTCAATGGATGAGGCAAGTTGTTTTCAGCTAAACAACTGTTTGAGTTTTCTATGTATACCAAATTATAGATGAACAGCCATTTAACTTGATGTTTTGAATTCATCACTGCAGCTGTGAGAGTCAGAGAACTTTTTCATCATTCTCATGATTTCCAATAGCTTACTTACCTAAAGGCCTCACTTTTTTAAGAAAATGGACAAAATAATACTCTCCATATTAGACTTTCCAGGATTATCAAAGACGAGCTTCGCTTGAGATTTCATCTAATCATTCAATCTATAGCAGTGTGAATCATGACTTCAATTTACCTCATGATTGGGGGCCACCCTCCATTTTTTTACAAATGATGTTAGGTTTCTCAAGCATTTTATTTTTTGGGAATAATTTCATTTACTATCCTTGAGGTTTAGTTTGATTACAATTTTTTTTTTGAGTTATTTACAAATACCCTCTTGGAATATGTTTCTATTTTACAAATTGTACCAATTAAGAGGGTGTTTGTAAAACAAATACAAACCTTGGGGGGGGATAATATGCAAATACCTCAATTGGGTATTTGTAACTATAAAGATAACTGGATTTCTTTGTAATTATGCTAAACCTCATGATAAGTTTTTGTAATTAACCCTGTTTTTGTAATTAACCCTTTATTACAGGGTTAAACATGGTTAATTGATATTGCAATTTATGTGCCTTCAGTGAATGAAAAGTTATCTTTTCATTTTCTGCAGATTGTGGCTTATCTTCCAATGTCAGCTTATTTTCTAATGTCAGCATCATCATCGGCTGCTACTAGGGATGGCAATAAGGTGGGTCAAAACCCGGCCGTACGGGGCAGGTTTGAACCCGTTCAAATGGGTCCTGGGGCGGGTTATGGACCCGCTTCTGGAAAACCCACAGGGTCCGGGGTTGGTAGCGGGTCTTGGTGGACCCGCCCCATATGTATTTACTTAAATAAATTGATTAATATCTTTTAGGATTAGTCTCAAGTGATTGAAATTATTGTTGCTCCTCCTTGTGTGCTGAGGTCACGTGAAGGCTAAAGGATGGTTTTTAGGTTCAGGTTCTTGACATTATTTTCTAAAGAGTTTGATTGAAAATGCAGTTTCATATTAATGTTGCTGGCTTGCAGCCATTAATTATTTTGGGGACTTATTAGCAAGTTTGATAATGATTACAAATTTTACACAAAAAGAATGCAGAAGCAATGAGTAACAGCATTACCTTTAATTACACTAATAAACTGTCATCAAATTCTTGTGCCCGGTCTGGTGGGTTGAACCCGCCGGGTCCCGGGTTCAAGGCGGGCGGGCGAGTTTTGAAGCTGGACAGGTCTCGTGTCTAATATTTTCTTGGTGGGCGGGTCCCGGGTTTGGCCAAACCCGTCCCGTTGCCATCCCGAGCTGCTACAAGGGTGACTCACTTATTTCAACTGCCATGGTATTATTGCTCTTGCTCAAGGCTTATCGATCAATACTCTCCTCAACTGGTTTTACTCAAGTCATTGTGGAAACATATTCTACGGTTCTATCATCACCTTGTAAAAATCAAGTGGCGGATGCAGTTGCTCACCTAGGGTGTCAACAAAGGCAGTTCAAAATTGTTTGACCTCCTGAAATTCCTAGAACAATTGCTAGATTAGCTCATATAGATCAACTTGGTTTGCCCTCATTCTGTAGGCGTATTCTGAAATAATTTTGTGGATCGAAAAGAAGTATGGTGTGAATCGTCCAAACCTTGATTAGAAGTGCAAATAGTCACTCATCCAACTAGGAACCATTCTCAAAAAAAAAAAAACAAGGAATTACAACCAACTTATATAATTGTCAGGATGGGCCAACGGGGCGGGCTAGCTCACAACCCGCCCTTCAACAGGACGAGACAGACCGGTCCGCCAATGTGGGGTGCCAAGAAACCCCAATCCAACCCTCCTTGTGCCGGAGTTTGGGTGGGTCGGCCCGACCATAAACTTAGAAGAAAAAAAATATATTTTATGAATTTTTATTTGATTCTTTACTAATTAATATTTTATCTAATTTTCTTTTTCTTTATTTTCGTGTAAAAGTGGGAAATCAATGGTTTATTTATTTTGGATAAAGAAATCATAGAAATACAATTAAATTGGCTGAGATTGAATGATTTTCTAACATTAAAAAACACTCAATTAATTATTTCTAAATGTGACTAATAGCATAATTTATGGGATTGGAAAACAAACTGTTAAATATTCTTATACTTACTAATAGCCTAATCTCTGGGATTGGCGAAATCAATCAATCAAATATTGTAAAAACTTACTAATGGCCTAATCTATGGAAGTGTAAATCAATCGATTAATATGCTAAATAAATTTACAATACTTTAAGTTAGGACTTTATTACTTTGTTGATTTATCTTTGCTCCTGAAAGCATGTTCAGGACACAAGAACATTTCTTAAATTTAGAAACCATCCATCCAGAAAGGAAGCACCTGTTAGCATGTCGCAAAGAAAGTAATGTACTAATCAAGGAAACATAATATTTACAATACAAAATGATTTTCTCTAATAAATAGATTTTAATGTTTCTTATTTTTTAAATAAATAAGTTGCAGCTGCGGACTGACCTACCCCATCACGAGTTGTTCAGCCTTAAACTATAGCTTGCCGCCGGCCAGCCCATTTAGGCCTGCTAATCCCCTATCCTTGTCGGGGTGGGGCAGGCCTGACCCATTTTGACAACTTTATACATGAGTTTAAATATGATGTTTTATGATCTATTGTATCGGTTTTTTTTTTTGTTTGCCTCCTATTTTTTATTGTTTGAAAGGTGGAGTTTATTTGAGGTTTTCGTGTCTCGCTTCAAGATTTTGTATCTTGATTATTTCATATTAAATCATAAAAATACAATTGCCTAGTTGTCAAAAAAATATAAATATTATCAATATGAATACTTAATTATTGTATAAAGATTACACATTTTGTAGGAAAATTCTCAATAATTATTCGAAAAAAATCATATAAGTTTAAGATAAATTTATTAAAAATAAAAAATAAATTAGTATAGAATAAAAAATTTATTACTTTATTAACGATTTTTTTTTTTTAAATATCAAAGTGATATGAAAATACGTACACATTCACTGCCAGACTCCTCGTCTCCTCCCACTCCACCCAACCATCGCAACTGGCACTGTCACGTTCCTCTCTACAATTAACAATTGCACACAAAACCCTTTCTTTATTTCCCTTCTTTCTCCAAAATCTTTTTCGGAAGAGAAATTAAAATCATCCCCCATAAAGAACACGGTGACGTACTCTTCTTTCTCTACAAATTCCACACAAAACCCTTTCCTTATTTCCCTTCTTTCTCTAGTTTTTTTTTGGAAGAAAAATCAAAATGGTCAATAGCAAAGAATCAAACGCCATGGCGAACTGTGTATTCCCTGAAGATATAATGCTCTGCATCCTCACACGTCTTCCGGTGAAGTCAATCATCCGCTTTAAGTCTGTTTGCAAGCCCTGGTCTGAGCTTTTTCGACGCCGGATTTCATTAAAATGCACCATGGTCAGTCTTCTAGTGACCCAAAAGACCAGTCTTTTATTGTGCACAGAACTAATAAGAACTACACTAACACCATGTCCCTTTTCAACATCGAATCCAATGTGAAGAAACCCACGATTCTTGACCACCCATTTTCTTATTCCCGGATTATAATAGATATTGTGGGGTGTTGCAATGGCTTGGTTTGCATAGAACTTGGGCGAGTGATAGTTTTGTGGAACCCTGCAATGAAGTTGTCTATGAGAATTTCATCTTCAAATTTGAAAGTAGATTTGGGGGCTCCTGACACGGTGTCACTTGGGTTTGGGTATGATGCTGAGGGGGCTGATTTTAAGGTGGTGAGGATTGTTAGTTTGGATATGAGCATTACTGGAGTTGAGGTGTATTCTGTTAATTCAGATTCTTGGAGAACAATTGAGGTTGATTTTCAGTTTAATGTGTTGGAGACTAAAAATGTTGTGATTGTGAATGGAAATCCGTATTGGGTTGCAAAGGTTGACGGGAATGAGAGTGCTAAGAGTGTGATTGGTGAGGTTTTGGTGTGTTTTGATGTGACAAAATTGGTTTTCAAGATTGTACCTCTGTCAACCCTTTATATGACCTCATATTCAGAGGTAGAATTGGTTGATTGGAATGGTTCTCTCGGTGCTCTTGTGTGTACTAAAGACGACGGACTAAAGGGTTCAATCTCTTGATGCGTGGGTGTTTGATGATGGTCAACAAATTTGGAGAAAGAATCACACTTTTGGGTCTATTGAGCTGAACGTGGATAGGTTTTTGCAGTGTTCAAAAAATGGGAAAATTCTGGGCGTGCTCCCAAATGGCAAACTGTTTGTGTTTGAACCTAAGACGGGGTGTCTTAATATCTTGTTCTATGGCGCTCAACAACTCCAGACTTTTGAGATTTATAGATATACTGAGAGTTTGGCATACATTAAAGGAATGAGACAAGTGAAGGCGAGACCGAGGAAGAGGAAGATGATATGTGATGCCACTTGAAGAAATTGATGATTTTTTGAGGTCCTATTTGCAACTACATGGTTGCGAAATTGTTGTTAGTTATCTATTGGCATTCTAAAAGGGTCATAATGACCTAGCTGCTTTTGGTACTTTTGCTAAAGACATTATATGTTTTTGTATGAAGAGGTATTGGGAATGGTTTCTTATTGATGTTGAGATGACTAACAAAATTTGCTGTTTTTCTGTTTCGATGATGTTCAAAATTTGTAGTTGAATATTAAAGTAGTTGTTATCAATTGTTACAGTTTCATGTAAATGTCATGAAGGCATGGTTTCGGTGAAGACATTTTTTTCTCTAGGGAGGAAATTACCTTGAATCTTTAGATGATACTCATAAGTACATCCATCAGAAAAGAGTTTCTTAGTTCATTGATTTTTGAGAGAGATATCCCTAATTATCGTATATGGAGTGGAAAAATGCCAAGCTTAACGAAAAATGTAGACAAACTCCCCTGTTTATAGTTTCTTTTCTTTTTTCTCTGTTGTTGTTGTTGGTGGTGATGGTGTGTTGATTTCATATTCTGTATTGGCTGCTGAAAATTGCTATGCCTTAATTTTTCAAGAAATGTTTGCTTGTTTCATTGTGTAGATCATTAAATGCTTGCTTGTTTCTATGTGTAGATTATCAGTCTTGATCAATCATTCCAATTTTTGTTGCATTTTACATTCCATATAACTTATGCACACCATTCTTTTTTCTAGCTGTAAAGGTTATTGGGTTTGTGTATTCTGGTTTTTAAGCCTATGCTCTGGCATACCATTTGGGCATGGAGAAGCATGTTATCTCGCACAATCTGCGTTACCATTTTGATTTCTCAATGGATCAGGCAAGTTGTTTTTCAGCTTAACAACTGTTTGAGTTTTCTATGTATACCAAATTATAGACGAACAACCATTTAACTTGATTAACCTCAAATTATATGGTGTTTTGAGTTCATGACTGCAGGTATGAGAGGGAAAGAACTTTTTCATCATTCTCATGACTGCCAGCAATATGATGTTCCTGTTGAAGTTAATTTCCAGGATTATCAATGACGAGCTCGCTTGAAATTTTATCTAATCATCTATTCTATCAATATGATGTTCCTGTTCATGTAAGAGCATATAGTTCATATGGTATCTCACTTAGTTCAATTATCTATAGCAGTACTAATCTTGACATCAGTTTACCTCGTGATCTGCCCACGACTTTCAACGGTGTTAATTTTCCAAGCGTTTTATATTTGGGAATAATTACAGTTACGGCACTTGAAGTTTAGTCTAATTAAAAAAAAAAAAAAAAACTCAGTTATTCACAAATACCAGGTTTCTATTTACAAATTGCACTTAGTAAAGGGGTGTTTGTAAAGCAAATACCGGATTTTACTTGATCGCCGCATGAAGCCTAACATCCAAATATCTCTGACTAAATTTATCTTTTGTTTTGATAAATTTGAGAACTATTGCGCGAATATTTATTTAGTTGCAAATACAGATGATAGCTATACATATGCAGATACAAGTTTAGGAAGTTTTCTGTTTGGCGTTGGGAAAAAAATTGTTAAAATTAGTATTAATTGCTTTGATATAATAAATAATTCTGCTGTAATGTTGATCTGATGTAGAACCCTAATGACAAACAAACACCGGAAAATTTTGCTCGTACTGAAGAAAAATGTTGAAAGCTTAATAGCTGCATGGTGATTAGGGTTGTAAAATAATCGAATTGAACGAATAATTAGAATATACGATTCGAATTCGACTAATAAACGAATATTTGTATTCGAAATTTTGCAATCGTTACATATAGTTTTTACTTTAAATTATGATTAGTTTACAATATAAATTAAAATCTAAACAATATCAAACTTATCAAATAAGTACTAGATGATAATAAAATTAAAATAGGAATCATGAAATAGATATAAAATATCATTTAATAATCTATATGTTTTTAATAGTGACATATGCTATAAATATATATTATTCAATTATTTGTTGTATATTTGAATCGAATATTGTGGTATTCTAATTCGAATTAGAAAATAATACGAATATAAAAATATATTCTTATTTGAATTTTTATTCGAATTTGAATGTTCATATTCGAATTCGAATCGCGAATCGAATAAAGAATATTTGATTCTTTTACAACCCTAATGTGATATTCATTCTACGCTTGGTGCAAGTGTGTGGATGAATGCCAAAGTACCCGATTTCCTTAAAAATGGGACATGTGAATGGCAGATGACATACTTAAGTGTATATACCCCAGTTATTGCATATATACGATCCATATTGTTAAAATTAGAAAGGACGACCTTTATTGCATATATACGATCCATGTGAGTTACCTTCATCCCTAAAAGGTATGGTGATTTCGAAAGGACGACCTTTAAGAAAAAACCAAAATGGGGACTATATGCACATGAACTAGGCAAAACAGAAAAACAAGTAATCAGTTATTTTTCATGTCTTCAAGCACGTTCATCCTTTGGACAAAAAAGTTTGTTCACCATCCTAAGGTCCAAAAAATAGAAGTAATTACTCGACTAACTTTGTGACGTAAATAGAAGCTTATACGGAAATCAATAACTCACAAACAACTTATTGATTCACACATAATACCGAATTGAATTGACAATAAATTATGTAGTAGATTATTGTCTCGACATAGAAAGACCAACATTTGTGAAATTGGGGTGATTGTCATTCATCTTCATTGAATTTTGAACTTAATTTTAAAAAAATAGATGACAGATTGTCGTGTGCCAGAAATTTGTATCACAAATTTCGTTGTCTATAAATTGACAAACAAAATCGAAGTTTACTTTCTCTCTACCTTCTCTATAGTTCATCTTCAAAAAATTGTCTTCTCCCTCATTTGTTCTCTTCTCTCTAATGGAGGAATCAAGGAACCATATTTTTTCCACTTGTAGGACTTTAATCTCCTTTCAAGAGAGTGATTTAGTTTCCCTTTGGGATAATTTTTTTTTCTTTTCTTTTTCTTATTCTTTAGATCTGATCATTTATTGGCAACAAATCTGGCCAATTTGGTTTGATCCGATCATTTATCGATCATGTAAAGGATGGTTTCTCATGGCTATACATAATGGGATTAGATCCGAATGTAATAAAGAAATGACAAAAAGATTATCACATGCAAATGTGGAACTTCTAGCCATTTTTATGGAGTTTTGGTTTTGCCACTTGTATAAAAACTTCTTCTTTTTTTTTTTTTTTGAATTCCCATGTATTTTCTCCTTGGAATGTATTGTTTTCCCATTTTATAGTTTGGTTTGTCTTGGGGTTTCTTTCCTCGATTGTGTTCATGGATCCCATATCTCGGCTCTAGTTTGAGGATTTTAGTTAAGGGTCTACCAGATTAATGGGCTTTGAATTGTATTATCTTTGAGTTTTCATTTATGGAATATTCTCCTATCGTTTGAAAAAAAAGTGTAAAGCAAAAAGAAAAGTAGTGCAAATTGAATTTTTTAAACCAAATAAATAAAAGGATTACAAACTCTATTTTTTCCTCTAATTATTCTCTTCAAGAACAAGAACGTTGGAATTCAAAATTTTGAAGGTCGGATTGTCAATTTGATCTCCTTTAAGCATGGAATTGGATTTCAATAATATTGAATCAAAGGTTGAACAATTTAATCTTGAACCAAAACGTTAGAACTTCGAAACATTGACCTATTGAGTTTGATAACTTTTTGGAGGAATTAACTTTTTAATTCTTTTTTCATTTTGAAACAGACTCTTCGATATGAACCTGGGCTTCAATAATGTTAACTCGATGGCTTGATAGTTTATTCTCGATTCAAACTCTATAACTTGAGCGTAACACTTAGGGGGCATTTGGCTAAATTTATATTAAATATCTTATGATCTCCTACATCTGATAAGATGTTTTAGGAGCTGACAACATGTTAGATCTCATTTTAAAAGTAAGTATAACACAAACTTTTATTGTCTGTGAATAAACAAACAAGAAAATAGTACAAATTGAATATTTATGAATTAAACGAAAAATATATGTTACAATCTCTAGCGAATCCTCTGATTCTTTTCTTTAAGAACATAATATCTTGAACATCGATTTTGGAGATGAACTCTTGACTTGATCAACTTCAAACTTGAATATGAATTTCAATAACATTAATTCGAGGGCTTAAAAGCTTAATCTCGATCAGACGTGATTTATTTGACTATATTTGACTTGGATATGAGAACTTCTTGGTGAAATTGACCTTTTGATCTTCCTCCGAGATGAACTTGACATTTGATAACTTTAGCTCAAGGAAATTTTGAAAAAATGCAAGGGTATTTTCGCAAATTTAATTTATAACCTTAAAAATCAAAAAAATAGGAAAAAGGCAAAATGTCTTCAATTCGGTCATTCTTATTTTTCCCTTCCCATTAACTTGTGAATCTTGAAAAAACTTTGAGCCTTGATGATTTCTTTCCCTTTTTCAAAATTTTGTTTGTTCCACCATAAACTTGAACTTGAATTTTAGTATTATTTCTTTTGCCTCTATTTGTCTATTTGGAGATGATTTATGGTTCATTATCAAATTCCCATTAAAGAATTCAACATTCTAGATGGGTTATTGAATGATTGTGCAGTAATATAAAAAAAGATATATAGCTTTGGGATATGACCTTAATATATCTCCAATCTCTTAGGAATATTTCGGGTAAAAAACATAAAAAGATATATTATGAAGTTGTTATGCAATGATTTCAAAATATGAAGAATAGAAGGGAAATATATGATATAATGTAATTGTATTATGTTATTTATTTTTTAATATTAAGATATAATTGGATTAATACATTGATTTTATCAAAAAAATATTAAAATTGATATTAATTTATAGTTTTATTTTTAGAATTGATGTATTGTATTTTATTTTATATAAATGTTAATTGGGCCCCCCTACACAAAAATCCTGGCTTCATCACTGGTTGTATAGCTTATTATCGAATCAAATGCTACGATTTAAGCGGGCACTAAAGTGTAAACATCTTGAATTTTGCCTTGAACATCGGGAGGAAGCCATTAATAATTGTTCAAACACAAGGGTGTGGTTAATGGCTACAAGAAATTAATACTAATATTTTTAATGAAAAACTAATACTTTTCAAAAGAACTACTTATACTTTTAATGGAAAACTAATACTTTTCAAGGCAACTACTAAATATTTTTGGGGAAAACTAATATTTTTCATGGAGACTACTAATACTTTTCAAACGGACTATTAATACTTTTCGGAGGACTAGTAAAACTTTTTAGAAGAATTACTTAATAACTTAAAGGAGAAAAACTAATATTTTTGGAGAACTCCTATTACGTTTTAAGGAACTAATAATACTTTTGAGAGAAAAATCTAATACTTTTCGGAGGACCGTTAAATACTTTTCGGGGCAACTTTAGTACAAAGTAGTAACACTTTCGGGTGAACCACTAATATAATAATACTTTTTAGAGAGGCTACTATAACTTTTAAGAGGAATTACAAAAATGTGTCGCTTATAGTGATACCATGTCCCTTCAAAATGTTACAAAAATACAATCAGTCGGCTTGGATCTGCTTAATGATTTTACTGTTAGACCATCTAATATAAGTTTTTGTCTAATATTATATGTAGGCGTATAAGCCGTCCGATCTATTTAACTTAAAAACTTTTTTAAAGACTCGGCGTGACTCTCAGTATTAAATTAGGCTTTATAAAAGCCTTGCTCATAGCCCAATTGTTAAATAGGACAAGACGAACTTAAACCGTTGGGCCATAGCCCTTTTGGATAGATTGCCCTAATTCTTTTCCCACACCTACTTACGTTGCACCCCAATTTCAATCCTTCCATCATCGCAATTCTCATCTGCCTCACTGACTCTTCCTTCTCTAGAACCCCTTTCCTTGTTTCCTTCTTCCTCTTCAAATTATCAGAATTTAATTTTTCCGTAAGAAAAATATCGCCCCAAGAATAACTCCCATAAGAACTGAAAGCCCGGAAAAGATCAAAGAACCGATATTTGCCGCCAATTACGCCATGGCGAACTATTTTCTGCATGATGATATAATGCTCTGCATCCTCAAATGTCTTCCGGTGAAGTCAATCCTCCGTTTCAAGTCTGTTTGTAAGCCCTGGTTCGTGCTTTTTTCCACGCCAGAGTTCATTAAACTGCACCATGGTCAGTCTTCTAGTGACCCAAAAAATCAGTCTTTCATTGTCCACAGAATTAATAAGAACTTTAGTAAGACCATGTTCTTCAACACTGAGTCCAATGAGAAACACATGTATCTTCACCACCCATATTCTTATTACAAAGATATTGTGGGGAGTTGCAATGGCTTGTTGTGCATGAGTCCCCTACCACTTGGAGAAAAGATTGTTTTGTGGAACCCTGCTATGAAGTTGTCCATGATTGTTCCACCCTCAGAGGTGAAGGTAGATTGTAGGGTTCGTCGGATGGTGTCACTTGGATTTGGGTATGATGCTGAGGGGGCTGATTTTAAGGTGGTGAGGATTGTTAGTTTTGAAAAGAAAAAGGCAGGAAAGAATATGAGAATTAATTGGGTTGAGGTGTACTCTGCTAATTCAGATTCTTGGGGAACAATTAAGGTTGATTTTCCGTTTAGTGTGCTAAGGACTAAAAATGACGTGATTGTGAATGGAAGCCCGTATTGGGTTGCAAAGGTTGATGGGAATGAGAGTGGTGAAAGTGAGGTTTTGGTGTGTTTTGATGTGACAAAATTGGTTTTCAAGATTGTGCCTCTGTCAACCCTTTATATGGAGGCAGGGGTAAAATTGATTGATTGGAATGATACTCTTGGTGCTCTTGTGTGTACTAAAGGCAACGAAAGGGTTGAATCTCTTGATGTGTGGGTGTTTGATGATGGTGAACAAATTTGGACAAAGAATCACACATTTGGGCCTATTGAGGTGAATGTAGATAAGTTTTTGCACTTTTCAAAAAATGGTAAAATTCTGGGCAAGCGCCTAGATGACAAACTTTTTGTATTTGATCCTAAGACCGGATGTGTTAAGGTCTTGTTTTATGACGATCAACCGATCCAGTCTTCTGAGATTTATGGATATAGTGAGAGTTTGGCATACATTGAAGGATTTTTTTGAGGTCCCATCAGCAATTGCATGGTTGTGAAATTTTTGTGAGTTATCTATGGGCATTCCAAAAGATGACCTAGCTACTTTCGGACTTTGGGTACTTCTGCTGAGGTCATTATATGCTTTTGTATAAAGGGGTATCAGGAATGGTTTCTTGTTGATGTTGGGATAAGTTTGCTGTTTTTGTTTCTATGATTTTCAAAGTTTATAGTTGAATATTAAAGTTCTTGTTATGAATGGTTACAGTTTCATGTAAATGTCATTAAGGCTTGGTTTTGATCAAGACAATTTTTTTTCTCTTAATGCTTGGGTAATCATTGATTACTGTGTTTGGGATGAATGGTCGAAATCATAGCTAAACTCATTGAGATTGTTAAGAGATGTTTGCATGTGATTTATACTGTTTTATGAGCATGTGGTTTCTTCATGGCGCTTGTTTTCCTTATGACAATGAACAATGGTTTCCTTTTTCTCTGATCATTTTTCATCTTCGTCGTCCTTGTGGGTTATCAGATGGATGAAGAGAGCACAAGGGCTTCCTAGAATGGCAGAAAGAATGTCTGACATTTTTGTGCCACAATTTGATGTGATCAAAAACAAGAATTTTGTCTGACAATTAATTGATAGAGGTCCTTGGGCTTCTACAGCTTCAGAATCCTTTCATATTTGGAAATCATAGAAATATCACTTCCCCAATAAAGTTTCCAGGATTATCAATATGAGCCTATGTTTCAGATGGTGTCTCACTTAGTTCAATTATCTATAGCAGTACTAATCTTGACTCCAATTTACCTCTTGATAACCCTGACCCCCCAAATGATGTTAAATTTCCCAAGTATTTTATTTTTGGGAATAGTTACAATTGCGACCCTTGAAGTTTAGTCTATTCACAAATACTCCATTGACATATGTCTCTATTTTACAAATTGCGCCTATTAAGGAGGGTGTTTTTAAACAAATACAAACCTCAAGGGTTACAACAATATATGTAAATACCTCGAGGGGTATATGTAATTATTAAGATAACTGGACTTTTTTAATTATGCTAAAAGTAGTTTTTGTAATTAACTTTTATTGCAGGGTTAAGCATGGTTGATTGATATTGCAACCATGGATAACTGATCTTCGCCCTTGCCTTAAAATCATATTTCCATCTTACTTGTGAATTTTGAGCAATTTAGTGAGAAAAAAAGTTGTCTTTTTCATCTGTTGCAGATTGTGGCTTATCTTCTAATGCCAGCATCATCATCGGCTGCTACAAAGGTGACTCGATTTTGAATTGGGGCAAAGACGAGTTCACTTTGATGGCTACTTTGCATCAATCGGCACGTCATTTTTGGCGTTTGTTGCCTTCGCCTTGAGCTCTCTCATATATGGTTACAATTTGCAACTGGGATTCAACTTGATCTCTCTCATCGGGCCTACATTCATATATCTCCGACTAAATCTATCTTTATATCTGATAATTTTGAGAATTATTTCGCGAATATTAGTTGCAAATAAGGATGGTAGCTGTACATGTGATGGTATAGGTTTAGGAAGTTTTTCATATTTAGCGTTCGGGCGAAATTTGTTAAAATTAATGTTGCTTTGATATAACAAATAATTTTGCCATCATGTTTGTTCAGTTAAGTTGATATGTTGTAGATAACATACTTAAGTGTATGTACACCATGTATTATATCTACAATATCCCTAATCAGTATGATAATTTCGAAATGACGACTTATAAGAAAACCAAAATGGGGTTTATATGCACAAGAACTAGGCAAAACTGAAAAACAGACATCAGTTATTTTTAATGTCTTAAAGCACTTTTATCCTTTGGACAAAAAAGTTTGTCCACCATTTTATGGCTAGATTGGAATGATGGAACTGAATTAGGATGAAATGGAATGACTTCGGGAATGGATAATGGCGGGAAAGAAATGAAATGAACATAGTTATTCCAATGATTGATATGGAACAGGAATGTGAAACAACGAAAAGAATGGAATGGCCGTAATTTTACTTGATTTTAATTTTATTATCGGTAATTAAAAATAAGAAAGGTAGTAACATAACAAAATAGTTTTGAGTACCAGATTATCATTAAGTAGATTTTTTAAAATAAAATAATATTTAATATATTTTGAAAAATATATCTTATATTATATTTGGTATTAAACAATACACGCATGTATACATATATATATGATATTGATAAAACAATTACAAATATATTTTTTATAAAAATATAAAAGATCAATAAATGATTCTTCGAGCAAGTCTCACATTTTAGGTTTTA
Organism: Rehmannia glutinosa; assembly: GCA_016081115.2. Taxonomy (NCBI): domain Eukaryota; kingdom Viridiplantae; phylum Streptophyta; class Magnoliopsida; order Lamiales; family Orobanchaceae; genus Rehmannia; species Rehmannia glutinosa. Next base: position 87,660,358 of record CM071934.1, read on the forward strand.
GATTTTGATAAAACCTGAATACGATTTATTAAATATTTTACATAATTTCTATGTATTATGTGTTATATATATAATATCCATTACATATTTACAAAAATATAAATATGGTATTCTATAATAATAATAGTAATAATAGTAATAATATTAATAATATAAACTTAATCAATGTTAGATTATAAATAGTTATAAATAATTACATTTATTTATTAATAACATTATTTTTTGAAAATATTGATGAATGAGTTTTGAGTTTAATCTAATATTTAGTTATTTTTAAAAGGATAATTTCACACAAAAGAAACATATATACAGAGATTTATTCTTGACTCATTGGGAATAGCTAAATCTATCAGGGACCAAATGAATGGTTACTCCATACTTTTGGTAATAAGAATTTTTTACCAGAATGGATTTTCCCGTTACTAAATTATACCAATCATTTGAATGAGAATGAATTTGGGAATGTCCATTCCATTCCAACCTCATTCTCACATACCAATCATGTTAAGACCCATAAAACATAAGTAATTGCCGAGTAACTTTGTGACGCCGACAAAAGCTATACGGAAAGCAATAACTCAAAAACAACCGATGAATTCACTCGGAATACCGAAATGAATCGACAATGAATTGTATAGTAGATTCTTGTCTCGACTTAAAAGTTCAACATTTGTGAAGTCCGGGTGATTATCATTCATTTTTTAACTTAATTTGGAAAAAAAAAAAAGATAAGAAAATAATTATATTTCCAAAACAAAAAAGAAAATAATTATTTGAAATAAAACCATCCTAAGATTCATTGAGTACAATAGAAAGGAGATATATTTTATTGTGGGGACTCAAACCCCGATCGCACACTCTCTCACACGAGGAAAAAAAAAGAGTACTCTTTCTCTCTCATGTTTCACATATCTCGACTCTTGAGGTGATCGGACTTTTGAGTCTTTGTAGTCTATGAGTTGACAAACAAAATCAAAGTTTGCTCAATGAGCTTGGAATTGTACTATCTTTTGAGTTTTCACTTATAAAATGTTCTTATATTGTTTGGAAAATAAATTGACACGCAAAAAAAAAAAAATAGTGAAAATTGAATTTTTGTGAACCAAATAAATAAACGAGAAAATTTTAATATACCCGTCAATCTATGCGCGATTTTCTAAATTATCCTCTAAACTATTCTTTTTTCTACTTAACCTTCAAACTACACGAAAAATTTTATGGTCCCATCTCATCCTCTTCACCAACAGAATATTCCCGATAGATCCACCGGTGGGAGGAGATGGGACTATAGAAATTTTTGTGTAGTTTGCCAGCCGCAACATGCGGCCGCCGGCCTTACAGTGTGCAGTCGTTGGCCCGCACCAATCGGTCGTCGGCCCTGCCGTGTGCTACATGATATAAATGCGAGAATCTTCTTAAATTCCGAAACCATCGAGAATGGTTTATTTTTTTTTAAGGTTAAGTAGGAAAAAAAGTTTAACGGGTAATTTAAAAAATCACGCATAGTTTGAGGATATATTAAAATTTCCTCTAGCAATTAAATCAACATCAAATTTTCATTTAACTCTTCTCCAATTCTTAGATTTACTAGCTTACTGGGTTCGACTTTTTTCTGTATGTGCATCTAATTCTAAATGCTTGAATTATGTGTCTCTGTACACATGTGTGTATGTTATATAATATGTTATAGTTTCATTGATTTTTGTCAAAATGATGTTTCCATTTGTTGGGTTCTTGACCCTTCTTCTATTGCTTGTGCATCGAATGAAAAAAGTCATCTAGTGGAGATGAAAGCTATTTATATATTTGATTGGGATTTCAAAGCTTATGTTCTTTATTTTAAGGTGGTGAAAATTATTAATTTGGAAATGAGCATTGCTGGAGTTGAGGTGTACTCTGTTAATTCTGATTCTTGGAGAACAATTAAGGTTGATTTTCAGTTTAGGGTGTTGCGGACTACATGTGATGTCATTGTGAATGGAAATCCGTATTGGCTTGCTAAGAGTGATCATGGTGAGGTTTTGGTGTGTTTTGATGTGACGAAATTGGTTTTCAAGATTGTGACTCTTTCAAGCCTTAGTCTGAAGGGGCGGAGTCACAATTGGTTGATTGGAAAGGTTCCCTTGCTGCTCTTGTGTGTACTTTTGGAGAAAGGGTTGAGTCTCTTGATGTTTGGATGTCTGATGATGGCGAACAAATTTGGAGAAAGAATTACAGTTTTGGACCTATTGATGTGAAAGTGGATAGGATTTTGCAGTGTTCAAAGAATGGGAAATTTCTGGGAGAACGCCCAGATGGCAAATTGTTTGTGTTTGATCCTGAGACTAGATGTGTTAAGAAGGTCTGGCTCTATGGCTCTCGGCAGCGGTCTTTTGAGATTTATGGATATACCGAGAGTTTGACATATATTAAAGGAATGAAAGAAGTGAGAAGAAGGAAGAAGAAGAGGAAGACGAGGTTGTAACAAGTTTTTGATTAAATGGTTTTAGTGAGGAAATTATAGCTGAAATCATTGAGTTTTTTTCTGAGATGTTTGCATGTGATTTATAATGTTTTTATCGGCATGTAGTTTCTTTGATGTGCTTCTTTTCTTTACGACAAAGAACAATGTTTGCGGAAGAACAGTGGTTTAACAAAAACAAGAAAATCTAGGCAATAAGAAGCATATGCAATGTTGCGCTCAGTCTTTTGATGATACTGTAAGTACGCCCAATATTTTGATGATACTCGTTAGTACATCCCTCAGAAAAGAGTATCTTAATTCCTTGATTTGATAGAGCTAATTATCGTATATGGAGCACTAACTGACAACAAAATTCTTGCTTAATTTGATTCCGCTTAATGCGAGAAAAATCCGAGCTTGTCAAAATATTTAGACAAACCCCCCTTGTTTTTCTTTTCTTTTCTTTTTTCTTTGTTGTTGGTGGTGATGGTGAGTTTGATTCTGTATTCTGTTTTGGCTGCTGATTTAATTCCTGTCTTTTTCATGAAGTGTATACATGTTTCATTGTGTAGATCATTAAATGCTTGCTTGTTTCATTGTGTAGGTTATCACTCCTGATCAATCATTCCAATTTTTGTTGCATTTTACATTCCACAATATATGCATACCTTTCTTTTGTCTAGCTATATTTGTTATTGGTTTGTGTGTTCTGGTTTTCAAGCCCATGGTCTGGCATACCATTTGGGCACGGAGGAGCATGTTATCTAGCACCGTTTACGTTACCATTTTTATTTCTCAATGGATCAGGCAAGTTTGAGTTTTCTATACAGTGCATTTTTATTTATTTAAAGGCCACACTTTTTAAGAATTTGCTGCCTTAAAATTCCCAGGATTACCCTTGACGAGCTTTTCTTGGAATTTTATCTGATGGTCTACAATCTATCAGGATATAGGGAGTGTTTGCAATCACTTAAAAAAGTGCTTCTCATTTTTTGGCTTAAAAAAACACTTTTTGGTTTTTGCAAGTACTAACTTCTGCTTCTCATTTTGCTTCATTTAATTAGAATCTAAAAGTAGGGAGAGGGAAAAGTAGGGAAAGGGGTGTTTTAGATTCTGCTCCAGTTTAAAATTTACAAATAAATAAGTACTCTTACAAAATTTTCACCAAATACTCTCAACTTCTCATTCTCAACTGCTGATTCTATTTTCAAACACTATGACTCCGCTACTTCTACTACTGCGGTAATAAATTACTCCTTCTGCCAAATGTTCATGCCGTGTTGACCACATAGTTGGAAGAGATATTTCAGAAGTAGAAGCTAAGCAGAAGACATTAGAGCAAGGCTGGTGAATTATTTACTGCATCATCGCTTGAAGAGTATGCAGAATTAAGCAGGGACGATGAGGATGACTGTAGCAATGATGATGAGCCCCGGATTATTGGGTAAGGCCGATTTCAAGAACAGTTTTCTGTTATAGGGAAGTTTTAGGACATCATTTTGCTGTTTGTAATAATGTGATATATACATGGATTTTGCAACTTGGATTAATTCATGTTATAGTAGTATCTGGTTCATTGCCTGGAACAGTTCTCGTTGTGTTTCAATTACAAGTTAAATTGATTCCCTTGTTTTATTATTTTTTTTACGCTTTTCTCTTGCTAATTGACATTTATTAAGAGAGTCTCTATTCAGGAAAAAAGTATAACTTTTGCACAACACTCCCATAGTCCACATGGTGTCTCACTTTAGTTCAGTCTATAGTACTACTAATCAAGACTTTAGTTTACCTGATGACCTCCCCTCGCCCTTCCTTTTTCCTCCAAATGATATTAAATTTCTCAAGCATTTTATTTTGGGATAATTACAAAATCCTACCCTTGAGAATTCAGCAAAACAACTCAATTATCTTTCAAAATTTACAACTACGTTACTCCATTGGCATATGTTTATTTTACAAATTGCATCTATTGGGGGTAATTTGTAAAACAAATACAAACCTCAAGGGGTTATTTGATTATCTCTAGGAGGTATTCATAATTTTAAAATATAATTGATTTTTTGTAATTATTCTAAACTTTAGGGGTAGTTTTTGTAATTATCTCTTTTTTTGGTAATGTTGGGTGAATACTGAATGGACACAATATGCATATTGGCTCCATTGGCGTAGCAGATAAATGTAATGTTCTAAAGCATGTCCTTTCATCGGATTATTGCAACCATGGAAAATTTATCACCCAAGTCAATTGAGTTGACCAAAATCCTCTTTCGAGAGGAAGTCTTTAAACTATTCATTTTTTCATGTGGGAAGCCTTCTCTTCATTCGCTCTCGAATCGCTAACTTCTTCGGAACTTGCATGCACACACACGCAAATATTAGAGGGCCCTAGGGATTGTCCAGTGGAGGCCCCTCCAACGCTCAAGTTAGCATGGTGAACAAGAGAGAAATTAAGACAGTAAACGAATACTGAATATGTAGAGAATAATTAATTATGAGTTAATCACTTACAGATAATATGAGAGACATTTTTATACCTGAGATATTTTTACAGATAATATAATGAATTATATTTAATTAAATTGTGAAATACCATATTTGCCCCCAACATTGATAATGTTAGGAATGTGGTTTTGTAATTATGGTCTCTGCAACTATTTGATAATGCTCATCTTTGTGCAGCCTAGAATGCTGATTTTGGTTGAAAATGTGTGTATGTTCGGGCTACACCTCCTGGAGTGGCATCTGCTGGTTTAACTTAATGAAGCTTTTAGTCAAACAAGTGTCTCCATTCGGGCTACACTTCTTGGACTGACACCTACTGACTTAACTTGAGATGCTTGTTCAAGCAACCAATTTTTCTATAGGGTTGTATGTGTACAACATAATCCTTCAATGTCTCTATAAAGGGTGCCCCTGCATAGCGAAAATTACACCATTCAACGAGCATTTTCTACAATTTATGGTCTACTCCCTTCTCAATCTCAAATTTTCTGAAATACTGAGTAATTCTCTGAAAGTTTATTATTTGCAAGTTAATAAACTGAAAAGCTATTGTATCTTAAAAGCAATTGACAGAAGTAGGATAATTTAATTTTACAGAGAAAATATATAATAATAATCTCAACTTTACAATTTTGTGTCGTTATTCTGCACATTTCTTAAGTTAACGATCATTTTGTTCCATCGATTAATAATTTGATAAAAACTCAATTATACAACAAAATTTGTTTGAAGATACACAATCTATCTCTATCTATATCTATATCTACTTTAAAAGGACGAAAGTTTCTGCTAAAAATTGGATTAACAAAAATATCCCTATAATATACAAGTGCGTCTGTTCAGTTGAGTCTAATATCTTCAGTTGCATCTAACTAATGTCGCACATTTCTGTTTTTAACCTCAAAGTCTCTCGGTGGAAAAGGGATTTGACCCGCCTGTGCTTTTAAGCCAGATTTCATATGGGATTCCATAAGGTCAGCAATTTAAACTAAACAGATCAATTTTCCAGAGAGTTCATTTTCCCCAATTTCTTCTGTTGGTGTTGAAATTCTATATTTCAACCACATTTATTTTTTGCCTTTATGACCATGCTTCTACTTAACAATTTATTAATTCAACTAACTCATATCTCATGTTCTAACCCATAACTCATGTTTATCTCTTTATCTTGTACATTCCACTAACCCATGTGCTAACCTACTAACCCATTAACATTTGTTGTGTTAGTGCTATCTTTTTGGATGTGTTTTACAGGTGGAAAGATGACTTCTACATGTATATAAGTTGATCAAAGGCTGGAAAAACGTAGAGCCATTGTTGAGAGCTTAAGGACATAAAAAGAGTCAGTCCAATTTCAGTTTGCTGGAAGGTGTCAAGTGTGTTCAGAAGTGTGACGTCACACTTGGCAACACCTTCCTTAGAACTTGTTTTTCTTGTGATTTTCGAGAGAGCCTTTCTTTTGTAGTGGAGAGCTATATAGATTGAATTGAGGAATCTTTCATTTACAGTGAATGTAATTTTCGGAGCAAGATCAAAAGGGGAGCTTTTGCCTTGTTTTTATTTTGTATTTTGTACACATTTCACTTAGTGAATTTTTGGTCTAAGGCCACCGCACAAGTATATATTTATATACTTGTGCAAAAACCAAAATATTGTGTCCATTTTCATCTTGCTATATTCAGCCTTTCATCTTATTAATGTGCATTGTGTATTAGCTATAAAGTCTTCCGTTGTGTTATCTGAGGTGTTGGCAACACTTCGCACAACACTCACTGCAACTTCAGAATTCACCCCCTTAAATTCTTTCAATTGGCATCTAGAGCCTACACTTGACGCTACTAAGTGTGATCATGTGTGTATATATATAAGTTGTATCAACGTTGGCGTGAGATTATTTCCGTATATATAGATTGAATATACTATAAACATTGGACACATCAAAATATACTGACTCATTACAGATATATACATATTACAATACAATCAAAATATATAATTTTCAAATATAATAACTCATTAATATACATTATATATCAATGCAATCCGTACATATTTTTTCAGTTTGAAATAATATTATATTATTTTTTCATCATTTATTTTGAATAAAATCTTATCAAATTGATAGTTTGAAAACAAAAGAGATAAAACTGTATAGTATAATCACAAAGATCGAGCCAGTAATGCGGATTCATTTTCATATTTTTGTTTATATATTTTGGAATTTATATAAAATACAATATTTAATACTGATAAATCATATATAAATTATATTGTCAATGCATACCAAAATTAAAATGGATAAAATTAATGATATATTACAATAATATCGGACAACAAACTATTTTTTTCTTTTTTAAATCTTTCAAAATTCATATGTGTAGTATATTTAATACTAATTAGACATACCTAAATTAAAATGTCAATGCATACCATAATTAAGATAAGCAAAATTAATGATATAATTACAAAGATATTGGAAATATATGTCTATTTTCTTTTTTGTTTTCAATTAAAATATATAATTTTATTTTTAGAAAGTGCAAAAAGGCGGGAAAACAGATTCTTTATTATATATATATATATATTTCATATGCTCTGTTTATGTTCCATTTTCGGTAAGATGGTGTGGTCTTATTCAATTATCAAGCTTCTTGATTCTGCCTCCCACATTACCAGCACCAAAATGAAGAATGGAGAAGAAGAATTCTTTCGTTTTTTAGGGGGAGGGAGTGGAGAAATTTGTTTTCTTCCCATGTGAATGAGGAAGAATATTGGATTTCCTATTTTAATGGAGAAAAAAAGTTAAATGACCGAAAATCCCTTAAAATAAGGTTTGCAAGTAGGGGTGTAAACGAATTGAATCGAGTCGAATATCAAGATATTCTATTCTTATTTGGCTCGTTCAGGGAATATTCTTATTCGTATTCTTTTAATATTCGAATACAAAAATTGATTCTTATTCTTATTTGAAAATATATACGAATATAAACGAATCAATTCGAATATTCGCATTCAGAATTCTAACCTATATTCATTATTTTTTCCGACAATATCTAATTAGATTGCAACAAGAATTAGACTCTATATATTAATTTTGGGTCATAGGATTTCTAAATACATTCACAGCGCGTGCGCGCGCGCACACACACACATATAATATCCAGTAAGTTAAATAGAAAGAACCATAATAAACATCACATATATAGTTCAAAATAAAAAATAAAAATACTTATTCTTCAAATCATCAACAATTATAAAAATAAACTAAAAAGTTTCTTTAGATTCTCCAAATTACACCACCATTGTTATTAACTTTATCTCTAAAGAAAAAACTTTTAATTTCATACACAAATTAATAACGAAATATATAAACAAAAAACTCTATAGCTGAGTTCATCAAGAAAATACTATAATAATTCTAGCTAGCTCGCAACCAAATCATGCTCGCAATTGGACAACAATCTATTCTTCTTCCTCCTATGCCAAAAACAAACCAATTAGAGATCAATGTATATTTTTAATCATGCAAAATATACTAATATACTAGTGAAATTTAAGAAAAGAGGACTTACATATGTCATAATGGGCCCCATGAAGATGACGGCCAATCGCTCCACAAATCGAACTTGAACCATATCGAAGATAACTTAGCACGATAAGGACCTAAAACTTGGGTCCTCGCACTAAATGTAGCCTCGATGCCCTTTGTGCTAATAAGAACAGCTAAAACATCAAGAGCCAACTTAGACAAAATATTGAATTTCAACTCATGAGATTTCCACCAAGCTAAGGCGTCAAACTCAGAGGCTACTTCCCCATCTCGACACCTGAAAACCCATTCCTCCAAGTAAATGTCCAACTCTGAATTCACAAGAACATCATCTTGAACGGTGTTCAAATACTGATCAAACATATACAAACCAGAAGGTATTATTTTTTCTTTAGATATGGAGCTTGTAGAAGAAACAGAAGGACCCTTATCTGACATGGAAGATCTATCTTTTTGAGTCTTCATACGACCAACTTGAACATACTCAAAGAACAAATCATATAATGCATCTCGAACATTTTTTACATTTGTGCGTGCATCAAACTCGTTATATATTTTGTTGAAAGCAAAATCAACCAACCTCATTTTAAATCTAGGATCAAGTATTGCTCCAATAGCCATCAGAATATTACAATCACCCCAATATTTGTCAAATATCTGCTTCATCTACTTAATCATCCCTTTAATGAACTCACTGGGATGGTTTTCTTTTTCATCTAACACATGCTTAACTCTCCAAATGACAACAATAAAAACATTTGAAGTAGGATAATCAGTCCCAGATATTACATGTGTAGCATCATAAAACACCTCTAGGATGGCAATAACATCTTCAACTTTATTCTAATCTTCTAAAATAGGACAACAAGTATATGAAGTCTCTCTTTGTGCAAATATTGAAAATGCATCCTTAACTTTAATGGCTTCAACTAACATTTCGTATGTAGAATTTTTCACTGGAATTCCCAAATGATGCATAATATCAGAGAACTTCATCAACCTAGACTCTGATTGATTAATGAACCGCACACTATCTTTGACATCCTCAATAATGTATTTTATCGTAGAAAGACCATCTTGGACAACAAGATTCAATATATGAGCAGACACCTTACATGGAACAACTTACCAGCTAATGGTAACTTACGACTCTTGGAGAAAGTTTCTTTGGCGGTTCGAATTGCAATATCATTGTTTGAAGCATTGTCTACTGATATCGTGAAGATTTTATGTTCTATCCTCCAATCTTTTGTGCACTTCATAAGCCCATCAAAGATATCAACACCTAATAAATGTCAATAGCATAATTTAATTCAGTAAAAAATATAGAAAAGTTATTAATAACTAATGTAATGATAATTAATGGATTTTGACATATAACATTACCAGTATGTGGAGGAGGGAGAGGCATGAAACTAAGAAGTCGCTTTTGAAGTTCCCAATTTGAATCAACAAAATATCCAGTGACACAAATATAAGAAATCTTTTGCACCTTAGACTTCTAAATATCGGTGGTCAATGAAATTTTATTGATGCTTCTCAATATCAATTGCAACCTTTTCTTTTCTATGTCATAAACACTAATGACATCATTCTTTGCCGTGGGACGAGATACCTTCTCAAATTGTGGAAGACTAATTTTAAACATAAAGGTAAAACCATTGTCTTCCATAACACTAAATGGCTTCTCATGCATTAAAATCCAATGGGCAATAGCTTCTCGCTGCTTCTTATGATCATATTTTCCATCTGATAAAGGATTGATTTCAAACTTGGATTTTGCAGGCTGGAAATGTAAGGTCTTTTGTTTCTCCGTGTGAAGTCTTTTTTGCATACATCTCTTCAAATGATTCCAAAAATGAGGAGTTGTCGAGGATGTTGGCTTACAAAGGAGCGTCTTACAATGTATACATTTCAACTTTATACTTCCGTCTTTTAAAGTCAATTATTCAAAATCATTATGAGCTCTTGATATCTTCTTTCTTTTCTTCCTTTGAAATTGGCTATGATCATCATCTTTTTCACCATCTTGCTTATCATCTCCAATATTCACATCTCCATTTTGTACACCATCATCAACTTCATCTCCGATATTGTCACCCCCATAATCATTACTCTCCACCTTATTATAAAATTATACTTACATTAATTTCATAATATCAAAAAATCAAAAGTAAAAAATAAATAATCTATTTCTCAATAGGATGTAATACGTAAATTAATCGAATCGAACAAGATACATCAAACATTAAAAGAAGACATCCAATGCTTAAAATAGTTTTATACAATGTTCTAAAAAGTATTAGACGTTAGTCGGGCGGCAGATTGAAGCCTAGCGCCTAGACGGAGCTTGGGCAGGAATATTAAACGGGGCATAATCGGAAAAAAAAAACTAAGTGGAGAAGGAAACGTAGCGCCTAGGTGGAGACTAGTAAGTAATCGGGGGTGGGGAATTTTAGAAAAGTGATTTTATATAATTCAAATAATAAGCAATATTTATCTCATGAAACTTTTATGCTCGAGTATCGTCTCTTTCTAGTGATTGCTTATTTATATCCGAGGAATCCATATTCTATTATGCAAGAATCTCGTAGGTATGACCAATCGTAATATATGCATGAATTCAACAATCCATTAGTTTGTAATAATTTATTTTTAATATAAAACTTAGCAATCCAAAAAGAATATAACGAATAAACAAGAGAATGATAAGAATCGTCTTTGTCCCTACAAACCATCTAACTTAAATAGAATTCAAAATCACCGAATTCTAGTCTTTTTCCGCCTATATAAACACTTCTACATCTTTTTCCCAAGCTCATCTTTACTCCGATTCTATTATGGCCGACAAAAAGCGGATCGTGTTACGGCATAATAACTTATATTTTCACAAATCATTTTTTGATAAAAAATTCCAAAGTCAATCAAATATTGATAGGCAAAAGAATTTAATGGATGAATAAAATAATCTACCACCCCTTCCAATTCGTCCATCATTACAAGATTCACTCTGCATAAACTAATTAAGTGTTTATAGTCAATCTTAGTACTCAATGTTATGAAAGTTGTAATGATTAATGTTCCACTAATATTAAAATAATCTTCTAAATCAACCATACACTACTCACAATCTAAAAAAAAAAGAAGAATTGGTTTACATGCAATCAAACCTTAACGTGATTGGTTTTCAAGTTTCAGTACATACATAAAAAAGGATTAAAATTATCTAAAGAATTTTGGAAGAATGAGGCTTACCAATTAAATGAGACTCAAACTGAGGGCTGGTTGGTTCTTCGATTAGAGTCATTAGCGAAATAAACTAATAAGGATTAGGTTAAATGATATTTTTTTGTATTTGTTTTAAAGACCCTATATTTATCTTTTTTTATAACTGCCCTACTAAATCTATAACTCAAAATAAAGACCCACTATATTATTAGTTAAAAAAAAACCTGAACATGATAAATATTTACTAGTGATATGCATGAAATATATATATATATATCTATTTATATAAACATCTATAATATTATTGAATATTCTTCCAATACTCAATCGAATATAATGATATTCATATTCGGATTCGCTTAATATACGAACCTAAATAAATATTCTTATTTGGATTCGTATTCTAATTTTTCGAATTCGAATGTTAATATACAAATTCGAATACCGAATTGAATCAAAAAGATTCGCTTCTTTTACACCCCTATTTGCAAGTCATGTGATGGATCCCAGTAGAATACTCCGCTGATATTCAGTTTAGGTTGTACTTCGCAATCAAGTGTAATTTAGGTACTGATTTTAAAAAATAAAAGACATATACCAAACTCGCAGAACCTATATAGTACAAGTTGCAAAAAATCAATTACCCAAAAATATGGACGCATCTAATACTTTCATGCTTTCATTCTCGCTACTTGCATTTAGAGATATTAAACGGGTTGACCATAGCAGTTGTTGGTCAGTCCTAGAAGGCTTTAAACTAACGGACTTTGAGTTAACTGAGCCACTATCAAACGAGTTGGCAATATTGGGGATCTAACCATAACTCTAGCGGGCTTCGAGCTAACGAGCCACTAACGGACTATAAGCCAAAAAAAGTAAAATTTTATATTTAAATCCAAAATATTAAATTAAAACATTTATAATTTTAACATCCAAACTAAATATACAAAATCATATGATCCTTAATAATAAAAGTCATACATAGTTTGTAGTAGTTGCATTATATGGACAGTCTTAAAGTTTATACTTTCAAACATTAAACTTCATAATTAAATAAAATTATACATGTATGACTTGAGTACACAACTAAATAACTATTAATCAAGGTCATTTTCAGTCACATTTGATCCCTCATTGGACAAATATCATCTTACATTTCTTCTTCGTCTAAAATTTATAAAAGAACAAACAATGAATTATTGTTACATTAGATAACACAATTTATAAATTTTGTATATGGTTTGTATCTTTCCAAGTTCAATTAAATTCAAAGCATTTTCCGATCCATTTCAATTTAACTGCATGCATGAAGTTCATTTTGTTGGAATTTTGGTTTGGTAAAATGGGTGTTGACCCGATTTTGACCAAACAATTAAGTGGTTTCCATTAGTGAAAAATAGAATTAAATTATTTGTAAAAATTATACTAAGATGAGAATAGCATTTGGAATTTCTCAAAACCAATTCCGGGTGAATAAGAAATTAATGCTAGAAGCTAGTCACTTAATACTAGAAAATGGTATGGAAAATGAAAATTGTGGGAAAGGAGAAATGCTCCAACCCACATTGGAAAAGGAGGCAAAGTTTGCACACTTAATATATCCCAAGTTGGACTTATAAGTTTGGGCCCTTGGGGGTACCCAAGTTTTTAAAGGGGTGATGACCTACATGCATGTGGGTTTGGTTCCTGGGGCGGGGCGGGTCCAGGTTCGGGTCGCGGGTCTGGGCTTCAAGGCCCTTATTCTTTTTGGACCAAAAACCTTTAAAATAAATAATTAATTAATTTTTAATTAATTAATTAAAGTTTCCAATTGGAAAGTGTTTACATCCGAGCACGGGCGGACGCACGGCCCGTGCGTCGGGTCGTGCGTCAAGTCAAAACTTTGTCATTTTGTTCACATCCGAGCATGGGAACATGCACGGGCCGTGCGCCAGGTCATGCGTCGATGCGTAAGGCTGAACAAATGCACATGTTCGCTGTGAACATGTCTTTTCGAGTCAAAAGACATGATCTTTCCATACGGGCACCTGATGCCTATATAATAGAAGCCCCTATAGATGATTTTAGACACGAAAATACATCAGATTACAAGCCTAAAATCGGTAATTGCATTTCTGCATATTGATCTACCTTCCTGTTCAAAAGCTTGAAAATCAGAAACACTTTTTGTTCGTTGAAGTTCCGATTTTTGCAAGTGCTGCTAAACCGGAATAGAAAAGTCATTATATCTTAGAGATGAACGCCTAAGCGTAAGCACTTTGTATACGGGCGTTTGCCAGATTGCCGAGACTCGAATGAAATTCAGGCATCGACTCAATCCAAACACTATGCCATTCCTTAAAAAGAAACCTTCCGATTTTTACCCAACAATCGCAAGACGAAAAACTTATGTTTCGTTGAAAACGATGACTTCAACCGTTCACTCCAATAGCCATCGCTCCCACGCTCACGCATTTAAAAGCCGTCCAAGTTCTCCAAGATCGACTTCAAGAGATGGCAACAAAAGATGTTGTTTTACTTGACAACCTCGAGTCTGTCCCGTTTTCTAAAGGAGGACCCCCCTACCGTTGGCGATGAAGAAATTGATAACAACCGGAGAATCGTTGTGGATGCTTGGCATAACAGTGATTTTCTGTGTCGCAATTATATTTTGAACGGACTAGAAGACACCCTCTACAACGTCTATAGTTCGTTCAAAACATCCAAGGAGTTGTGGGACTCTTTGGAGAAAAAGTACAAAACGGAAGATGTCGGCACAAAGAATTTTGTTGTCGGCAAATTTCTCGAGTACAAGATGGTTGACACCAAGACGGTGATCAACCAAGTTCAAGAGATTTAGATCATACTTCACGACTTGGTGTCTGAAGCGAAGATTCTGAACGAGTCCTTTCAAGTGGCTGCAATAATCAAACAATTGTCGCGCCATTGTGGAAGGATTTCAAGAATTACCTCAAGCACAAGTACAAAGAGATGGGGCTTGAGGATCTGATTGTTCGGCTTCGGATTGAGGAAAATAACCGAAAATCAGAAGTAAAATCCAGTAAGTCTGGAATAGAGGCCAATGTCAATCTTGCTAAATCGAGCACTAGCAAGAAATGCAAGCACTCCGAGAAAGACAAAGGAAACGCCAAAAAGTTCAAGGAAAATTGCTACAACTATAGCAAGTCGAACCACATGGCCAAGGATTGCCGACACCCAAAAAAGGGCAAACAAGGTGGCAACCAACAAGCCAATGTGATGGAGGACAAGTCGGTTCCAATCGACATGTTGAAGCTCGATCTCACCGTTGTTGTGTTTAAATCCAATATGGTGGATAACTCAAGGGAGTGGTGGATAGATACCGGAGCTACTCGTCACATTTGTGCTGACAAGGAGATGTTCTCCTCCTACACTCCGATAAATAGAAGGAAACTTTTTATGGGAAACTCTTGAATTCCAACATCGTGGGGCTTAGCAAGGTTGTGCTCAAGATGACTTCCGGAAAGGAGCTTACGCTTGTAGATGTGTTGCATGTCCCGGACATCCGCAAGAATTTGGTTTCCGGTCCTTTGCTTAGTAAGGCAGGGTTTAGACTAGTGTTTGAGTCCGACAAGTTTGTAATGACCAAGAATGGTCAGTTTCTTTGTAAGGGCTACCTTGATAAGAGGCTTTTTAAGATGTCTATATTGTGTTTTCCGCCAAGAGGCGAAAAATAAAACTATTACTTCGTTTACTTGTTGGATTGTTCTAATTTATGGCATGATAGATTAGGACACGTAAACTTCAACACAATTAAAAGGTTAGTGAAACTGGAATTAATGCCTACGTTTAAAACCGATTCACAAGACAAATGTGAGATTTGTGTTGAAGCAAAATTGGCCAAAGAACCGTTTCATTCAGTAACGAGAAGTACCAAACCACTCGAGTTAATTTATACAGATGTGTGTGATTTAAAACTTGTGCAAACTCGAGGTGGGAAAAAGTACTTTATAACGTTTATTGACGATCGCACAAGATATTGCTATGTATATCGTTAAGCTTTAGTAGCTTTTAAAACTTATAAGAATGAAGTTGAAAATCCGCTTAATTTGAAAATTAAGATGATTTGAAGTGATAGAGGCGGAGAGTATGTTGCTCCGTTTGAAGAATTTTGCTCGGAAGCGGGTATAATTCATCAAACGACTGCTCCCTACTCACCTCAATCAAATGGAGTTGCAGAACGCAAAATTGTACTCTTAAGGAGATGATGAATGCGATGTTGATAAGTTCTGGCTTACCCCAAAACTTGTGGGGGGAAGCCATACTTTCTGCGAACTACATTCTTAATAAGATCCTACACAAAGGTAAAAATGAAACTCCATATGAGTTATGGAAGGGATGTAAACCGTCATATAAATACCTCAAATTGTGGGGGTGTTTGGCTAAAGTCGAAGTACCTAAGCCGAAACAAGTGAGAATCGGTCTGAAGACGGTCGATTGTGCTTTCATTAGATATACTAACAATAGTAGTGCATATCGCTTTTTAGTGCACAAGTCAGTTATTCCTGATATAAATGAAGGTATGATCATTGAATCAAGGAATGATGTATTCTTCGAGAACATTTTTCCGAACTAATAAAGGAAAGACGAAAGTTCGAGTAAACGAACTTATGAAACTGCAATGTTATCTCAAAGTGATGATGAAGAGGAACCAAGACGCAATAAAAGGACAAAAGTAGCTAAGTCTTTTGGTCCTGATTTTCTAACTTATACGTTAGAAAACGAACCCAAAACTATTCAAGAAGCATTGTCTAGTCCGTAAGCGCCTCGAAAAGAAGCTATTAATAATGAGATAGATTCCATCATGCAAAATCACACTTGGGAGTTAGTTGATCTCCCACCGGGTCGCAAACCTTTGGGATACAAGTGGATCCTTATAAAAAAGTATAAAACAGATGGATCTATTGACAAATATAAAGCCCATTTGGTAGCTAAAGGGTTTAGACAAAAGGAGGGATATGACTTTTTTGATACATATTCTCTTATTATGAGGATTACGTCCATTTGTGTTCTCATTGCTATTGCAACTTTGCATAACCTTGAGATACATCAAATGGACGTTAAAACTGCCTTCTTGAATGGTGAGCTTGAAGAGGAGATCTATATGGAACAACTTTGCATAGTCAAGAGTGAAAGGTGTGTAAATTTGTTAAGTCACTTTATGGACTAAAACAAGCACCTAAGCAATGCATGAAAAGTTTGACTCGACTATGAAGTCAAATGGTTTCAGGATCAATGAATGTGACAAGTGTGTCTACATTAAAGGTACTACAATTGATTACGTCATAGTATGCCTTTATGTAGATGATATATTGATTATGGGTAATAGTCATGGTTTAATCATGAATACTAAAAACATGTTAAAGAAGAACTTTGACATGAAAGATATGGAAGTATCTGATGTTATATTAGGGATTAAAATCTCTAGAATTTCAGATGGAATTGTCTTGTCACAATCCCATTATGTCAAAAGCATACTTAGAAAGTTTAATGCTTTTAATAGTCCTCCGGCTAAGACACCTATAGATTTAAGTCTACACTTGGCCAAGAATAGAGGCGAACCAGTTTCTCAGCTGGAGGGTAATTGGGAGTCTGATGTACTTAACGAATTGTACACGTCCAGATATTGCATATTCAGTGAGTAAGCTAAGTAGATTCACAAGTAACCTGAGTACAGATCACTAGAAAGCCGTGACAAGGGTACTTAGATACTTAAAATATACCATGAACTATGGAATACTTTATACAAGATATCCAACAGTATTAGAAGGATACTGTGATGCCAATTGGATATCAAACACAAAAGACTCCAAGTCCACAAGTGGATATATTTTCACAATAGGTGGTGGAGCGGTGTCGTGGAAGTCTTCTAAGCAGACGTGCATAGCTCGATCCGCTATGGAATCCGAGTTCATTGCTTTAGATAAAGCTGGAGAGCTGAATGGCTTAGAAACTTCTTAGAGAATATTCTTTGTTGGAATAAGCATGTGCCTGTTGTTATGATACATTGTTGATAGTCAATTAGCAATTGGAAGAGCACAAAGTAGTATGCATAATGGTAAGTCTAGACATATACATCGAAGACACAATACCATTAGACAGTTGATTTCGAATGGGGTTATTTCGGTTGACTACGTGAAGTCAAAGGAAAACCTTGCAGATCCGCTTATAAAAGACATAAATCAAGATCAATTGTATAAAATATTAAGGGGAATGGGTTTAAAATCCACAAACTAAAGAATGTTCATAGCGGTAACCCAACCTTGTGAATTGGAGATCCCAAGACCTTGGTTCAATGGGATAACTAAGTTATGTATGTTCAGCTGAACACTTGGAAAATGTGTTAGCTCATTCTCGAAACATCCAAGTGAATGAAAACCTGTTGAATATGGTGAGGTTAAGTTTAAGACTTTTAATGATTCCTATACCGAAAGGTGGAGTATGGCAGGATACTCTTCAATAGAAGATCACCTATATAAGTGAAAAGTAATGGCCGCTTCAAAGAAACACTTATGAATGTAAGATATGGTCCAGGACCGAAATAGACACAACGTGAGAATAACAAGTGTTAGATTTGTTATTGTGTAAGTATTGTTGTCTCGGTTACACAAACGCCTGAGTAGTTTAAGACATCGCGTCACTAAGCAGCTACTAAATCCGATAGTATTTTACTAAGGAAGGTTCAAAGCCACAAGCTACCTATCCCGATGCAATAACAGTTCACCAAGACTTTCAAGCAAATATGCATACACGCATGCATTAATTTCATTCATGTGGGGGATTGTTGGAATTCTGGTTTGGTAAAATGGGTGTTGACCTAATTTTGACCAAACAATTAAGTGGTTTCCATTAGTGAAAAATAGAATTAAATTATTTGTAATAATTCTACTAAGAGAGTAGATGAGAATATCATTTGGAATTTCTCAAAACCAATTCCGGGTGAATGAGAAATTAATGCTAGAAGTTAGCCACTTAATACTAGGAAATATTATGGAAAATGAAAAATATGGGGAATGAGAAATGCTCCATCCCACATAGGAAAAGGAGGCAAAGTTTGCACACTTAATACATCCCAAGTTGGACTTATGGGTGAGGACCTACATGCTTGTGGGTTTGGTTCAAAGCACACGCGCACGCACGCGCTGCCACTAGCCGACTCGGCTTGGCCCGGCCTGGGTCCGGACCGTGGGCCTGGACTTCAAGACCCTTATTCTTTTTGGACCAAAAACCTTTAGAATAAATAAATAATTAATTTTTAATTAATTAATTAAAGTTTCTAACTGGAAAGTGTTCGATCTCGAAAGACGGGTGGACGACGACCGTGCGTGGATTGTGCGTCAAGACGAACTTATAAAAATTATATGTGGGCAGGGCCGCCGGGCCAACCTAGTTAACCGACATGCTAGCCCCATTTTAATCGGACTTAAATTTATAGGCTCTAACCCTATATTTTTCAAGGCTAAATAGGCCTATCCGTCGGGCTACGACCCATTTAGCATTTCTATTTGCATTACTCCATTGCCACCATCGCAATCGGCAATCACATCACATCACGTGCTCTTCTTTCTCTATAATACCACACAAAATTGTTTCTTCTTTCTCCAAAATCAATAAGGGATGTATGGATGTGTTTCCAAGTCCAATTTTCAGTTTTAGTGTTGGAAAATGAATTTTCAAACTTTATTGGTTTTCGTGTGAGAATTGAGAATATGTTTGGTTTTTGTCTGAATTTGTTTGAAAATGAGAAGATGTTTGGTTATAGTTTTTCAAATTTATTTTTGACATAGGTTTGCGTGATTGTAGTGTATTTTTACCTAGGTTTGCTTAATTGGAATGAAAAATTGTTTGGTTGTGTTTTTAAAAGAATATTTTCCATAAAAATTGAAAACTGGAAATAACTTCATTTCTCTCTTGAAAAAACTTTTGAAACAAACATAAACCCATTTTCCGTAATAGTTGGAAAGTGGAAAAAGGGGTTGGAAACACAACCATACATGATCTTTCCATAAGCTTGAAATAGAGCTCTCTGATATGTGGTTACAATTTCTGGAACCGAGATTAAACTTGATTGCTCCATCAGACCTAAATCCTTATATCTACGACTAATCTTATTTATTTTTTATTATACTTTTCATGTCTTCAAGAATGTTCATCCTTTGGACATATATACATGTCTTTTCACCATCATAGGGCAGAAGCTTATACGAGAAAGCAATAACTCACAAATGATAAGTTGATTTTCAGAGAATACATAATAGTACAACAAACAACTTGTTGATTCACACAGAATACTAAATTGAATTGACAATGAATTGTTGGGTGATTGTCCTTCATCTTCGTTGAATTTTCAATTTAATTTCGAAAAAAAAAATTGTGAGATTGTCCAACTCTAATGACTCTATTTGTGTTTATGTTTGAGTTTTCAAATAAAAATCTGTAAATTATTTTCTTTAAGAACAAGACCTTCTTATTTGAAACTTTGGAGGTGGAATTGTCAATTGACTTCAATAATTGATTCGAGGGTTGAACAATTTAATCTTGATTCAGAATGTTCGGACTTCAAAAGGTGACTTTTGAATTTGAGAGTTTTTTGGTGGAATTTCGATCTTCATCAAACATGAATTTAGACTTCAATAATGTTAATTCGATGGCTAAATTGCTTATTCTCGAATCAAACTTCATCCAAGATTAATTTAAACTTAAATAATGTTAACTCGAAAGCTTGATTTCTTATTCTCGAATCTATCACTATAACTTGTATAGACTCCGTAATGAACACCTTGATTTTCGTATGTCTTTCATGCTTGGACTTTTCTCCACAAGTGAATAAACTCCTTCAATATGAGCCCTATTATAATTGTATGAGAGGAACCATTAGACAAATCTTTTGAGGCAATGGCAAGATTTGAATGTTCCATGATTTGATATTATCTCTCTTTAATCGCACATGTGATTATTATGAAAATAGATAATGGCATTTTTCATATCTTATCACGATAAGTCTTGACACACAAATAACAAATTTTGACCTTAAAATTTTCACATATGCAAATCCTTTTAGCCGGTCGGTAAATTTTATATTAAAATATCAATTAATCAAATATCTAATTTTAAAAATTAAATTTGATCAAATTCCTAAATAGAAATAGAAATCCCATATTCGGGAATAATGAAAGTTCATAAGCCTAGGTATGGGGGTGTCAACGGGCGTGTGGGAGCGGGAGCGATCCCCATTCTCGTTCCCACGTCGTGGGGAATCTCGTCCCCATCCCCATCCCCGTGAGACAAACAAGGAAAAAATCTTCCCATCCTGTCTCGCAGGAATCCCCCCATTTTATTATTTGCAAAAAGATATTTTAAGTTTTTTAATCATTTTTAAATACTTAAAAAAATATATAAATTATATAAAAAACAAATAAAACATTCATTATACAAAATAAATTAAAGATTTTCATTTTATTATATTTAATGTTAGTATATTTATAATATATTATATATATTTAAAATATTGTATTATATATTTAACATCCGATTCTCGTGGTACGAGGAATATAATCCCCATTCTCACCCTTCCCTCTTTCTCGTCAAAGAAAAGAAAAATTCGAAAAACATTCCCCGTCCCCAACCCCACGGGGATATTTTCAGGGAATTTTCGCCCCATTCGGGGCAGATCCCCACGGACATGGGCGTAGCCAGGATTTCCGGCCAGTGCGGTCAGAAACTCTTTCTTTTTGGCAGAACGAATGTCAAACTGATATTTGAAAAAAAAATAGAAAAAAGGCAAATATGAAGGTCGTACCTTGAACAATTATTTGCGGGTTTTTATAATCTCCAATTATGTTATCTCTAGAATGAACTTTGGATAAATGACTTCTCCAAAAATATATTCAAAATGAACCATCAAACAACTATTATTATTATGGAATAGATTTATATACAAAAAATCATTCGAAAAATACTCAAAAACTGCATTACCCAGTTTGGAATATATATCTCTGTACATAACAAACAAGACAATCATTTATCCAAATACCTTAACTAAACCAGGTAATTCTTAATATTTTGAACCAAGACAGTAAAGTTTATTGACTTTCTAAATTTAACTCAATTATTTTATATGAACTAGATATTCAGTTAAATTTTCAGTGCGGTCCAACTCAAATTTAACAGGGTCACTCCAAAATTGAGTGCGGTCCGCCGACCACACTCGTCCTAAGCTAGCTTTGCCTATGCCCACGGAAACGGGAATTCCTCGCCCACTGCCATCTCTACCTTGGTAATATTTCGATAATTTGGCAATAATTTGATAAGAACTCAATTATGCAACACAATTTATCTGTAAAATACATAATTAAGACAAATATATCAATACAAATACTTAATTATTCTATGGAATTTTTGTAGGAAAATTCTCGATAAGTTGTTCTAAAAATAAAAATAAAAAACAAATTAATATAGAATAAATTATTAAAATAGAAAAAGAAAAAAATGGTGTTTTTGTTTGAATGAATTAATCAACGTGTTAAGGAAATAGCGCGCTCTCGGGCGGTCACGTCTCTTCCTTTACATCGCACGCAGTAAGTCGAGAACCCTTTCGGCCTTTCCTCATTTTTTTCTCTCTCTCTCTCGTAAATCATTAAAACCTTTAAAATCAAGGGAAATTAGGTAAAATACCCTTCAACAAGGGGGTATTAAGGAAAAATACCCCCACTTTATTAAACAATGAAAAATACCCCTTTTTTTTCCGAAAAGTCTAAAATGCCCTTATATTTAAAAAAACCAAAAAAAAAAAAAGAAAAAGAATATGAATAGGCGGGAACCCTTCATTTGCCCATTACTCTCTCTCTCTCCCTCTCACGTCCGACTCATCTTCCATTCTTCTCACCTTCCAACCCACGTCCGACTCACGTCCGACTCCACTGCTTTCTCTCTTCGACACGCGAACGTCCTCACGAGAACCTATTCCGACGAGCACCTGTTCCGACGAGTTGTTTGACGTCTCCGTTTTTGAAAATCAAAGGTCATTCTTCGGTTGAAAAGGTTTGTTGTTTCATTTTCTTCTCTTATATGTTTATTTTAGTTAGTTTTTTTGAACCATTTTGGGTTTTGTTTTGAAAACAAAATAATAAACAGTTTAGGGTTTCGTTATATGACTCCAAACGAGATTTAACGTTGAATGATTCATGTTTTGCGGAGTTAATGGTGTGTTTATGTTGGAATGTGCTTGTACTTGGCTTTATTCCAACATTTTTTGTTGCCCACATATTAGCCATGTGTTTTGCCCAGCGTTGCCCACATGAGTGCCCACGGAGTTGCCCACACCGTTGCCCACTTCTTTCCCCACTTTGTGGAGTCCGTGATGTGTTGTGTGGAGTCCAGCAGAGTCTATAGTGTGTTTTTAGGTTGACATATGTATGGATTTGGGTCTTTTCATGAATTTTTAATCTTGCCCACCTATTTGCCTTTACACCGCCTACATGTTTGCCTACTTGTATCTAACACTACTTTGTGGAGTCCGCGACGTGTTGTGTGGATTTTATGATCATATTCTCGTAGAGTCTATAATGTGTTTTTAGGTTGGAATATGTATGGACTTGGGTGTTTTTGATAATTTTTATCTTGCCCACCTATTTGCCTTGCGCTCCCGCCCACATGTGTGCCTACTTGTACCTAACACTACTTTTCATTGTGCGATTCAAGAAAGATGGCGCTTGTTCAAAACGAAAAGGACCAATTTCGGCGAGATTAAGTGCTCGTTGCAATCTGAATGAGGAAGTAAACAGAATAGTTGGTTTTTTGAGCGTTAGGAATACACAAAGGTTCAGGGAATCGTGCTTTGGCCAATTCATGGATGTACAAAAGTTGAAATTTCAAGGCCAATTATATCTCCACCTTCTCTTTCGACAAGACAAGTCGATGTCATTGGACAAGATAACATTCCACTTCAACAATAAAGAGGCAGATTTTGGAGTAACTGAATTCTCATTGATCACAGGACTTGGTTTTGGGTCCAAGTCTACTATTCCATCATCCTCGGGGATCTTCAAAAAATGCTTTAGGAGATTTAATCCCCTTTGCCTGATACATGTGGAAAACGCTTTAGAAGAATGGTCCAAGAAAGAGAAAGGGGATGGAGATATGACCCTTAAGCTGGCTTTGCTATGTTTCTTATATGGTGTTCTTCTTGTAAGAGACCGTAAAACCAAAAAGATTGTGGAAGAATATATTCACCTTGTCGATGATCTAGAAGCATTTAATGCTTATCCTTGGGGAAGAGTAGCTTTCGATTTCTTGGTGAAAGAAACACGTGCCTGCATGGCCGGACGAGTAAAGGGTTTTTGGGAAAGAAAAGAAACGAAAGAAAAGCACGATTTTGAGAACTTTGACATCCACGGCTTCCACCCTGCCTTACAAGTATGGGCATATGAGGCGATCCCAGCCGTCGCCAAATTGTGTGCCATCACAACAAAAGCTTCCAAGAATCGGGTGCCACGTATTTTGCGTTGGTCAACCGAAGCCACGGTTTTTACATTTGATAAATTGAAAACAACAATCTTCAGGACTTTGCTTCCGGGGGATGATGATACGGTAAGCTTTTTTAATCAATTTTTATTGTGTATGCATGCCAACCATTGTGGGCACTTGTATGCCCACACACGCCCACATGTTTGCCCACCTTTAAATTTGACATTCTCGTTGTACACGCTTATACCCACATGTTTGCCCATTTTTGTGCCCACATTATCGCCCCATGTTTTTGACTTTTGTTTATATGTTTGTAGCTCGTTGTTCACAAACACCGAAACCGCCCAAACCGGAGCAAGACATCGAGTCCTTGCAAAAACTTATTGTGTGGGAAGATGCACTTGAGAAAGAGGATTTGAGATAGAAAAATGAAGAAAAAAAAAGAAGAAATCTTTGAAAAGAAAAATGTTTGAGGAAAAAAAGGAGGGTGAAGGTAATGATCAGGATGGAGGGCCAAATCCTCCCACGGACTGGTTTGGTTTGTCGAGGAAAGTCGACAAAATTGAGTCCATGCTGAAGTCAATAATGGAGCATTTGGGATGCTCAATTGCTGAAGAGGTGGGCAAAGAACAAGCTCCATCGAGTGCCCACCGTAGTGCCGACGATGGTGCCGACAAGCTGTGCCGACAAGGATGGCGGGCGACGACGCGACCAGCGTTGCCCAACACGATGACGACCGGGACTTGCCTGCCGACATTGTTGCCGACTTGCCTGCCGACATTGTTGCCGACAAGCCTGCCGACATTGTTGCCGACAAGCCTGCCGACATTCATGCCCACGTCGTTGCCGACAAGCCTTCATCCCCTTCTGATGTTTCCTCAAAAGGTATACCAGGACCTGTGTGTGATGAAACCACTTCTGATGAAAAGAAAGATACACCAGGTCCTTTTGCCCTTGTTCGCTTTGGAAGTGACGCCCAACCCATTACATATGTCCCGCACAAAGGATTTGAAAAATTGATTGCCAAACCTTCAAAACTTGATGCATTACTTTCGATGGTTCAAACCACCGAGGTTGTGGCTTCAAATCCACACAATCGAGGATGGTGCATCCGAAAGTGATGGGGACAATGCCAAGCCCGATTTTGTCGATATTGGTAGTCCTGCTGATTCGGATCTCCAAAACTTGGTGCGTTGTTTATCAAAAACGTAAAAGGACGATAAAACCCGACCCCACGAAGAAATCACCTTTACGGACCCAAGTCATCATGTCCCACCGAGGAAGAAGGGTAAGGTGGTTGTGGAGGATGCTCCAGGAAATTCCTCACCGCAACTCTTTGATCTAATGGGCCTTTACCCACAGGCCTTGATTGAAGAATTTGAGAAGTGGTTTGATGAAAACAAGGACAACAAGGGACGTAGTTGTTCATTGTTGATTGAGGAAGGTCACAAATTTTGTGCCTCGTGGTTCTTGAATATCCGTGACACGAGGAAGGATGGTGGATGATCGGTATGTGAATAAAATCACTTCCATTTTCCTGCCCACTTCTTCACCTATCTTCCTGCCCACTTTTATTTTTACTTGCCTACAACGCTGCCTTACTGTTTGCCCACATATGTGCCCACATTGCAGCAAATGGACTTGTTGATGCGCCTCGTTGCGTACAAATCAAAAAAAATGGCACGAACGTTTCTTGTCGAATCGACAACCGTTGATATCTTTGTTTTGGGTACGTAGCATCATTCATTTACACAAACATTTCATTCATCTTGTTTTTTGATATAAATTTGTTTATGACATTGATTTACTTTTATTTGACAGAATAATTTGACTATAAAATGGGGTGCCAAGTTTGTGAAAGCTTTAAAGAACAAAAAGAAACTCTGGTCTTGGTGGAAGGAGGACGAGACTATGCTGGAATATTTGATGGGCACATATCCAATAGACGGTGTAGGGAAATCATGGGCTGATGTTGAGAAGGTCTATGGCATAGGCCACGTCACTGGCAACCATTGGGTGGTATATGAGTTGGACTTGAACAAAAAGTTGATCGTTGTATATGATTCAATGTCCGAGTCCAAGTCATTCAATACTTATATTGGACAATTCCGTAAATTAGCGTTGATGCTACCAAGTTTGTGCGAGGAAGCTCATATTTGGGACAACAGGGTCGAGCCCACACAAAAGGATTGGAATATTGAAGCGGTATGAGCATCCTCCGCAACAATTGAATACCAAGTGATTGTGGAATAATGTGCATGAAGATGTCAATGTAAGTATATTAGATGTTAATTTGTAAGTATATTGTGTGGATTAAACTTTTATTTCTCGCTTTCCTATATTAGATGTCAATGTAGTACTTGTATATTATTTATGACGTTAGTACTTGTATATCAATCGTAATTATATATGACATTAGTACTTGTATATTATCAATCGTACTTATATAAGACACCTGCTTAAGCAAATGTAAATATTAAACAGTTTAACAATCATAAACAATGTAAAAATCTCTAAACATTAAAGAGTTTACATGCCCACAATCCTGCCTACAATATTGCCTACGCAACTGCCCACTATTACAGACTTTCGTATAGACACGAGATGTCATACCCACAATCCCGCCCACACTCCCGCCACCGTTTTGCCCACAATCCCGCCGACAATCATGCCAACTATTTCAAAATTTTGTATAAGACACATCCGCTTAAGAAAATATAAATATTAAACAGTTTAACAATCATAAACAATGTGAAAATCTCAAAACATTAAAGGGTTTACATGCCCACAATCCTCGCTTTTTACAATAATGCTACGCAAATGCCCACTATTACAGACTTTTCAGATAGGACACGAGATGTCATACCCACAATCCCGCCTACCGTTTTGCCCACAATCCCGCCGACAATCATGCCAACTATTTCAAAATTTTGTATAAGACACATCCGCTTAAGCAAATGTGAATATTAAATAGTTTAACAATCATAAACAATGTGAAAATCTCAAAACATTAAAGGGTTTAATGCCCACAATCCTTGCCTACAATAATGCCTACGCAAATGCCCACTATTACGACTTTCGTATAGGACACAGATGTCATACCCACAATCCTGCCTACACAAATGCCCACAACCCTGCCCACTTTCTAAGATTTGATGTTACTTCTCACCGGAATGGGTTTCTTGCATGTTTTGCGATTATGACCGGTGCCTTTACATCGGCCACACTTCCTTTTCATTTTTTGCTCGCCCTGGGACAATATCCTCATTTTCCGTGGCCTACCGCTAGGGGGCCGCATGATTGGAGGCAACACATTCAACTGGGATACTTCCTCGGGGGTATTCCAGAAGTCCACGTGGCCTACAGGGAAGATGGCCTCTGCATATGCAGCTATTAGTGCATCAGTTGTGTAAAATTGAGAGGCGAGTTCGTACCTTGGCATTCCAACTTTCCTAGCTGCTGCTAGTGCATGTGTACATGGTAATTGATCCAGCTGGAACACATTACATGTGCACTTTCTTGCATTCAAATCGACCTCGGCATTCCTATCACCATCAAGTACATAGTAGGTGTAGTAATGCGATGTTTGGACATCCATCCTCCTACTCTTTTCATCCCGCTCTCGAACAATTTTCTCAGCCCAATCTGTCAATGGATATTTCATCTTCACAGCCACATTACGCCGTTCCGCATACCACCTCATCAACATCATTAAGATTGCATCCAAAAGGGCCACCGGAGGGTATTCCCTAGCATCCCTGAGCACGGCATTAAGACTCTCCGCGATATTGGTAGTCATGATGCTATATCTTCTACCCGGAAAAAACACACGAGCCCATTGCTCCTTCTGAATATTTTCAGTCGTCAGGTAGTTATATATATCACTAGATACAAAATATATCTCGTTCATGATATGTCGAAATTCGGATTCATTATATGTCTTAGCGGCACAATAGAGTAGAGCCGATACATCGACATCCTTAAATTTGGCAACAACATTTTGTCTTAGATGGTAGATGCAAATTCCATGGTGTGCATCAGGGAAAACTTCCTTAACGGCATTAGCAATAGACTGATGGCGGTCTGAGATAATAACCAAATCCTTCTTCTCCGCCAACAAGCCATTTATCTTTTCAAGAAACCATTTCCATGAAGCGTCATTCTCCGAGTCAACAATGGCAAATGCTAAAGGGTAAATTTGGTTGTTACCGTCCATACCGGTAGCCACTAATAACATACCTCGGCACTTCCCCTTTAAATGCGTACCATCCACGGCTAATACGGGTCGAATACATGTCCAAAATCCACGTATACACACACCTAAAGCCATAAAACAATATTTGAAACAACCACGTTCATCAGTCTCAATCTCGGTCACAGTACCTCGATTGACTTGTTGGACACGCTCCAAGTAAGCCGCAAGTTGTTTGAACGAATCTTCCGGAGAACCTCTAACCAATTTAATTGCTTCTTCCTTTGCTCTCCATGCTTTGTCATAACTTATGTCCACATTGAATTTATCTTTTATTTCAAAGAATAATAGCTAGAGGTGGGTATGAATGTGTGGGTTGTTTATACCGCATATAATCGCCTCACCCAACACCTTACTCCTGGCTGCCGATGCTCATGGTTGTTCATTTCAATCGAACACTCATGGCAATTTATATATTTCACAACAACCCATAGATGCCCACCTCGCCGCCTAGTCACGCGTATCATCCACCCACAATTTTTATCCACACACTTGGCAACAAATCTAACGTGTCTAACTTTTTAACAAAATGTTGTCTATTTTTCAAAGATACAAATTATTGCAAGTCCGAGTAAATTCTTCTTTCGACGGAAAACTTGACCAACCTGTAAATCATCATCTATGAGATAGAGTTACAAATCGCTTGTTTGATTGCTAATAGGCCCCACACCACCGTGCTCGGAATGAATTCCTTTTGCATGATTGACTACCATGCCTATTATGCCCACCTTCATGCCTACAATCTTGCCCACAATTTTGCCCACAATCTTGCCCACAATCTTGCCTCGCCCACATTTCTTTGTCATTCTTATGCCCACTCAATCGCCCACAATCTTGCCTACACTTATGCCTACAATTATCCCGCCCATCATCATGGCGATTTTTAAGTTGATGTTCTTGCACTACTCTCAGACGACTTTTGTGCCCACCCCCGAGTTTAGCATTCCCCCTGCCGCCGCCTCAACACCACCACCACAACCACCACCACTACCATCTTCGTCCTCCCAAAACAGAGGGTCATTCTCAAGGTCTTCAATAGTCATACCTAAATATTCTTCAAAACCAGATGTTTCTTTGACAACCCCTTTGCCTTTATCGATGTTATTCTTGGGGTGTGGTAGATCCTCTTGAACAATTGGGATGTAGATAGTTTCAAAACCATCATCATTCTCCTCGTAAATAATAGACGGGGTCATCGCCACTTGACATATCTACATCCTCCCAAAACATAGGGTCATTCTCAAGTTCTTCCATAGTCATATCAAAATATGGAAGTGTACTTGGTTTTCTTTTTGCAGCCCTCATTTTACGCTTTTTCGTCGTACGCACCGGAGGTGGCATAAGCTCTTCAATGATAGGTTCTTTTTTAATTGGTAACATCACTTGATTGCTACTAGCTGACTCCAAAGAGTGTTTTTTCTTCTTCTTATTTTCCCTTCTAATCAGACAAACCGGAACAGACAAAGGCTTCTCGCTATTCATGCGAACAAGTAGCCTGACATCGTCATCATCGGTGACTGGACATGGTGGCAAAGGATCAACATGTTCATAGCCAAACCAACTGGTCAACTCTATTTCACACTCATATGGATTGAATTTAGAGAAAATATAAGCTTTCCGCAACAATTCAGCGTAAGTGAACTCTGAAGGGAAGAGAACAGTTTTGGAATGCTTCCCTGTATACCTCCATCGGGATGTACTTATGTCACAATCCCAAACTCCATCCCATAAGAGCATTATATGAACCCCGCAAAGCAAATAGATAGATATAAAAGATCGGGCGTTGTCCGTTCACTTTGTCCTCCCAAACAAAATGACATTTGAATTTAATCGCCCACATAAATACCCACCCAAGTGCCCACATCCGTCGATTCACTTTGTCCTCCCAAACAAAATGACATTTGAATTTAACTGCCCACACAACTGCCCACATAAATACCCACCCAAGTGCCCACATCCCTTCCAGTTCACTTGTCCACCCACAATTTTTAATATTTAACATAACTGCCCACCCAATTGCCTACGGTTATGCCCACGTGTTTGCCTACTGATACAACTTGCGAAAAATCGAAACTCTTCAAATTATACCCATTTCAAAAATCGTGAAAAATTGGTTAATTGAACCATTTTGCGAAAATGAAAATCATTAACATTACACGAAAGAACAATCAAAACTAACCTTTATCCATATTTTTTGATGCAAGAACTGAGATTTATTGTCGAACACAGGTTCTCGATTTTGCCTCCTTCAAACGCGTCGCATTTACTAGGGTTCGTAATTTTGAAGAAGAGCTCGAAAATCTTGTAATGTTGATCTCTTTGCTCGAAATGTTGAGAAGTAAGCTTGTAATGGTGAAACTAGGGTTTGTAATGGTGAAAATGAAAGGCCCGCTATTGAAAATTTCACTCCCGCCCATGTGCTCGCTTTTTCCTTTTTTTTTTTTGATTTTTTAAGTTAAGGGTAAAGTAGACATTTTAGGTAGGGAAAAGGGGTAGATTTCCTTATTTAATAAAGTGGGGGCATTTTTCTTTAATACCCCTTTGAAGGGGGTATTTTCTCAAATTTCCTAAAATCAACCGCCTCCAGGCTCCAAGAATGCCTCCGGAAAGCCCGAAAAAGAGCCAAGATCCGATTGACGCCTTGGCAGACTGTGTTTTCCCTGAAGATATAATCCTCTGCATCGTCACACGCCTTCCGGTGAAGTCGATCCTCCGTTTCAAGTCTGTTTGCAAGCCCTGGTGCGAGCTTTTTTCGACGCAGGAGTTCATTAAAATGCACCATGGTCAGTTTTCTAGTGACCCAAAAAATCAGTCTTTTATTGTGCACAAAGTTAATAAGAACGACAGTAACACCATGTCTCTCTTTAGCATCGAATCCAATGTGAAGAAACCCACTATTCTTGACCACCCATTTTCTTCTATCCATCTCGATATAGATACTGTGGGGTGTTGCAATGGTTTGTTTTGCTTATATATCCCACCATTTGGGCAAATAATTGTTTTGTGGAACCCTGCAATGAAGTTGTCCATGGAACTTCCATCCTCAAAAGTAGATTTTGGGTCTCATCAGAATGTGTCGCTTGGGTTTGGGTATGATGCTCAGAGGGCTGATTTTAAGGTGATAAGGATTTTTAGTTCGAAAACGAAAATGAGCATTACTGGAGTTGAGGTGTACTCTGTTAATTCAGATTCTTGGAGAACAATTGAGGTTGATTTTCAGTTTAATGTGTTGCAGACTAAAAATGACGTGATTGTGAATGGAAATCCGTATTGGGTTGCAAAGGTTGATAGGAATGTCAGTGCTAAGAGTGAGTTTAGTGAGGTGTTGGTGTGTTTTGATGTGACAAAATTGGTTTTCAAGATTGTGCCTCTGTCAACCCTTTATATGGAGGTTGAGGAAGCGGTAGGATTGGTTGATTGAGTGGATCTCTTGGTGGTCTTGTGTGTACTAAAGACAATGAAAGGGTTAAATCTCTTGATAGGTGGGTGTTTGATGATGGTGAACAAATTTGGAGGAAGGATCGCACTTTTGGGCCTATTGAGGTGAATATGGATAGGTTATTGTGGTGTTCAAAAAATGGGAAAATTTTGGGGTGCGCGCAGATGGTAAACTGTTTGTGTTTGATCCTAAGACCAGGTGTGTTAAGTTATTGTTCTATGCTGCTCGACAGCCTCAGTCTTTTCAGATTTATAGATGTGCTGAGAGTTTGTCATACATTAAAGGAATGAGACAAGTGAACGCGAGGAGGAAGAGGAAGATGGTAGATGATGCCACTAGAGGAACTTGAGGATTTTTTTGAGGTCCTATATGCAACTGCATGGTTGTGAAATTGATGTTAGTTATCTATTGGCATTCTAAAAGGGTCGTACTGACCTTGCTTACTTTTGGAGTTTTGGTACTTCTGCTAAGGACATTATATGTTTTTCTATAAAGAGCTATTGGGAATTGTTTCGTATTGATGTTGGGCAGACTAACGAAATTTGCTATTTTTTTGTTTCGATGATGTTCAAAATTTATAGTTGAATATCAAAGTAGTTGTTATGAATGGCTATAATTTCAAATAAATGTCATGAATGCATGGTTTCGGTCAAGACATTTTTTTGTCTAGTGAGGAAATTACTTTGAATCTGTAGAAAGAGTTTCTTAATTCGTAATTCATTGAGATTTGGAGCACTAACTGACAATTACATTCTTGCTTAATTTGAGAGAGAGAGAGAGAGAGAGCTCTCTTATTATCTTATATGGAGCACTAACTGACAATTACATTCTTGCTTAATTTGATTTAGTGAGAAATGCCAAGCTTGTCGAAAAATCTAGACAAACTCCCCTGTTTTCCTTATCTTTTTTCATTGTTGTCGTTGTTGCTGATGGTTTGTTTGAATTCATATTCTGTTATGGTTGTTTGAAGTGTTTGCATGTTTCGTTATGTAGATCATTAAATGCTTGCTTGTTTCTATGTGTAGATTATCACTCATTCCAATTTATGTTCCATATGCATACCATTCTTTTGTCTAGCTGTAATGTGATTGTGTTTGTGTGATCTGGTTTTCAAACCTATGATCTGTCAAACCATTGAAATTGTGCATTGACTTGCGACAGAAAGGATCAGTAGCTAACTTGCGACATAATAGCGACGGAATTCCTACGGAAATAGACATTTCAAACTAAAAAGAAAATAACAACGGATTTGCCACGGCTTAGCTACGGAAATTATGACGGACTTTCTTTCCATTTGTAAACCGTAGGCAAATAAGTCGCCAAATTTTTGCTCAATTTTTTGCGACCGAATAGAGACGGAATAGCGACGACTGATAGCTATGGAGCTCTAGCCGTCGCTACTAGCTACGGAAATGTCCATAGATATGTTTATTTATAGATGAAGTCGTTTCATTTAATTTTAACGACAAATTTTGAGTCTGTGTTACATAATGATGGAATATCCGTCGCTAATTAATTTCCACATTAACGACGGACATTAAAGCCGTCATTATTTTTTAATTTGACCCCCATCTTATTTTCATCATTGTGGGTTTAATTAGGCTTTAACTTACCGCCAATTTTCCTCTCCACTTCCGCGTCGCCACCAGCCCTCGCGCATAGATTCACCACCAGCCCCGCCCTACCATCGGTTCAGTTTTTAAGGTTGTGTTTTTTTTTTTTCCCAATTTGCCAGTTAGGGTTTACGATTGATGGATATTTCATAAAAGATTGATGGGCTCTATTTAAATCACACCAAGAGGTATGAAATTACTTTATTTGATGTAAAGATTCATTATCACATAATAGTTTCATATATGTTAAAATGTGTACAGAGTTTTGTGTTTCATCTCAGGCCTCTTTTTGTTGCTCTTGTTTCTCCGGTTTTTTGTGATAGATGTTTTTTTGGAGTTTTTCTGAATAAAATCGCATGCATTCATTTCATTCCTTGCGAGATTGGTGCTTTTCCTTTTTTTTTTCTCCTGTTGAAATTTAGTCATATCTCATACGGCATTATAATTTTCAACGTGTTTATGTTATTTGATTGTGCGAATATGTTGCGGTGAAACTCTTTTAAGACCAGGAGATGATTTTCTATTCAGTTCTGTCTAAAGAGAAGGGTGAGACCAGAATGAAATAGGTACAATTCATCTGAGTTTATTTGTCTGTACATACATGGTTTGGTTTGAGGTTAAGAAATACTTTATTTGGTGTTTTACAGTTGCTTTTTTTTTTTAAATTCTTTTTTGGGATTTAGCTCTGGTTATGATCAATTCATTTATATACACTTCCCAAAGTTGTGCAGCAGCTAGACTATGATTCCTATTGCTCGTATATGCACTTACGTCTGTTGGAGCCCTTTCAAGTTCCAACAAACATATTTTACCCATACAAATATATCTCTGATTTAATTTAAGAAATTACCTAACCCCATATCAGTATTTGTTACTTAAATATACGAAACAAAAGGAGATAACTGATAAGGAAGTCATTGATTATAAAAATGGAAATTGGGTTTATGCAGGTGAAATTCTGTCACTATCTCATTCACTTTTCTGTCTTCAATTGATCCTCTGAAATAAAAAAGCTTTAAATATGACCAGGTCTTCCTTAGGGGTTGTTTGGCTGCTGCTGCTGTGGGTATCTTACTGCAGCTGCTATGATTCTTTGCTGCTCAATCTGAAGAATATATATACCAAAAAGGATAGTATTAGTTCCTGTTAAATATTTTCACATTTTAAATATATATATATATATATATATAATTGGAAAAATATTGTAGTTTGAGCTATATATGGTGTTAGCTGGAATAGTTCATGCATCTTGTTCTTGAGATAACAATACTCATATTCTAGCAGCTCTAAAGATCTTAAGCACCTGTTTGTTAATTCATGTTACACAAAGATAAATTAATATTGGTGCTAATCATAAAAAAGTGAAAGTGAATAATTGTAATTAGGACCACAAAAGTATATTGTTCCTTATATTTTAAATGGAATTTATGTGTGCACTACACGAAAAATTCAGAACAACAACACTAAAAGGACAACAGTTTTTTACTAATTCTTTTAGTACTCTCTTTAGCCATAACATCTTGCATACTCCTTGACTGTGTTAAAGATGGGGTAGTTTATACAAATTTAAACTCTTCTGCATGAAACAACTGTAGTTATTGTCATGGAGTTGGTTGCAACCATTAGTTTTCTTGCCATTAATTTATTGTATTGAGTCTCTTGACCAAAGTAAGAAAAAGAAATGCTTCTTATTTCTTTGATCTTGAGAACATAATTTTGAAGCAAATGACAGTTAGTTTTATCCTGATTGTCTATTTGGTGGAGAACTTTGTGATTCAACCTTAAAGCAACCGAGGGAAAGAACAGTTGCTTGCTTTGTTCTTGTCTTTTTCATCTTCAGCTGATGCGTCCACTTTCCAGATCAGCAGCAATGGCGGTCCTCTCACCGACGCTGAAGTTCACTTCATAAAGAAGAGGCAGCTATTATACTACTTGGATGAGTTTGGGGACAGAGGCGAGAATGTGACCGTTGGTCCTTCTCTCCTCTTCGAAAACCCTAGGCTCCTAGCTGCTTACATTGCTCTGCAGGCTTGGTAAAAGAATTTCAGTAATTTTCGGTGATTCTAGATTGATGACAGTCGGAGGACATTTTAGGCCATATAACTTCAAAAGAAATCGACCAAATTGGCATTTAACTTGTTATCTATATTATGCTTAAACTTTAATCCATTAATGATTTCAATTAATGTCAACTTGCAGCTGAAAGCAACATGTTATCTTTTGAGTTTTTATTTTATTTTATTTTTCATATATGTACAATGACTGCCCGTTTCAGGTACGACGGCAGACGACTTGTTCCCCCTCTTTGATAAGTATGGAAACGTGGTTGATGTATTCATCCCCAGGGACCGGAGGTATATGATTATATGTTTGTATGCTTGTGTCTGGTTATTTTATCGTGGTTTGAGAACTGAGTAAAGAGTAATTTGATTTCTAAATCTTAATTTTGGATTCTATAGGTTTCTTTATAGTGGTTTTGAATTGATGAAAAGCACTTCCATTTTGAAACGCCAATTTATTTTTGTTTTTCTTTTATTTTATTTAGAAAGTGTAATTCCATTGATCTTGTTATATGATTACATGTGTGTCATTTGAGAACTGAGTCAAGAGTTCGAAATGTTATTCACCTTTCGCATAAATATATAATTGTTGTATCAGTCTGCAAATTATGTTTTGAAAACATAGTGAACTATGAAATAATGTGATTGTTCCAGTTGATTTTGGCTATGCATATGTCTACCATATATCTTTATCTAAGTTGCTGTATGTGTTTCTTTCACTTAGGACTGGAGATTCCAGGGGTTTTGCATTTGTGCGATATAAGTATCAAGATGCGGCACAAAAGGCTGTGGAAAAGGAAGTGGTATTTGTTCATTAGTTATGCTAAATACATGACTGAATGTTTTCTGAACTTCTATACTAGAAATTTATATTATTTTCCATATGAAAAAACCAGTTTAACAAACTTTAGTGGTTTTTGTTATTACTGGATCCCTCTCTTATTATTTGGCTTAATTGGGAATTGTTATTAATAATATATATTTTTTTAATTTAATCGTCAGGAATAAAGGAGTGGAGTGCTGCTTGATGAACGTGGTGTTGTATGGCAGCATCTATGTTATCGAGTAACTTGGTCTATTTGTGATCATCTGTATGTCTGTTGCTTTGAGTAATTTCCCTGGGATTATTGCAAAAGGTTGAACTCCTTTCTTGTTGTATTGGATCTTTTGTTATGTTCTATTAGCTTCTGCACCCTACTATCAATTGTTTGGTGCCATTCTAAATTTTACATAGCTGGATTATGTTTTCTTCAGTGGTTTCATTTGTCTTACCTTGCAGTTAAGTTAATATGAACTTATATCATTTACATTGTGCTCATATGAAAATTTGCGTAGAATTTTTTGAAAAGGTAATTGTAAGCTGATATGATTTACGCTGTGGTACAGCACATGAGATCGTGGCTGTAGCTATGAGGTGATAGCCAATATCTTGTAGATCGGTTGTTGCTGTACTTGTTGCTGACAGCTATAGAAACTGATGCTGCTATTTTTGATGCATGATTTGGTAGCCTTGTTGCGGTTGT
The DNA here is from genome assembly GCA_016081115.2 of Rehmannia glutinosa. Taxonomy (NCBI): domain Eukaryota; kingdom Viridiplantae; phylum Streptophyta; class Magnoliopsida; order Lamiales; family Orobanchaceae; genus Rehmannia; species Rehmannia glutinosa. Next base: position 87,697,451 of record CM071934.1, read on the forward strand.
GGATGTATGGACGTGCTTTATTCCTAAATTTAGGTACACGTGTGTCATATTCATATGTAATTTAAGTCTGGTTCTGGCGCCTTCTCCACTTTCCCGAGTTATTGTTGTTTTGGCACTTTTATTTGGGAGAGGACTTTATATATAACTCATATTAAATTTTTGTTGTTTTGGGCATTTTATTTTGGTAGAAGACTTTATATATATAAGCGATACTAAATCATTATTGTTTTGGACATTTTCTGACATTGAGATATGAAATATAATTTGAAATAGTTTAATTTCATATTTTGTTCTTGTTTCACAGGTTTAATTTGTAATTTACAGTACGAAAATAAAAAAAAAATTGTGGAATATAATTGCAAAATTTGCATTCAAACACAACAGTTTTCCGTTATTGGAAAACTGTTGTGGTTGAGAACAAAGACAACAGTGTAAAACTGTTGCAGAATTGTTGCGAAACTGTTGTCTTTGTTCCATAACTACAACAGGTTTTTTTTATTGTCATTTAATATCCCCTACTACAACACCACCTTCTACAACAGTGTGTTTTCGTAATAGACAACGGTGAAAAACTGTTGTTTTTTGGATTTTTCTTGTAGTGGTGTTTGGTATATGATATTGTTAATTTTGGTGTTTCAATTGTAGTTTGATATCTACAAACTGATATGTAACAATCTGGGAGGGGTTAAGGCTCTTAGTCGATTTAAGTATAAGAAGGATATGTTTCACGCTGGGTTTTGCTTTCGAATGCAAACCAACATGTTTTTGCCTTCTGGTTACCATTTGAGAATTTTATTGATATGAAGGAAAAAAAACACACTACTACAAAATATGGATTTAACAACAGGGTTTTACATCGGTATTACATAACCGATGTTAAAAAAATCCGGTGGCATAGTTGTAATATTTGAAAGATTCCTACATCGATTGTCTAAGAAACCGATGTAAAATGTCTAATTTTCTATTTCCTACAGCGGCTGCAAATTTGACCTATGTAAACCGAGATTTTCTACACCGGTCTAGTTAAGAACCGATGTAGTGTTTTTTTTAATTAACCCAAAAACTTTTTTTACTTCCCTGCCCCTCTCGTTTCCCCCTCTCATTCTCTCCGTCTCTGGAACGTTCCCTATCTCCACTCCGGGGCTCCGATTTAGGATTCTTACTCCAGCCACCACTCCAACCACCACTATCCCGTTTCCCTCTCTCCATCTCTCTATCTCCCACGTCGGCTGTTCCTACGCAACTCCGGCCTCCGATTTAGGGTTTTCTACTCCGGCCACCACTATCTCGGTTCTCTCTCTCTCTCTCTCTCTCTATATATATATATATATATATATATATTTGTCTCCAGCGCCATCTGTTATGGGAAAATATTTTGGAGCCTCTTCATAACGTTATTGGAGCCAAGAATTTAAGAGACCTACATAAAATTCAAGTTGAGAAATTATGCTGATTTTCGAGAGCAGTGACACCACTATGTCAAGGCTAAGATCCAGATCCCATTTTACCCCTCCATTTTATATTTTGTCTTAATTTTCTGGTTTGATTGTTGATGTATTAGTTTTGGGCTTTTGATCTTGTTCTAATGTTGTTGACTTTCTTGTGTGGGTGGATAGTTACGAGGATTGTTCTTTTCTGTATTGTGTTTAATAATTATACATGATATTGAAGGAACTACGTACGGTTTGGGGTTTTTAATTGGTTTTCCTGCGATTTATTATTTATTTTGCTTCTTTTGGTAGTTTCATTTGAGTTGTATGTAGTTGAAGATGTTTGTTCTATATTTATGAAGCAAACTCAAATTTCTAACTAGAGAGCTTGATAGAATGTAAAGATACCATCCCACAATAACTGGAGAATTTCTAATGGGATCTGCACGAATGCCCATGGACTGTTTATGACTACATACCCCTGAAATTATTAAATAAGACAATAGGTAAGTCGAATCAGTTAGCAAAATGACTCATGAAACACTGTTTTAGGTTCTAATGAAAATATAGTTCACAGTAGTTTATCCTCTGTGCATGGATAATTTGATGATTTAGGACTTGTTTGTTTTTGCCAAAGGTTCAAATTGGTCTAGATGAATAATTTGATGATTGATTATGACTTTATGCACTCCCCTATGCAAACCACTCTTTATTTCTCTATGGATGTAGATATATTACTGCAGAAAGACTTGATCACATCTCGCAAGGAAAGAGCTCAATGCAAAAGAAATTATTACTGAACTTGATAACAGAGAGATACCCTCAGACACATGTACATTTACACATCCATGATTCTGTATTTGATAGTTATCTCTTCTAGTATCATATCTATGCATTACACGCTCGAATTTTATTTTATAGTTATCTCTTCTAGTATGATATTTATGCATTACATGCTCTAATTTTATTTAATTATGAGAATAAGCTAAAATAGTCTTGCTTTGAGCTTTTGGAGCTTTGTCAAATTGAAAAAAGTTCAAACAGTCATTTCTAATTTTATCGACTGCTCCAGATGGTTAATTGTTGGGTTTTGAAGCAAACTTAAAAATGTACATTATTTCTTTCTAATAGAAGATTGTAGGCTGCCAATATCTAGCTAGCATAGGCTTACTGAAACATCAATAAATCAAGAAATGAAACTATTATATTTATATTCAGGGTAAGTGTTAATGGTGAGATAATCCTCAGCAATCAAACTAACGGCTATGATGGCAAAGTAAAGAACAGTGCAGTCATGCCATTCCCACACAACCAGGATTCAAGGAGATTGCAACAAGTGTCACAAGATCCAGCTGGTATTGTACAAATCTGTTAGGATGTTATATTCCTTGCAGAGCATTGTGATTGATTGTAATCATTAAAATATCTCCTTGTTAGATTCCAGAATGATTTACCACCACAGAAACAGAAGAAAATGAGGTAAACTCTGAATTTTTAGCTTCATGGATATTATCATCTCTCAGTGAGAGTGATTTGATTCTAACTGTTGGTCTGAGTACTCTAGAGAAATATGGTGTGCTCTTGAAAATAAGTTGGCCACTCAATCGGAAGTTCTCTTTCTTTCTCTGATGGCCTTTACTAGAGGGGTACTAACAAAGTAGCAGTTCAATTTATGTATTTAATAAGTACGAATTATTTGGTTTGGAATGTTCTTTATTTCCCTTCTTTCTCCAAATTCTTTTTCGCAAGAGAAATTAAAATCGTCCCCATTAAGAACACGGGTCACGTACTCTTCTTTCTCTACAACTTCACACAAAACCCTTTCCTTATTTCCCTTCTTTATCCAGATTTTCTTTTTCCGGAAGAAAAATCAAAATGGTCGATAGCAAAGAATCAAACGCTATGGCGAACTGTGTATTCCCTGAAGATATAATGCTCTGCATCCTCACTCGGTTTCCATTGAAGTCAATCATCTGCTTTAAGTTTGTTTGCAAGCCCTGGTACGAGCTTTTTTCAACGTCGGAATTCATTAAAATGCACCATGGTCAGTCTTCTAGTGACCCAAAAGACCAGTCATTTATTGTGCATAGAACTAATAAGAACTACAGTAACACCATGTCCCTCTTCAACATCGAATCCAATGTGAAGAAACCCACGATTCTTGACCACCCATTTTCTTCTTCCCGGATCATAATAGATATTGTGGGGTGTTGCAATGGCTTGTTTTGCATAGAACTTGGACGAGTGATTGTTTTGTGGAACCCTGCAATGAAGTTGTCCATGCGAATTCCATCCTCAAATTTGAAGGTCGATTTTGGGGCTCTTGACATGGTATCACTTGGTTTGGGTATGATGCTGAGGGGGCTGATTTTAAGGTGGTGAGGATTGTTAGTTTGGATATGAGCATTACTGGAGTTGAGGTGTATTCTGTTAATTCAGATGCTTGGAGAACAATTGAGATTGATTTTCAGTTTAATGTGTTGGAGACTAAAAATATCGTGATTGTCAATGGAAATCCATATTGGGTTACAAACGTTGACAGGAATGACAGTGCTAAGAGTGAGTTTGGTGAAGTTTTGGTGTGACAAAATTGGTTTTCAAGATTGTGCCTCTGTCAACCCTTTATATTGAGGCAGAGGTAAAATTGGTTGATTGGAATGGTTCTCTTGGTGCTCTTGTGTGTACTAAAGGCAATGAAAGAGTTGAGTCTCTTGATGCGTGGGTGTTTGATGAGGGTGAACAAATTTGGAGAAAGAATCACACTTTTGGGTCTATTGAGCTGAACGTGGATAGGTTTTTGCAGTATTCAAAAAATAGGAAAATTCTAGGCGAGCTCCCAAATGGCAAACTGTTTGTGTTTGATCCTAAGACGGGATGTCTTAATATCTTGTTCTATGACGCTCAACAGCTCCAGTTTGAGATTTATAGATATACTGAGAGTTTGGCATACATTAAAGGAATGAGACAAGTGAAGGCGAGACCGAGGAAGAGGAAGATGATATATGATGCCACTAGAATAAATTGATGATTTTTTGAGGTCCTATTTGCAACTACATGGTTGCGAAATTGTTGTTAGTTATCTATTGGCATTCTAAAAGGGTCATAGTGACCTAGCTGCTTTCGGACTTCTGCTAAGGACATTATATGTTTTTGTATGAAGAGGGATTTTGAATGGTTTCTTACTGATGTTGGGATGACTAGCAAAGTTTGCAGTTGAATATTAAAGTAGTTGTTATGAATTGTTACAGTTTCATGTAAATGTCATGAAGGCATGGTTTTGGTCAAGACGCTTTTTTTCTCTAGTGAGGAAATTACCTTGAATCTTTAGATGATACTCATAAGTACATCCATGAGAAAAGAGTTTCTTAGTTCATCGAGATTTGAGAGAGATATCTCTAATTATCGTATATGGAGTGGAAAAATGCCAAGCTTGTCGAAAAATTTAGACAAACTCCCCTGTTAATATTTTCTTTTCTTTTTCCTGTGTTGTTGGTGGTGGTTGTGGTGGTGATGGTGTGTTGATTCCGTATTCTGTTATGGCTGCTGATAATTGCTATGCCTTAATTTTTCATGAAGTGTTTGCATGTTTCATTGTGTAGATTATCAGTCTTGATCAATCATTCCAATTTTTGTTGCATTTTACATTCCACAATATATGCATACCTTTCTTTTGTCTAGCTATATATGTTATTGGTTTGTGTGTTCTGGTATTCAAGCCTATGGTCTGGCATACCATTTGGGCACGGAGGAGCATGTTATCTCGCATCGTTTACGTTACCATTTTGATTTCTCAGTGGATCAGGCAAGTTGTTTTCAGCTTAAAAACTGTTTTGAGTTTTCTATGCATGCCAAATTATAGACGAATAACCATTTAACTTGATTAACCATTTAAGAAAATGGACAAAGTAATACTCTCCCCATTAAAGTTAATTTCCAGGATTATCAATGACGAACTTCGCTTGAAATTTTATGTAATCATCTATTCTGTCAATATGATGTTCTTGTTCATGTAAGAGCATAATATGGTTCAGATGATGTCTCGCTTAGTTCAAACCATAGCAGTACTAATCTTGACATCAATTTACCTCGTGATCTGCCCACCACTTTCAACAGTGTTAATTTTTCCAAGCGTTTTAATTTTTGGGAATAATTACAGTTATGACCCTTGAAGTTTAGTCTAATTACAAAAAAAGAAAATTCACAAATACCCCATTGGCAGATGCTTCTATTTTTCAAATTTCACCTATTAAGAGGGTGTTTGTAAAGCAAATACAAACCTCTAAGTGTTTTATGTAATACCTCAAGGGGTATTTGTAACTGTAAAGATAAGTGGATTTTTTTGGTAATTATTCTTAAACCTCATGATTTGTTTTTGTAATTAACCTTTTATTACAGGGTTTGACATGGTTCATTGAGTATTGTAAAGATGATAGTTGTACTTATGCGGATATAGGTTTAGGAAGTTTTTCCTGTTTAGCGTTCTGGCGAAATTTGTTAAATTTTGTATTGCTTTGATATAACAATTAATTCTGCCATAATGTTTTATTCAGTTAAGTTGATCTGAATATCTCGATGTAGAACCCTAATGACAAAAACACCGGAAAATTTTGCTCGTGCTGAAGAAAAATGTTGAAAGGTTAATAGCTGCATGGTGATATTCATAGGCCTGGTATAAGTGTGTGGATGAATACCAAAGTACATGATTTCCTTAAAAATGAGATGTGAATGACAGATGACACATTTAAGTGTATGTACGCCAGGTGTTGCATCTATAAGATCAATGTTATTAAAATTAGAAGATTTTGTGATCAATTGCCTTCATCCCTAAATTGTATGGTGATTTCAAAATGACGACCTTTTAAGAAAACCAAAATGGGGACTATATGCACGTGAACTAGTAGGGGAGTCCGTTTCGGACCCGACACGCAAATTTGGTACGAATCTAACAGGAAACTAATGTGTATGGGTCCATACTTCATGGGTTCGGGTCGAAATCGGTCGAACCCGAATAACCCGCCAATTAACTAGGGTCGTGGTCAACCCGCTATGACCCATTTAACCTGTCTAACCCACACTTGTGAATTTTAAAAAAATTAAGTAAATAATTAATTATAAGAAAAAAAAAAACAACACATGTTCTTAAAAATTAAACTCTAAAACCTCCATAATCATATATATTATTATTGTTTTGTATGTTGCACTCAAAATATGATAAGTATGTTATGTTAGTTATGTAATTATATTATTATTTTAAATATCGTGAATTGCAATATTTTTTATTGATTGAATAGTGTCTTTATAGTGATTGATTTTTTTAAAAAAAAATTAAATTTGTTTAGTTGAAATTATTAAATGTAAATAAAAATAATTTTATTATTCGGGCTAAATGGGTGGTCCAGTTACTCGTGAAATAAATAGGTTGTGTTCCTTCAAGGTTCTAACACGAATAATTAAACAGTCGGATCGGGATTGACTAATTCTAACCCCGCGAATCCACTAACTAGGATCCACGAACCCGGATCCAACCCAAATTAACACCCCTATGAAAGACGAGAAATAAGTTACTTTTCATATCTTCAAACACGTTTATCCTTTGGACAAACAAGTTTGTTCACCATCATAAGGTCCAAAAAAAAGGAAGTAACTTTGTGACGCAAAAAGAAGATTATATAGAAATCAATAACTCACAAACAACGATTGATCACACACGAGTTGACAATGAATTGTGTAGTAGATTCTTGCCTCGACATAGAAAGACCAATATTTGTGAAGTTGGGGTGATTATCATTCATCTTCATTGAATTTTGAACTTAATTTGAAAAAAAAAAAGAGAGGAGGGATTGTCGCGTGCTAGAAATTTGTATCACAAATTTCGTTGTGTATAAATTGACAAACAAAATCGAAGTTTGCTTTCTCTCCACATTCTCTCTAGTTCATCTTCAAAAATTGTCTTCTCCTCATTTTTTCTCTTCTCTCTAACGGAGGAATGGGAACCATGTTTTTTTTTTTTTTTTTTTTTCCATTTGTGGGACTTTAGTCTCCTTTCAAGTGAGTGATTATGTTCCCTATGGAGTTTTATTTTTCTTTTCTTTTCTTCTTCTTTAGAATTTTGGCAATAAATCTCGCCAATTTGGTTCGGATCTAGTTATTTTGATGGTTGATTGGTTGCAATGGGTGGTTTCTCATGGCTATATATAATGGAGTTAGATCCGAGTATAATGAAAAAATGACGAAAAGATTATATAACAAATGTGGAACTTTAGCCATTTTATGTAGTTTTGGTTTTTGCCACTTGTATCAAAACTTCTATTCTTTCTCCTTTTTTATTTCTTGAATTCTGTGTATTTTCTCATTGGAGTGTATTTTTTCCGGTTTTTATAGCTTGTTTTGTCTTAGGGTTGGGGTTTCTTTCCTGGGTTGTGTCCATGGATCCCATCTCCTCTCTAGTTTGAGGATTTTTGCTTTAAGGGTTTAGGTCAATGGGTTTTGAATTGTACTATCTTTTGAGTTTTCATTTATAAATTATTCGTCTATCATTTAAAAAAGAAAATTTGACAAGCAAAGAAAAGTAGTGCAAATTGAATTTTTGTAAACCAAATAAATAAAAGGATTACACACTATATTTTTTTCCTCAAATTATTTCTCTTCAAGAACAAGAATTTTGAAAACTAATACTTTTAAGAGGAATTACAAAAATGTGTCGCTTATAGTAATATCGTGTCCCTTCCTAATATTACAAAAATACAATCAGTAGGTTTGGATTTGTCTAACAGTTTTGCCTAAGTTAAAACCGTCGACGATAGTTTTTATCTAATATTCTATATGTAGGCTTATAAGTCGTCTGATCTGTTTAGCTTTAAAAAAATTAAAAACTCAGCCCAACTCGGTATTAAATTAGGCTTTACAAAAGCTTTTAGACTAAATTAGCGATTATTAAATAGGCTGCCAAACTAGCTTTACTAAATTTTAGGCCCTTTTGATAGATTGGCCTAATTCTTTTCCAACACCTACTTACGTTACACCCCAATTTCAATTTCAATCCTCCCAACATTGCAATTCTCAACTGCCCCACGGACTCTTCCTTCTCTAGAACCCCTTTCATTGTTCTTCTTCCTCTTCAAATTATCAGAATTTAATATTTACGAAAGAAAAATATCGCCCCAAGAATGACTCCCATAAGAACTGAGAGCCCGGAAAAGATCAAAGAACCGATATTTGCCGCCGCCAACGCCATGGCGAACTGTGTTCTCCATGATGATATAATGCTCTGCATCCTTGCACGCCGTCCGGTGAAATCAATCCTCCGTTTCAAGTCTGTTTGTAAGCCCTGGTTCGTGCTTTTTTCCACGCCAGATTTCATTAAAATGCACCATGGTCAGTCTTCTAGTGACCCAAAAAATCAGTCTTTCATTGTCCATAGAAGTAATATCTTGTCTCTCTTCAACATTGAGTCCAATGAGAAACCCACGTATCTTCAAACCCCATATTCTTATTACGTAGATACTGTGGGGAGTTGCAATGGCTTGTTGTGCTTGAGTTTCCTACCATTTGGACAAGTGATTGTTTTGTGGAATCCTGCTACGATGTTGTCCATGAGAGTTCCGCTCTTAAATGTGAAGGTAGATTTTAGGGTTCCTTGGAAGGTGTCACTTGGGTTTGGGTATGATGCTGAGGGGACTGATTTTAAGGTGGTGAGTATTGTTAGTTTTGTAAATGAGAAGGAAGGAAAGAACATGAGAATTAATTGGGTTGATGTGTACTCTGTTAATTCAGATTCTTGGAGATCAATTAATGTTGATTTTCAGTTTAGTGTGTTGAGGACTAAAAATGACGTGATTGTGAAGGGAAATCCGTATTGGGTTGTAAAGTTTGACGAGAATGAGAGTGGTAAAAGTGACCTTGGTGAGGTTTTGGTGTGTTTTGATGTGACAAAATTGATTTTCAAGATTGTGCCTTTGTCAACCCTTTATATGGAGGCAGAGGCACAGGTAAAATTGGTTGATTGGGATGGTTCTCTTGGTGCTCTTGTGTGTACTAAAGGCAACAAAAGGGTTGAATCTCTTGATGTGTGGGTGTTTGATGATGGTGAACAAATTTGGAGAAAGAATCACACTTTTGGGCCTATTGAGGTGCATGTGGATAAGTTTTTGTACTGTTCAAAAAATGGGAAAATTCTGGGCGAGCTCCCAGATGGCAAACTTTTGTATTTGATCCTAAGACCGGATGTGTTAAGGTCTTGTTTTATGACGCTTCGACCGATCCAGTCTTGTGAGATTTATGGATATAGTGAGAGTTTGGCATACATTAAAGGATTTTTTTGAAGTCCCATCTGCAATTGCATGGTTGTGAAATTGTTGTTAGTTATCTATGGGCATTCCAAAAGATGACCTAGCTACTTTCGTACTTTTCGTATTTCTCCTGAGGACATTATATGCTTTTGTATGAAGGGATATCAGGAATGGTTTCTTATTGATGTTGAGATAAATTTGCTGTTTTTGTTTCTATGATTTTCAATGTTTATAGTTGAATATTAAAGTTCTTGTTATGAATGGTTACAGTTTCATGTAAATGTCAGAAAGAATGGCAGAAAGAATGTCTGATATATTTATGCCACAATTTAATGTGATCAAAAACAAAAATTTTGTGTGACAATTAATTGATAGAGGTCCTTGGACTTCTACAGCTTCAAAATTCTTTCATATTTGGAAATCAGGAAACATGTTTTACTGATAGAGAGATTACTTCCCCCAATAAAGTTTCCAGGATTATCAATATGAGCATATGGTTCAGATGGTGTCTCACTTAGTTCAGTCTATAGCAGTACTAATCTTCACTCCAATTTACCTCTTGATCACCCAACCCCCTCCCCCCCCCCCCAAAAAAAAAGACACTTTTTTGTTCCCCAAATGATGTTAAATTTCCCCAAGTATTTTATTTTTGGGAATAGTTGCAATTGTGACCCTTGAAGTTTAGTCTATTTACAAATACTCCATTGACATATGTCTCTATTTTACAAACTGCGCCTATTAAGGGGGTGTTTTTAAAACAAATACAAACCTCAAGGGTTACAACAATATATGTAAATACCTCAAGGGGGTATATGTATTACTAAGATAACTGGATTTTTTTTAATTATGCTAAAAGTAGTTTTTGTAATTAACTTTTTATTGCAGGGTTAAGCATGGTTGATTGGATATTGCAACCATGGATAACTGATCTTCGGCCCTTGCCTTAAAATCATATTTCCATCTTACTTGTGAATTTTGGGCAATTTAGTGAGAAAAAAAAAGTTGTCTTTTTCATCTGTTGCAGATTGTGGCTTATCTTCTAATGCCAGCATCATCATCGGCTGCTACAAAGGTGACTGGATTTTGAATTGGGGCAAAGATGAGTTCACTTTGATGGCCACTGCATCAATCGGTACGTCATTTTTGGCGATCCTTGCCTTCGCCAATCTGATCTCTCTCATCGGGCCTACATTCATATATCTCCGACTAAATCTATCTTTATTTCTGATCATTTTGAGAATTATTTCGAGTATTTAGTTGCAAATAAAGAGGATAGCTGTACATGTGAAGGTATAGGTTTAGGAAGTTTTTCATATTTAGCGTTCGGGCGAAATTTGTTAAAATTAATATTGCTTTGATATAACAAATAATTTTGCCATCATGTTTGTTCAGTTAAGTTGATATGTTATAGATGACATACTTAAGTGTATGTACACCAGGTATTATATCTTCAATATCCCTATTATTAAGATTAGAAGATTTTGTGAGTTGCCTTCATCCCTAAACTGTATGATAATTTCGAAATGACGACTTATAAGAAAACCAAAATGGGATTTATATGCACATGAACTAGGCAAAACTGAAAAACAGACATCAGTTATTTTTAATGTCTTAAAGCACGTTTATCCTTTGGACAAACAAGTTTGTTCACCATTTTACGGCTAGATTGGAATGTTGGAATTAATAAGGATGAAATGGAATAACTTCGGGAATGGAATAATGGCGGGAAAGAAATGAAATGAGCATAGTTATTCCAATGATTGATATGGAACAGGAATGTGAAACAACGAAAAGAATAGAATGGCCGTAATCTTACTTGATTTTAATTTTATTATCGGTAATTTAAAATAAGAAATATAGTAGCATAGCAAAATAGTTTTGAGTAACAGATTATCATTAAGTAGATTTTTCAAAATAAATAATATTTAATACATTTTGAAAATTAGATCTTATATTATATTTGGTACTAAACAATACACGCATGTATACATATATATATGATATTCATAAAAAATTTACAAATATATTTTTTATAAAAATATAAAAGATCAATAAATGATTCTTCGAGCAAGTCTCACATTTTAAGTTTTAGATTTTGATTAAACCTGAATATGATTTATAAAATATTTACATAATTTCTATGTATTATGTGTTATATATATAATATCCATTACATATTTACAAAAATATAAATACCGTATTCTATAATAATAATAATAATAGTAATAATAGTAATAATATTAATAGTGTAAACTTAATCAATGTGTTATGGTAATACACATATAAGTAGTAAATAAGTTCGAAAATGTTAGATTATAAATAGTTAAAAATAATTACATGTATTTATTAATAACATTATATTTTGAAAATATTGATGAATTGAGTTTTGAGTTTTATCAAATATTTTTAGTTATTTTTAAAAGGATAATTTCACACAAAAGAAACATATATATACATGGATTTATTCTTGACTCATTGGGAATAGCTAAATCTATCTGGGACCAAATGAATGGTTACTCCATACTTTTGGGAATAGGAATTTTCACGAGAATGGATATTTCCATTACTAAATTATACCAATTATTTGAATGAGAATAAATTTGGAAATGTCCATTCCATTCCAACCTCATAGTCACATACCAATCATGTTGTTAAGAGCTAGAAAACATAAGTAATTGCCTGAGTAACTTTGTGACGCTGACAAAAGCTATATGGAAAGCTATAACTCACAAACAATTGATTAATTCACACATAATACCAAATTGAATTGACAATGAATTGTATGGAAGATTCTTGCCTCCACTTAGAAAGTTCAACAGTTGTGAAGGCTGGGTGATTATCATTCATTTTCATTGATTTTTGAACTTAATTTTTTTTAAAAAAAAGATAAGACATTGTCGCGTGCCAGAAATTAATATTATAATTTCCGTAGTCTATAAGTTGACAAACAAAATTGAAGTTTGTTTTCTCACACTTCTTATCATTCTCTCTACCTTCTTGCCATTTCATCTTCAAACAATTATCTTCTCCCTCACCTGTTATCTTTTCTCTAATGGGAGAATGGAGGAACCATGTTTTTTCCCCTTGTGGGACTTTAGTCTCTTTTCCAAGGAGTGGGTTAATTTCCCTTTGTGAGAATTTCTTTTCTTCATTGTTTTACTTTTTTTTTTTCTTCTTTTTCTCCAAATCTGATAACTTTGGCTACATATCTAGGAAATTTGGTTTCAAATCTGGTCATTTTGATGGATGATCAGCTGCAACGAGTGGTTTCTCATGGCTTACCATTGAAGAAAAAGTACATAATGAAGTTAGATCCTGATGCAATGAAGAAATGACGAAAAGATTATCACAAATGTGGAACTTCTAGCTATTTTATGGAGTTTTGGTTTTTGTCACTTATAAAAAAAATTCTCTCCGGTCTTCTTTTTTTGAATTAAATTCCTGTGTATTTTCTCCTTGGCATGTATTGTTTTCCCATTTTTGTAGCTTGTTTTGTCTTGGAGTTTCTTTTCTGGATTGTGTTCATCGATTCCATCACCCCTCTAGTTTGAGAATATTTTTGTCTTTGAGGGTCTACAAGTCAATCAACTTCAAATTGCACTAATTTTTTTGAGTTTTCACTTATAAAATGTTCTTATATTGTTTGGAAAATAAATTGACACGCAAAGAAAAATAGTGAAAATTGAATTTTTGTGAACCAAATAAACAAACGAGAAAATTTTAATATACCCGTCAATCTATGCGCGATTTTCTAAATTAGCCCCTAAACTATTTTTTTTCTACTTAGCCTTCAAACTAAACGAAAATTTTTATGGTCCCATCTTATCCTCCTCGCCAAACGAGAATATTCCCGACGAATCATCCGCCGGTGGGAGGAGATGAAACCGTAGAAACTTTCGTGTAGTTTGCCGGCCGCAACATGCGGCTGTTGGCCCTGTAGCATGTGTTAGTCCAAGTGGCTACGATAATCTAGAGGGGGGGTGAATAGATTATGCCAATTTTTCGCAAATCTCCCTCTTTTTCGAATGAACAAGTAAATGACAAGAATGTAAGTGCGGAAAATAAACAACACACATCTATTTAAAGAGGTTCAACCCACCTAGGGCCTAATCCTCTACCATCCCAGTATCTCCGGGATGGATTTCAAAAAGAAAAAAATATTTTATTAATTACCACAATTAATACAACACCACCTTTGAAGATTACCACAATCTTCTTACAACACCTTCAAGGAGATTACCACAATCTTCCTTCAACACCTATGAAGAGTACCACACTCTTCAACACCTAAGATCACCCAAGTGTGTTCTTACCACAATAACACTAACAAGGATATCTTGTTTTGGATGATAAATTCAAGATTACAACTCAATAAATGAAGTATACAAACTTTTAGTGTAAGTGTAATCAAGAACAAAAAGCCTAGACCTCAAGATTGTGCAAGTGCAAGAACTTAGGCTATTACAACAAGAATGTAAAAATGAAAGCTTTGAGAATTTTGCAGATTTCTTGTTGTATTGTATTCTTGTGTGTTGTAGTGTTGTTTGCTTCAAATCTTCCTCTATTTATAGGAGAGTCTTCAAGATTGGATCTCCAACATAGGTTCCTCCATCTTCACTTTTGTCTACAAAAAGAAGATCACAAGATGTAGAAATAATGTACAAAATTGATAAAGTAAATCTTGCTGATAATGGTTATCCAACGGTTTGAATTTTGCTGTCAAAAACATAGGTCGAATGGTCGCGCAGAGATAGAAATTTGAATTTGGATCGCACTAATTAACACAGGGGGACCGGTCGACGGGGGGTCCGACCGGTCAACCCCATGTTGGACTGGTCCAGGGCCTTAAAAACAATACAGAAGAAAAGTCTGTATTTGGCCAAAGTTGCAGGCACCGATCGACCGGGTGGTCGACTGGTCGACCACACCGGTGGACACCCTGGTCGACCTGCCTCTTTCATTCCCAGTTTTGTTTTCTGTTTCAGGTTTCGACTTTCAGGCATGGGTTGCCCTCTAGGGCGACCGGTTGACCTCAAAACAGAAGTGTTGGCCGATTTTTGACAAAAATAATACACCAAAAAATTAGTAAAAATATTTTAAATCAATTGGTAGTATTTGGACAACATTTAGGGACATTGTTTTGGTGTAAAAACTCAGTTAAACAAAATCATCAAAATCTTGATACAAACATTTATCTAACAAACTCCCCCTTTTTGATGATTACAATACAAAATAATTTTAGGAGATCGATTTTAAAAACAAAACAAATTTTCTGGTCTAAAACATCAATCCATTACAAGCAAGATTTACCATAAGTAAAACATACAAGGATAGGAGCAAAGATTTTTCAAAACATTTTTGCACAAGCTCCCCCTATCAACATGCATAACAAAAGTAAGTAGAAGTAAATAACTACAAGCTAAAAAGCTTGAATTTCATGAGCTTAAAAGCTCCCTCTGTCACAAAGACATCATTAGTTAAGCATAAAAGTCCATAATACATCACATGGACTAAGTATTATTCACAGCTTTTGGCTTTTAAGAGCACTAGCTTATAGCTTTTCTTGCAAGCTTAGTTTCGCTTCTTTGCGCGTATGAGCGTTTTCCTGTTTCTCCCCCTTTAGAATCATCAAAAATAATGTTAGCACGATAAAAACATCATACAATTATATCAAAGTGCGCATTTTAATCGATTTATCGAGCGTTTTGAAAATTTAAGCTTAAATTCCAAATAAAAGGGAAAAAATGCTCATTTGATTTGCAAAGGCTCATTTGAATGATAAAACATGATCTGTATAAACTTATAAGACTTTTCAAATCAAGAGAATCACGTAGGTGATGAATTTTTTATAGAAATATTTTGTTGAACACTTGGCATGCGTCGAATAAAACAAGAGATATATACCGCCTTTGTAATTCATTTAAGCCAAAAAATTTCATCACCAATTGCAATACAACAACATTCATCCATCAACAATTATCATATACAATATACAAATACAATAATTTCATCAAAATAGCAAGATACAAGCACATTCTCAAGGGTTCAACCCAATTGAGATTAAAAGGAGAAATTCTTACCAATTGATTGGAGAAGTTGGATGATATGGATGAAGTAGAAGTTATATAAACTTAAAAATATAGATTTTATAAGAAGAAAATCATTTTGAGTGAATTTGTGCGTGAAAATGACAAAAGGGACGAATATAAGGTGAAAGAGCCAAAAATGGCTAAGTCTGGAAAACATAATCGATTTTAACCAAAATCATGATGTGGGCGACCGGTCGGAGGCTGGGGCGACCGGTCGGAGGTCAGGCGCGGCCGGGCCTTAGCCGATCACCCACTATCCATTTTGTTTTTGCAAAATCCGAAGTTTGAACCAAAAATTTGATTTTTCGCCCCTAAGTTTAAAAAATGTGCAAAATGCAATCATTGACCTCATTCAATATGCATTATGCCTAACCGAGCTCGTATTGAGGCAAAAGTCTCGGAAGATAGCGGTTTTGTAAAGATATCCGCAAATTGATCTTGAGATGGAACAAAAGATATCTCAATTTTTCGTTTTGAAACACAATCCCTTAGAAAATGATGTCGAATCTCAATATGTTTAGTACGGTTATGATGAATCGGGTTTTGAGCAATATTTATAGCGGATATGTTATCACAAAAAATAGGAACACTTTCAAAAGAACATTTATAATCCGCTAAAGTTTGTTTCATCCAAAGTAATTGAGTACAACAAAAAGCCGCGGAAATATATTCGGCTTTGGCCGTTGAAAGTGAGACACAATTTTGTTTCTTTGAAAACCAAGAAACTATGCAATCACCTAGAAATTGACATGATCCGGAAGTACTTTTACGATCATCAATATTTCCCGCATAATCCGAATCACTATAACCTTTAAGAGAAAAATTTTCATTCTTTGGATAAAATAAACCATATTGAATGGTGCCTTTCAAATATCGAAAAATCCTTTTAACGGCACTCATGTGAGATTCTTTGGGATTGCTTTGAAAACGCGAGCACATAGGCATACGGCATGAAGAATATCCGGTCTACTTGCGGTTAAATAAAGTAAACTACCAATCATACCTCGATATTTGGATTTATCAACCGGCTTGCCTTTTTCATCTTTGTCAATCTTGACGTTTGTTTCCATTGGGGAGACAGCTTCTTCCTTTTTCAATTCGAACTTCTTCAAAAGCTCTTTTGTATATTTTGATTGCGAAATATAAATTCCTTCTTGGCATTGCTTAATTTGAAGTCAAGGAAGAAATTGAGCTTCCCATCATGCTCATTTCAAATTCACCTTGCATTAACTTAGAAAATTTCTTGCACAAGGATTCATTAGTAGCACCAAAAATAATATCATCAACATAAATTTGCACTAATAAGCAATCTTGCCCTTTTTCAAAAACAAAAGAGTAGTATCAACTTTACCTCTTGTAAAACCATTTTGCAAAAGAAAAGAGCTAAGTCTATCATACCATGCACGGGGTGCTTGTTTCAAACCATACAAGGCCTTTTTAAGTTTATAAACATCATTAGGCCTAGAAAAATTTTCAAACCCCGGAGGTTATTTTACATAGACTTCTTCTTGAATAAGATCTTTTAAAAAAGCGGATTTACATCCATTTGGTAAAGGTTGAAATTTTTAAAACAATAATAGACAAGTAAAATACGAATAACTTCTAAACGTGCTACGGGTGCAAATGTTTCATCATAATCAATACCTTCTTCTTGACAATAACCTTGAGCTACTAACCTTGCTTTGTTTCGAGTAATATTGCCTTGGTCATCGAGCTTATTCCGAAATACCCATTGTGTACCCATAATTGTTTGAGATGGAGAACAAGGTACTAATTCCCATACATCATTCCTTTCAAATTGATTCAACTCCTCTTGCATTTCTAGAAACCAATCCTCATCTTCAATAGCTTCCTTAGCATTTTTAGGCTCTTTTTGAGACATAAGAGCTTTCTTGGCAAATTTTTCTCGAGTCATTACTTTATCAAGGGGATCACCAATAATAAGATCTTTTGGGTGATCTCCCTTAAATTACAATACTACGGGAATATCCGAAGTATCATCTTTGTCTTCTTGGGGAACATTTGAGCTTGAAGGTTGATCATTTTGAGCATCATCTTGAACAATTGGTTCAATAACATCTTCTTCATCACTATCATCATTGGGTATCCTTTCAACACCCGAAGCTTCATTGAATTTGATATGGATGGATTCTTCAACAACCCCACTAGTTTTATTGTAAACCCGATATGCTTTGCTTTTGGTTGAATACCCCATAATATTCATTCATCGGCCTTAGGATCAAGTTTGTCCAATTGATCCTTAGTATTCAAAATAAAACGCTTACATCCAAATATTTTGAAATAACTAATATTTGGAGTTCTTCCTTTCCAAAGCTCATATGGAGTTTTATTCATTTTAGGACGAATATAAACTCGATTAATGACATAGCAAGCGGTACTTACGGCTTCGGCCCAAAAATATTTTGGAAGTGAAAATTCATTGAGCATGGACCGACTCATTTCTTGAATTGTCCAATTCTTCCTTTCGGCTACTCCATTTTGTTGAGGTGTCCTTGGAGCCGAAAAATTGTCACTATATCCCTTGGTTTCACAAAAGACTCTAAATTCTCCATCAAATTCTCCACCTCGATCACTTCAAATAGACTTAATAGTATATTCCTTTTCATTCTCAATAAGTCTACACAACTTAACAAACTCATTAACGACATCACTTTTATTTGTAAGAAATAGAGCCCAAATATATCTAGAAAAATCATCAACTATAACAAAAGTGTAATGTTTTCCACTTAGACTTGTCGTACCAATATCTCCATACAAATCTAAATGAAGAAGTTGTAGAGGCTTGGTTGTGGAAATTTCATTTTTGGGCTTAAAACTACTCTTAACTAATTTGTTCTTTTGATAAGTGTCACATAAGCTAAGATTTTCAAAATTCAATTTGGGTAGTCCTTGTTAGATAAATGTTTTTATCAAGATTTTGATGATTTTGTTTAAATGAGTTTTTATACCAAAACATTCTTTATAAATGTTATCCAAATACTCCCAGGTGATTTAAAATGTTTTTACTAATTTTTTGGAGTATTTCTTGAAGTTTATTTTTGATAAAAATCGGACAATATTTAAAATTGGAGGTCGACCGGTCGCCCAAAACATCGACCGGTACCTGAAGAACTCAAAATTGAAGCAGAACTCACTGGGTAAAGAAAATTGAAGAGGGGGACTGGTCCAGCAGGGGGCCGACCGGTCGAACCCTAGGGCGACCGGTCGCACCCCGTTGCCGGCCGCCCCCTTCGACCTGTACCTGGATCGCACTATTTTTTCAAAACATTCGAAATATTATTACAGGGAAACCAGTCGCCCTATGTTATTTTTGGCAGCAAAAATTCCAACCGTTGCAATCCTTATCAGCAAGATTTACTTTCATTTTTGTACAATATTTACATCTTGTGATCCTCTTTTTGTAGACAAAAGTGAATAAGAATGAGCCTATGTTGGGAGCCTATAAATAGAGGATGAATTGAAGACACAAGACACAACACATACAAGCAAAATACACAACAAGAAATCTGCAAATTGTTCAAGCTTTCATTTTTACATTCTTGTTGTAATAGCCTAGTTCTTTCACTTTCACTCTTGAGGTCTAGGCTTTATTTCTTGATTACACTTGCACTCAAATTGTAATATTCATTATTGAGTTGTAATCTTGATTTTTGTCATCATTCAACACAAGACATCCTTGTGAGTATTCTTGTGGAAAGAATACACTTGGGTGATCTAGGTGATAGGTGTTTCAAGAGTGTGGTGCTCTTGAGGTATTGAAGAATTTGGTATTCTTCAAGGTTGAAGATGTGGTAATCTTCACAAGGTGTCGTTGGAGATTGTGGTAATCTTCAAGAGAGATTGTGGTAATCTCAAAGGTGGTGTTGTAGAAGAGTGTGGTGCTCTTC
This sequence comes from Rehmannia glutinosa, assembly GCA_016081115.2. Taxonomy (NCBI): domain Eukaryota; kingdom Viridiplantae; phylum Streptophyta; class Magnoliopsida; order Lamiales; family Orobanchaceae; genus Rehmannia; species Rehmannia glutinosa. The sequence goes on from CM071934.1 coordinate 87,717,166, forward strand.
AAGGTGATGTTGTAAGGTGTTGTATTAATTTTGGTAATTAATAAAATCTTTTTTCTTTTTGAAATCCATCAGGAGATATCTTTGGGGTGGTAGAGGATTAGGCCCTAGGTGGGTTGAACCTCTATAAATCGACGCGTGTTGTTTACTTCCCGCACCTTTACTATTGTCTTGGCGTATTTGATTCAAAAAAGAGAGCATAATCGAAAAGATGGAGATAATCTATTCACCCCCCTCTAGATTATCGTAGCCGCTTGGACTTACAAGTGGTATCAGAGCCAAACTCTTTGGCAAGCTCGTTCCACATCGCGAGTAAAGATGAATGATCATCGGCTACGAATGAAGTCTACCTTACCGGTGCCTCCACCACCAAGCCACCACTATTCGATTCCAAAAATTTTACATTTTGGAAAGAAAGAATGGAATGCTATCTACAAGGTTGCGGGTTCGATATTTGGAACACGGTCGTAAATGAAGAATTTATTCCAATGATGGACACACCACACAAAGGCCTCAAAGAGCTCAATGATGAAGAAAAGAAAATCATCTTCTTAAATGGTAAAGCTCTTAATATTTTGTATTGTTCACTTACCATTTTGGATTACAATCATATTGTAGGAATTAAATCGGCACATGAAGTATGGAGAAAATTAGAAGAAGTATATGCAAATGAAAGGAGCCACTGAAAAGCATCTACTTCTCAAATGGATACAAACTCAACATGGGATGAGCTTCCTACAACTTCCGACGTTGATGAAAACGAACGATGTCTTATGGGCTTGAAGAAGAAAAACGAGGTAAGTTCAAAACCCTCCACTTCTTATGATAATGAATTACAAAATGATTATAGTGATTTGAAAAATGATTTTGATGAACTTCAAAATGAATTCCAAAGCTTACTTGTTAAATACAAAAATTTGAAAAAGGAATTCAATATTTTGAAAATTGATAAGGATAATTTATTTTCCTCTTATGAATCACTTTCATGTGATCACACCACCACACTTGACAAGGTTAGAAACCTTGAAAAAGAAAATAGTACTCTTGTTGAGGATATTAATTGCATGAAAAATGATTTATCAAAATCCAACTTGAGTACCGATAAAATGACCGATATTATTGATGTTCATAGTTGTGATAAATTGAAACAAGGACTTGATCATAAGCCTAGTGTTGTTAATTATGTGAAAAGTAATCAAGTCCCTATGCATGTTGGTCATTATGCTCCCAAAATTACTACTTGTTTTTATTGTGGTAAAACGGGTCACAGGGTTAATACTTGTCGGGCTAGAAATAGCTCTAATTATTATTGGAGACCTAAAAGTCTCAAAGCTAATTCCAAAGGACCCAAACACTTGAGGGTACCACAAAATAATGTCATATTAGGTACCCGCGGAATAATAATCGAGGAAAATACATATGCCAAGAAGACATCAAATGACCATTTCATTTGATTAAAGGAGAAGACACTATCAACAATGGGAAGAACACAATCCTTGGAAATGGAGTTTCAAGGGGAAGATATCATCAACAATGGGAACGACATAACCCATGGAAATGGCGAAATTGGTAAATCGTATCTCCATTTAAATATGCATTTTATTTTGTTATGCATGTTTTTATTTGTGTCTTAATTGTAAAATGAGTTTTCAAATCTCTCTTAATATTAAGGTCTTCAATATATATTTGTGTTTTTAAATATTTTGAAAATGATATCTTGTATATTTTGTTCTCAACTCTTGTGCATTTACATAGACTAAGGTGCTTTTATTATCTCTTATGGTTTTATATAGCATAAGCACGTTTATGATATCTCTTATTGATTAGCCTATACTTGTATCATTATGTTTGTGCAAAACGTGTATAAGATTTGTGTAGGATATATATATTTTCTTCAATTGTTATTTTCTCAAGAGAGGACCATAAATTATCAAGGTACGCTCATCATTGGTATTCTTCCTATAGACACGATATATTTTTGTCATTCGTGCTTGTTTTTCAAAGTATTTTATAAAAGTTCTATTTGAGAAGGAGGACAAGGTACCAATTCCCATACATCATTTCTTTCAAATTGATTCAACTCCTCTTGCATCTCTAGAAACCAATCCTCATCCTCAATAGCTTCTTTAGCATTTTTAGGCTCTTTTTGAGAAATAAGAGCTTTCTCGGCAAATTTTCTCCGAGTCATCACTTTGTCAAGGGGATCACCAATAATAAGATCTTTTGGGTGATCTCCCTTAAATTTCAATGCAACGGGAAGATCCGAGATATCACCTCTATCTTCTTGAGAACCATTTGAAGTGGACAGTTGATCATTTGATTAGACGGTTGATCATCAATTTGAACAATTTGTTCAATAATATCCTCCTCATCACTTTCATCATTAGGAATTCTTTCAACTCCCGAAGCTTCATTGAATTTAACATGGATGGATTCTTCAACAACTCCACTAGTCTTATTGTAAACCCGATATGCTTTGCTTTTTGTTGAATATCCCATAAATATACCTTCATCGGCCTTAGGATCAAGTTTGTCCAATTGATCCTTGGTATTCAAAATAAAGCATTTACAACCAAATATCTTGAAATAACTAATATTTGGAGTTCTACCTTTCCAAAGCTCATATGGAGTTTTATTCATTTTAGGATTAATATAAACTCGATTAATGACATAGCAAGCGGTACTTACGCCGCCCAAAAATACTTTGGAAGTGAAAATTCATTGAGCATGGACCGACTCATTTCTTGTAATGTCCGATTTTTCCGTTCGGCTACTCCATTTTGTTGAGGTGTCCTTGGAGCCGAGAAATTATGAGCATATCCTTTTGTTTCACAAAATACTCTAAATTCACCGTCAAATTCTCCACCTCGATCGCTTCGAATAGACTTGATAGTATCTTCTTTTTCATTCTCAATAAGTCTACACAACTTAACAAACTCATTAACGGCATCATTTTTATTGGTAAGAAAAAGAGCCCAAGTATATCTCGAAAAATCATCGACTATAACAAAAGTGTAATGTTTTCCACTTAGACTAGTCGTACCAATGTCCCCGTACAAATCAAGGTGAAGCATTTGTAGAGGTTTGGTTGTGGAAATTTCATTTTTGGGCTTAAAACTACTTTTAACTAATTTGTTCTTTTGACAAGTGTCACATAAGCCAAGATTTTCAAAATTCAATTTGGGTAGTCCTTTCACATGTTGGTTTTTGTAAATATTTTTCAAATTCTTGTATCCAACATGTCCAAGTCGCCTATGCCATAAACTAGTTAAATCATTATTGGCGACTAAACAAGAAATATTTTAACTAACCAAATCACTTGTACAAATTTTGTAAAGATTGCCTTTTCTATTTGATTCACAAATAATTTCACCATTTTTAAGAATAAGGCATTTTTCTTTTTAAAGGAAACATCATATTTTGAATCACAAAGTTGGCTAACACTTATCAAATTAAACTTAAGCCCTTCAACTAATAGAACATTACTAAGAGAGAAAGAAGAGTTACCAATTTCTCCATTTCCAAGATTTTTTCCTTTGCCATTGCCGAACATGACCATACCCTCTTCTTGGAGTTTGATGTTGGTAAAAAGTTCTCTCCTCCCCGGTCATATGGCGTGAACATCTGCGTCCACGAGCCATTTTGAATCTTCCATTGTGGTTATAGCCCCTATTACCTACAAAAGAATTTCTTTTAGGTACCCTATAATTTTGGGGTCCATGGGGTTAGTCTTGAGACCTTTGGGTCTCCAAACATGTCTTGAGCTATTTCTCAATTTGCAATTATTAGCATAATGTCCAAATTTGCCACAATAAAAACAAGTAGGAGTATTATAATTATTAGCACGTATAAAAGTCGGACTTTGGTTATTTTTCTTAAAAACACTTTGAAATGGCTTATAACCAAGTCCCGATTTGGAATGCTCACCTCTTTGTGCATCTAAAATTTTTGTAACTTTATCCGTACTTATGTTGAAACGATGCATATCATTTTTCAAACATTCAATATCTTTTGTGAGCAATTCCTTTTCGGTTTCAAGAGAATGAATTCTAGTAAGAGTAAGAGCATGAGCTTTGTCTAGAGATTCATAAGAGGTAAATAATTTTTCTTTTTCAACTTTAATCTCCTTATGCTCCTTTTTCAAGTTTTTGTATTTAACGATTAAATTTTGAAACTCAATTTGCAATTCATCAAAATCACATTGCAAGTCATCAACTATGGAGGAAGTAGAAGAGTTTGAGTGTACCTCATTGTTTTCATCGTCTATAGCCATGAGACCGTGTTCGGTTTCTCCTTCCTCATCGGTTGTTTCGAGTAGTTCATCCCAAGTTTTGACTTCCGCATTTAGAGCCTTCTTTTTTGTGAAATGCTTTCTTTTCTTTTGCTCCTCTTCATCGAGCCGCAATCGGCAATGAAGTGCACGGGTTTTCCGCATTTAAAGCAAGCATTATTTCTTGGTTTTCTTGCTTTATTTTTATTTACAAATTTTGCAAATTTTCGAACAAGTGCGGCCGTCTCCTCATCATCATCATTATTATCATAGTATGCATTATTGGAAGAAGAAGCAAGACCTTTAGAAATAATTTGCATACCCGATTGATTTGTGGATGGTTTGGAATTTTTCCTCTCCTTGAGATAGACTTCATAGATGAGTAGATTTCCAATAAGTTCATCAAACTTGAGTGTCTCAAGATTTTGTGCCTCCGTGATTGCCGTTACTTTTTTTCGGACCATGACCGGGAAGTGCATTCAATACCTTGGTCACCTTGTCTTCTTCGGAGATGACCTTGCCGATGGCCACAAGAGGATTGACAATATTGTCAAGCCTTTCCACCATCTTGGAGATGCTTTCGCCATCATACATGTTAAAGTTTTCGAAGTCTTTAACAAGCATGGTCTTTCTTGCTTGCTTGACTTTCTTAGTCCCTTCATAGATTGTCTCCAATTTTTCCCAAACCTCATGTGCCGACCTTATGCCTCTTATGCGATTGTACTCGGTGGCGGTAAGAGAACAATGCAAAATATTTAAGGCCTTACCGTTTAGAGAGAAAGCCTTTTTGTCGTTTTCATCAAACTCCTTGAAAGGTTTAGGAGCCAAAGTGTCATCCTCCGATTTCTTTGTTGGTTGATCAACTCCTTCAATGACCACATTCCAAATGTCGAACCCGCACCCTTGTAGGAAGCACTCCATACGGTCTTTCCAAAATGCATAATTGTTGGCGTCGAATAGTGGTGGCTTATTGGTGGAGGCGCGGTGGTGAGATGAACATCATTTGTAGCCATGGATCTTTCCTCTTTACTCGGAGCGAGCTAGCCAAAGAGTTTGGCTCGATACCACTTGTAAGTCCAAGTGGCTACAATAATCTAGAGGGGGTGAATAGATTATGCCGATTTTTACAAATCACCCTCTTTTTCGAAACAACGAGAATGTAAATGCGGAAAATAAACAACACTCGTTGATTTAAAGAGGTTCAACCCACCTAGGGCCTAATCCTCTACCACCCCAAAGTATCTCAGGGATGGATTTTAAATAGAAAAAGATTTTATTAATTTACCAAAAATTAATACAACACCTTGAGGATTACCACAACCCTCTTACAACACCTTTGAAGATTACCACAACCTTCAAACACCTATCACCTAGATCACCCAAGTGTATTCTTACCACAAGAATACTCACAAGGATGTCTTGTGTTGAATGATGACCAAAATCAAGATTACAACTCAATAATGATTGATACAATATGAGTACAAGTGTAATCAAGAATTGAAAGCCTAGACCTCAAATAAGTGCAAGTGAAAGTGCTTAGGCTAATACAACAAGATATATGAAAGTGTTTGCTCAATTGCTCTTTGCTTGTATATTGTGTGTTGTATCTTGTTGCTTGAATGAAGCCTCTATTTATAGGAGAGGACTTGGCTTTCATTTCCAGACATTGGCTCCTCCTTGGGGAGTGATTTGCTGCAAAAGAAACCATTTAAAATGATCAATATAGCTGTTAGAAATCAATCCCACAAAATAGGGAAAAGTTGTCTGAAAACGCAACGGATAGTTTGCTGATAAACATGGGGTTCGACCGGTCGCGCAGAGATAAGATTGAAATTGAATTCTGCGAATTTTTACACAGGGGGACCGGTCGAAGGGGGGTGCGACCGGTCGCCCTTAGCTGTGACCGGTTGCCCTTGACGATTTTACGAAACAGAGAAGTCTGGAACAAAAATCCAACTTGCAGGTACAGGTCGCCCGCCGGTCGACCACACCGGTCGCCCACCTGGTCGACCGGTCGCCCGGTCGACCACACCGGTCGCCCACCTGGTCGACCGGTCGCCCTGCCCTGTTTTTCTTACGTCCCATTTTCTGTTTCTCGACTCAACTCAGGTACGGGTTGCCCTATAGGGCGACCGGTCGAGCCTGAAACAAATGTGTTGTCCAATGTTTTATTGAAAATAAACTTCAAGAAATACTCCGAAAAATAGTAAAAATATTTTAAGTTGATCGGAAGTATTTAGACAACATTTAGGGACATAGTTTTGGTTTAAAAACATATTTGAACAAAATCGAACATAATCATCAAAATCATGATAAAAACATTTATCTAACAAACTCCCCATTTTTGATGATTACAAACCAAAACAATTTTCTTGAGGACGATTTTAAGAACCAAATAAAATTTACGGTTTTACGAGTTTACGAGTAAACTATCCGTTAGAAGTATTTCATATAAAGCTCCCCCTATTTATGAGCATATCAACAGACGATTATTATAAGTAAGAAGCACAAGCTATAACAAGCTTATATAGAATGCATCATGAGCTAAGGAGCTCCTTTGTCACAAAACTTATAAACAATTTCATCCGAGTCCAAAATTCAAGCCATGGACTAGGTATTAGAGTCCACAATACTTATTGCGAGCTTTTATTAGCTTTTCTTGAGCTAATGAGCTAATATCCTGTTTCTCCCCCTTTGGAATCATAAAAAAGAATGTTGGAATGGTGAAAACACCATACAATAATATCAAAGTGCGCCAAAGGGACGGTTTATTAACCGTTGAGCAATTAAAGCATAATAATCCAAGGAAAATGGGAGAAATGTAAAAAGAAGAGTTCATACGCTTGTTTTGTTTGTCAAAACATGATCTCAATCAGTATAGAAAACTTTTGAAAGCAAGAGAATCATGTATAAGTTGAAATTTTCATTGCGACATATCATCGAACACCTTGTGTGCGATAAAAAATAGAAGAGGTTGTATATAACCTTTGTAAATGGTTCAAGCCAAAAAATTTCAACATCAATTCAAGTCACTCATCATACATAACAACACAACAACCAAGCTCATCATGATCATACGAAAATTACATCAAAAATTTTCAAGAAACTCGAAAACTCAAGGGTTCCACCCAATTGAGTAAAAGAAGCGAAATTCTTACCATTTGATCGGAAAGAGTGAGCCATAATGATGATGATCATGCTATATAATGTCCATGTTGTGTAAGAGATGCATGAAATCCATTTTTGAATGAAATTTGAGTGAATTTGGCAAAGGGGACGAAAAATGGCCAAAAATTTGTTAAAATGAAGAATGTCAAGACAGAACATTTAAAAGCCAAAATATAGCTTAGGCGACCGGTCGAGATTGAGGGATCGGTCGAGGTTGAGGGCGACCGGTTGCCCTCAACTCCTTCACCCCATTGTTTTGTCGCTTTTTCCAAAATCAATTTTCAACCAAAAATCCGATTTTTCGCTAAGTTTTAAAAACGTGCAAAATGCAAACGTAAGCTTCATTCAATATGCATTATGCCTAACCGAGCTCGTATTGAAGAAAAAGTCTCGGAAGATAGCGGTTTTGTGAAAATATCCGCTAATTGATCTTGAGATGGTACAAAGGAAATCTCAATTTTACGTTTTGAAACACAATCCCTTAGAAAATGATGTCGAATCTCAATATGTTTAGTACGATTATGATGAACCGGGTTTTGAGCAATATTTATAGCGGATATATTATCACAAAAGATAGGTACATTTTCAAAAGAGCATTTGTAATCCGCTAAGGTTTGTTTCATCCAAAGAAGTTGAGTACAACAAAATGCGGCGAAAATATATTCGGCCGGCCGTTGAAAGAGAAACTCTGATTTTGCTTCTTTGAAAACCAAGAAACTAGGCAATCGCTAAAAATTGACATGATCCGGAAGTACTTTTCCGATCATTAATATTTCCCGCATAGTCCGAATCACTATAACCTTTAAGAAAAAAATTTCATTCTTTGGATAAAATAAACCATATTGAATGGTGCCTTTCAAATATCGAAAAATCCTTTTAACGGCACTCATGTGAGATTCTTTGGGATTGCTTTGAAAACGAGCACATAGGCATACGACATGAAGAATGTCCGGTCTACTAGCGGTTAAATAAAGTAAACTACCAATCATACCTCGATACTTTGATTCATCCACGGACTTGCCTTTTCTCATCTTTGTCAATTTTGACATTTGTTGCCATAGGAGTAGAGATGGTTCTTCCTTCTTCAATGCCGAACTTTTTCAAAAGTTCTTTTGTATACTTTGATTGTGAAATATAAATATCTTCTTGACATTGCTTAATTTGAAGTCCAAGAAAGAAGTTAAGCTCCCCATCATACTCATCTCGAATTCTCCTTGCATTAACTTAGAAAATTTCTTGCACAAAGAATCATTAGTAGCACCAAAGATAATATCATCAACATATATTTGCACAAGTAAACAATCTTGCCCTTTTACAAAAACAAATAGAGTTGTATCAACTTTACCTCTTATAAAACCATTTTGTAAAAGAAAAGAACTAAGTCTATCATACCATGCACGGGGTGCTTGTTTTAAACCATACAAGGCCTTTTTAAGTTTATAAACATCATTAGGCCTAGAAAATTTTCAAACCCCGGAGGTTGTTTTATATAAACTTCTTCTTGAATAATACCATTTAAGAAGGCGGATTTAACATCCATTTGGTAAAGTTTGAAATTTTTAAAGCAAGAATAGGCAAGCAAAATACGAATAGCTTCTAAACGTGCTACGGGTGCAAAAGTTTCATCATAGTCAATACCTTCTTCTTGACAATACCCTTGAGCTACTAACCTTGCCTTATTTCGAACAATGTTGCCTTGATCATCAAGTTTGTTAGGAAAACCCATTTTGTGCCAATAATGGTTTGAGAAGGAGGACAAGGTACCAATTCCCATACATCATTTCTTTCAAATTGATTCAACTCCTCTTGCATCTCTAGAAACCAATCCTCATCCTCAATAGCTTCTTTAGCATTTTTAGGCTCTTTTTGAGAAATAAGAGCTTTCTCGGCAAATTTTCTCCGAGTCATCACTTTGTCAAGGGGATCACCAATAATAAGATCTTTTGGGTGATCTCCCTTAAATTTCAATGCAACGGGAAGATCCGAGATATCACCTCTATCTTCTTGAGAACCATTTGAAGTGGACGGTTGATCATTTGATGTAGACGGTTGATCATCAATTTGAACAATTTGTTCAATAATATCCTCCTCATCACTTTCATCATTAGGAATTCTTTCAACTCCGAAGCTTCATTGAATTTAACATGGATGGATTCTTCAACAACTCCACTAGTCTTATTGTAAACCCGATATGCTTTGCTTTTTGTTGAATATCCCATAAATATCCCTTCATCGGCCTTAGGATCAAGTTTGTCCAATTGATCCTTGGTATTCAAAATAAAGCATTTACAACCAAATATCTTGAAATAACTAATATTTGGAGTTCTACCTTTCCAAAGCTCATATGGAGTTTTATTCATTTTAGGATTAATATAAACTCGATTAATGACATAGCAAGCGGTACTTACGGCTTTCGCCCAAAAATACTTTGGAAGTGAAAATTCATTGAGCATAGACCGACTCATTTCTTTAATGTCCGATTTTTCCATTCGGCTACTCCATTTTGTTGAGGTGTCCTTGGAGCCGAGAAATTATGAGCATATCCTTTTGTTTCACAAAATACTCTAAATTCACCGTCAAATTCTCCACCTCGATCGTCGAATAGACTTGATAGTATCTTCTTTTTCATTCTCAATAAGTCTACACAACTTAACAAACTCATTAACGGCATCGTTTTTATTGGTAAGAAAAAGAGCCCAAGTATATCTCGAAAAATCATCGACTATAACAAAAGTGTAATGTTTTCCACTTAGACTAGCCGTACCAATGTCCCCGTACAAATCAAGGTGAAGCATTTGTAGAGGTTTGGTTGTGGAAATTTCATTTTTGGGCTTAAAACTACTTTTAACTAATTTGTTCTTTTGACAAGTGTCACATAAGCCAAGATTTTCAAAATTCAATTTGGGTAGTCCTTTCACATGTTGGTTTTTGTAAATATTTTTCAAATTCTTGTATCCAACATGTCCAAGTCGCCTATGCCATAAACTAGTTAAATCATTATTGGCGACTAAACAAGAAATATTTTGACTAACCAAATCACTTGTACAAATTTTGTAAAGATTGCCTTTTCTATTTGCTTCACAAATAATTTCACCATTTTTAAGAATAAGGCATTTTTCTTTATTAAAGGAAACATCATATTTTGAATCACAAAGTTGGCTAACACTTATCAAATTAAACTTAAGCCCTTCAACTAATAGAACATTACTAAGAGAGAAAGAAGAGTTACCAATTTCTCCATTTCCAAGAATTTTTCCTTTGCCATTGCCGAACATGACCATACCCTCTTCTTGGAGTTTGATGTTGGTAAAAAGTTCTCTCCTCCCGGTCATATGGCGTGAACATCCGCTGTCCACGAGCCATTTTGAATCTTCCATTGTGGTTATAGCCCCTATTACCTACAAAAGAATTTCTTTTAGGTACCCTATAATTTTGGGGTCCATGGGGTTAGTCTTGAGACCTTTGGGTCTCCAAACATGTCTTGAGCTATTTCTCAATTTGCAATTATTAGCATAATGTCCAACTTTGCCACAATAAAAACAAGTAGGAGTATTATAATTATTAGCACGTACAAAAGTCGGACTTTGGTTATTTTTCTTAAAAACACTTTGAAATGGCTTATAACCAAGTCCCGATTTGGAATGCTCACCTCTTTGTGCATCTAAAATTTTTGTAACTTTATCCGTACTTATGTTGAAACGATGCATATCATTTTTCAAACATTCAATATCTTTTGTGAGCAATTCCTTTTTTTCGGTTTCAAGAGAATGAATTCTAGTAAGAGTAAGAGCATGAGCTTTGTCTAGAGATTCATAAGAGGTAAATAATTTTTCTTTTTCAACTTTAATCTCCTTATGCTCCTTTTTCAATTTTTTGTATTTAACGATTAAATTTTGAAACTCAATTTGCAATTCATCAAAAATCACATTGCAAGTCATCAACTATGGAGGAAGTAGAAGAGTTTGAGTGTACCTCATTGTTTTCATCGTCTATAGCCATGAGACCGTGTTCGGTTTCTCCTTCCTCATCGGTTGTTTCGAGTAGTTCATCCCAAGTTTTGACTTCCGCATTTAGAGCCTTCTTTTTGTGAAAGGCTTTCTTTTTTTGCTCCTCTTCATCGAGCCGCATCGGCAATGAAGTGCACGGGTTTTCCGCATTTAAAGCAAGCATTATTTCTTGGTTTTTTCTTGCTTTATTTTTATTTACAAATTTTGCAAATTTTCGAACAAGTGCGGTCGTCTCCTCATCATCATCATTATTATCATAGTATGCATTATTGGAAGAAGAAGCAAGACCTTTAGAAATAATTTGCATACCCGATTGATTTGTGGATGGTTTGGAATTTTTCCTCTCCTTGAGATAGACTTCATAGATGAGTAGATTTCCAATAAGTTCATCAAACTTGAGTGTCTTAAGATTTTGTGCCTCTGTGATTGCTAGGGATGTCAATGGGTCCGGGTAAGACCCAGACCCGACCCGGACCCGCCTTATTTGGGACGGGTATGGGACAAGTAAATGTGTATGGGGTGGGTAATGGGTACATATTTTCAGACCGGGGCGGGTATGGGTCGGGTAACTGGTCCAGCGGACCCGACCCATACCCGACCCGTTTAATTAGTATATATAAGATACACATTAGGGTTTCTCTTTTCTCTTTGCCGTTTCAAGTCCGGTATGAGGTATCGTTTTCATTTCATTTTTCTCTCTCAAATTAATTCTTCTCTTGTTCATAACCCCGCTCTCAACATCTCTTTTTTTTTTTATAAAATCTTAAACTAATTAGACTTCATCTTGGTAATTTGTGATAGCGGTGGAAGCCATATCCTCGGTAATTTTTTACAAAAAGAGAGGCAAAGGGGAAATGGAGCTGTGATTTCGTGAAGGTGATAAAAAGTAATTTTAAAGGTTAGATAATCTTCTTTATATTACATATTTATATTATCATAACTTTATCAATTAAATGATTCTTTATTTCTTCAAAGACTGTGTGTATGTTTTAAATGTTCAATTTTGTGTGTGTTCGTGGTCTCGTGTGTGCACCGTAGAGTGTGTGTGTGTGCGCCGTAGAGAGCGTGTGTGTGTCACCATTTGTGTGTGACGTAATGTGTGTGTGTGTCGTAGAGTGTATGTGTGTTAATGTGTGTGTGTGTGTGTGTGTTTGTGGGGTGTTTGTGCATCTTTGTAATGTGTGTGTGTGTGTGTGTGTGTGTTTGTGGGGTGTTTGTGCATGTCAGAATGTGTGTGTGTGTGTCATAATTTGTTTGTGTGTGTGTTCAATGGTGATTGGTGACTAGAGAGGTGAATGTGTTTGTGTCATTGTCATTGTGTGTGTACGTAGAGGGAGTGTGTGTGTGTGTGTGTTTGAGTCTGTAAAAGCTTGAATGAATGAGATAAGTTCATGGATTTGAGAGCTTGTTTGATGCTTGATATTGATCTTAGATGGTGTAGTTCTTTTTGATGTATTAATAGCCTGAGTGTATCGTTAATGCTTAATTTTGTTTGCTCTCGACCTTTGTTGTTATTGATCCTCTTTTTGAAAAAAAAAAATGAGATAAGTTTCTAATGGCGTTGGTCCTTTTGTTTCCAGATTTTCAATAATCAATTTGTCATCAGTGCATGTAAATTGTTTCAATATATTACTAATGTTTTTTTTTTTTTGGTTTGGGTTTATTGCAAATAACTCACAATTTTTTTATTATTGATAATTTACATATGGATTCCGAAGGAGGAGATAATTCTCTTCCATCTGTTAACATCCAAGAAAGCCATTCTACAATGGGAATTAACTCAGAGAGTACTAATGAAGGTGATGTTGACTTTGGGATCGAGGATATTCCCGACAACAATGGTAAGAGAAAGAGAACTTGAGAGGTTTGGAATCATTTTAAAAGAGTCTTTGGTTGATGGAATTCCACATGCGAGTGTAACTATTGCAAAACTCGCCTCAAAGCTCCAACAAGTCATGGAACTACTAGTTTGAAAAAAACACTATGAGAAAACTTGTAAAAGAAGACCAAGAAAACAGATATTCGCCAAAGTTTGATGATGGCAACCAAGAAAGTTTGTGGAGGACAAGAGCTTAGATCACATACTTTCAAACAAGAAGATTCGAGGCGAGAGCTTTCTATGATGGTAATTTTACATGATTACCCTCTTAGTATTGTTGAGCATATAGGGTTAGAAGATTTGTTGCTAGCCTCCAACCTTGCTTTAACATAATATCACGAAACACTTTGAGAAGTGATATTTTGGGTATTTACGGTGTTGAGAGAACCAAGTGCTATGAATTGATGGACAAGCTTAAATGTCGAATAGCTATCACAACGGATATGTGGACATCAAATAACACCAAAAAAAGGTTTCATGGCAATTTCGCACACTTTATAGATGATTCATGGAAACTACAAAATTGCATCTTGAGGTATGTGTAATTTCTATTGAGATATTTTAGTTTAAAATATAGGATGTGTTTTGATATACTTTAACACTTTATTTCATCTTATATAGGTTTGTATATGTTCCACTCCACATACCAAGTGCTTTCGATCTACTTGCCGATTCTTTGATGGATTGGAACATTGATCGAAAAATATCAACAATTACGTTGATAATTACACGACCAATGATGCCATGTTATGTCTTCTCTCGAACAAGTTATCAAGGAAAGATTTGCTATTAAATGGTAAGCTACTTCATATGCGTTGTTGTGCTCATATTTTGAATTTAATTGTGAAGGACGGTTTGGAAATAATTAGTGGTGCAATTGAGAGAATACGCGATAGTGTCATATATTGGATCGCTTCACCGCTAGAGTAGAAAAATTTGAAGAGGTCGCACGTCAATTGCATATTTGTTGTACTAAAAATTTGTCTCTTGATTGTAAAACTCGCTGAATTCGACATACTTGATGTTAGAAACTGCAATAATGTATAAAGATGTATTTCACGGGTTAAATATCGAGAAAGACTTTACAAGAGTCTACCAATGATGAAGATTGGATGATTGCAATAGAAATTTGTGGGAAGTTGAAAGTTTTTTATCAAGTGATCGAGATGTTTTCCGCACACTCTATCCCACTTCTAATTTTTATTTTCCAAAAATTTGTGATATTAGATTAAAATTAGATGAGTGGGTAAAGAGTCCAAATATTACAATCCAATGTATGGCAAAAAAATGTTGGAAAAATATGTAAAATATTGGGATACTTGCCATGTTATGATGGGGGTTCTTTCTTTGTTTTAGATCCTAGGTACAAGATGAAACCGGGATTTGAGTTTTACTTTCCACTAATATATGGTGAAAGATCACAATCTAAAGTAGATGAAGTTCACCAAAATTGCTACGATATATTGCTTGATTACCCGGTCGAGAAATACATCTTTGTATGAAGATAACTCAAGTATTAGTGGTCCTGGGAAATATTGGTGGAACATCATCTTGTGTTTCTAGTCTCCTTAATGCATCCGTGACCCCCTAGAAATGTATGACAAATATGTGGCTTCAAGTACAAGTTCTACTAGTACAATGTCATGTCAGGAGAGTTGGATATGTATTTGGAAGAAAATGTCTTGCCAAGAACTCAAAATTTTGATATTCTTAGTTGGTGGAAAACAAATGGTGTGAAATATCCTAATTTACGAGAGAAGATGGCAAGGGATATTTTAGCTATTCTTGTTTCTCTTGTTGCATCCGAATCGCTTTCGGTTGTAGTGGAAGATTGGTTAGTCCTCATCGTAGCAGACTTAATCCAACTACTTTGGAGGCTTTAATGTGCGCTCGTCGTTGGTTGTGGAATGATGTAAATGGTAAATACACTTTCATTTCTATTTTATCATAATAGTGTACTCGAGTCTTTATAACATTTTAACAAAAGTTAATATGATTTTTGGTTTATTCTTGAAGGTACTTGTTCAACTGTTGGTGGTTTATCAACTTGTCCTACCATGCTTGATGAGGAAGAAGAAGATCAACAAGAATGTGCTAGTGATGTAACAACTAGTTAATTTAATTTTGTTGTATTTTCTCCATTGATGGTCTATATTTCTCTTTCAAGAATCAAGTTGTATTTTTCTTTCAAGAATTGAAGTACTTAATATGGAGGAATGTAATAGTTTGTTCTTATAGATTTATTAGTATATTCTTTGTAGTTTTTGGTTTACCTATATTTTTAGTATAATAATTATTACCTTCCATTTTCTTTTATTTTACTTAGTTTCTTAATCATGTTTTTTTGGTACAATATATATATATATATATATAATCGTATGATTTTAGCATTTGAAATTATTTTTGGTAGCAATATAATGAAAAAAATAAAAAAATAAGTTAAAATGGATGACATAAAGGGTCTAATGGGTGCAGGCGGGTCTTGCATAACGCGGTCTCAGGTTGGGGCGGGTCTCGGAGTCCGAGTGAGGCGGGTTTGGGACGGGTCCGGGTCTGTGAAATTTTAATGGGTCGGGTCTCGGGTCCGGTAGACCCGACCCATTGACATCCCTATTGATTGCCGTTACTTTTTAGGACCATGACCGGAAGTGCATTCAATACCTTGGTCACCTTGTCTTCTTCGGAGATGACCTTGCCGAGGGCCACAAGAGGATTGACAATATTGTCAAGCCTTTCCACCATCTTGGAGATGCTTTCGCCATCATACATGTTAAAGTTTTCGAAGTCTTTAACAAGCATGGTCTTTCTTGCTTGCTTGACTTTCTTAGTCCCTTCATAGATTGTCTCCAATTTTTCCCAAACCTCATGTGCCGACCTTATGCCTCTTATGCGATTGTACTCGGTGGCGGTAAGAGAACAATGCAAAATATTTAAGGCCTTACCGTTTAGAGAGAAAGCCTTTTTGTCGTTTTCATCAAACTCCTTGAAAGGTTTAGGAGCCAAAGTGCCATCCTCCGATTTCTTTGTTGGTTGATCAACTCCTTCAATGACCACATTCCAAATGTCGAACCCGCACCCTTGTAGGAAGCACTCCATACGGTCTTTCCAAAATGCATAATTGTTGGCGTCGAATAGTGGTGGCTTATTGGTGGAGGCGCCGGTGGTGAGATGAGCATCATTTGTAGCCATGGATCTTTCCTCTTTACTCGGAACGAGCTAGCCAAAGAGTTTGGCTCTAATACCACTTGTAAGTCCAAGTGGCTACAATAATCTAGAGGGGGGTGAATAGATTATGCCGATTTTTTACAAATCACCCTCTTTTTTCGAAACAACGAGAATGTAAATGCGGAAAATAAACAACACTCGTTGATTTAAAGAGGTTCAACCCACCTAGGGCCTAATCCTCTACCACCCCAGTATCTCAGGGATGGATTTTAAAAAGAAAAAAAGATTTTATTAATTTACCAAAAATTAATACAACACCTTGAGGATTACCACAACCCTCTTTCACCACCTTGAGGATTACCACAACCCTCTTACAACACCTTTGAAGATTACCACAACCTTCAAACACCTATCACCTAGATCACCCAAGTGTATTCTTACCACAAGAATACTCACAAGGATGTCTTGTGTTGAATGATGACCAAAATCAAGATTACAACTCAATAATGATTGATACAATATGAGTACAAGTGTAATCAAGAATTGAAAGCCTAGACCTCAAATCGGTGCAAGTGAAAGTGCTTAGGCTAATACAACAAGATATATGAAAGTGTTTGCTCAATTGCTCTTTGCTTGTATATTGTGTGTTGTATCTTGTTGCTTGAATGAAGCCTCTATTTATAGGAGAGGACTTGGCTTTCATTTCGGACATTGGCTCCTCCTTGGGGAGTGATTTGCTGCAAAAGAAACCATTTAAAATGATCAATATAGTCATTTTGTTAGAAATCAATCCCATAAAATAGGGAAAAGTTGTCCAAAACGCAACGGATAGTTTTTCGATAAACATGGGGTTCGACCGGTCGCAGAGATAAGATTGAAATTGAATTTCGCGAATTTTTACGGGGGACCGGTCGGGGGTGCGACGGTCGCCTTAGTCGTGACCGGTGCGCCTTTGACGATTTTTTATTTAAACAGAGAAGTCGGAACAAAATCCAACTTGAGTGCAATTCAGGCCGACCAAACTGCCGCCCACCTGGTCGACCGGCGCCGCCCTATTTTTCTTACGTCCCATTTTCTGTTTCTCGACTCAACTCAGTACGGGTTGCCCTATAGGCGACCGGTCGAAACTGAAACAAATGTGTTGTCCAATGTTTTATTGAAAATAAACTTCAAGAAATACTCCGAAAAATAGTAAAAACATTTTAAGTTGAACGGAAGTATTTAGACAACATTTAGGGACATAGTTTTGGTTTAAAAACATATTTGAAGAAAATCGAACATAATCATCAAAATCATGATAAAAACATTCATCTAACACTATTTAGAGGATTTTTTGATTTTTGAAAGGCATTATTTGACATAGCTTGTCTTATCCAAAAATTTGTAAGGGATTATATTTTGTTTTGATAATACAATTGATTTTTATCCTTCTCTTAAGTTATGCATTTTATTGTACATATAAATGCCATTATTCTTGGTTGCTTTGTCAAAAGCTCTTGTTCATATGCTTCTTGTAAATGAGGTCTCAACTATATGCTCTTGAATTTTTCAAATTTCAAAAGAGACCTTATATAGCTTCCTATAAGCTTATTTGAACTTACATGTTTTATGAAACTCTTGATGATTTGTTTGAAAGCATAGTATGTGTTACTTGTTATTATGTCTCTATTTTTCGATATTACTATGCTCTTGTGCAAGATATCTTCTTAAAATTTTGCAGAAATTTTTGGTATTTTGGAACAAGCTTGATGACCAAGGCAAGGTTAGTAGCTCTAAGGTATTATCAAGAAGAAGGTATTGATTTTGATGATACATTTGCTTCCGTGGTTTTTCACATTTTGCTTGCCTATTCTTGTTTTAAGAAAATTTCAAGCTTTACCAAAATAGATGTTAAATCCACTTTTTTAAACGGTTTTATTCAAGAAGAAGTCTATATAAAACAACCTCCGGGTTTAAAATTTTTCTAGGCCAAATGATTTTTATAAAAGGCCTTGTTTGGTTTAAACAAGTACCCGTGTATGGTATGATAGACTTAGCTATTTTCTTTTGCAAAATGATTTTACAAGAGGTAAGGTTTACACTACTCTCTTTGTTTTTGAAGAAGGGCAAGATTGCTTATTACTGCAAATTTTAGTTGATTTGGTGCTACTAATGAATGTTTGTGCAAGATGTTTTCTAAGTTGATGTTAGGTGAATTTGAGAGGAGCATGATGGAGGAGCTCAAATCTTTTCATTGAACTTCAAGTTAAACAATGCCAAGAAGGTGGTTATATTTTACAATCAAAATATACAAAAGAACATTTGAAGAAGTTAGGCATTGAAGAAGGAAGAACAATCTCCATTCCTATGTCAACAATATCAAGATGAACAAGTTTGAGAAATGCATATTGGTTAACAAACCAAATTCGAGGTATGTTTATCTTCGTTTATTACTCCTTAGACTCAACATTTTATATGCCTTATGTCTATATGTTCGACTTCAAACAATCCCAACGAATCTCATTAAAGTGCCGTTAAATGAAATTTTCAAATATTTGTAAGGCACTTCTTCTTATGACTTGTTTATCCAAAGTTTTAAAACGTTATTATTTTTCGGCATAACAAGTCCGGTGATTACAACTTCTCAAAATATGGTTCGTCATACTCGAACTAAACATATTGAGTTTTGATACTTTTTAAGGTATTGCGTTTCTAAAAACGAAAATTTGAGATGTGTTTAATTCCTTCTCAAAGATAACTCGCGGACATTTGTTTTCAACCATTTTCAGTGAGTCCTTTACCTCATTTCGAGCTTGATTATGACGTAATGTATATTGAATGAGGTCTATGTTTGCATTTTGCATTGTAGGTCCCAAGGGGTGTAAGTGTAAGGTTTAGAAGGGGGGTTGAATAAACCTTACAAAATTTTCGATTTAGGCCTTTTAAATCTACTAGAGTTCTACACAATTTGTGTCCTTGATGGACAAATCGAATTAGTCACTCAAGAGAGTTAATCTCTCAATGATTTCGGTGAAAGTTATTAGAAGAGTAACTCAATTGTTGGCTATAATTTGACTTAGTTTGGTTTTGTTTTTGGAAGACTTAACACCCTTAAGTTTGTTTAAGCAAGTTTTTGACTTGATTTAGTACTTATAGATTATCGGATGGATAGCAAATTTATCCGGATATAAGTAATTAAAAGTGCGAGATATTTAAATGTTTGTAAAGTAAATGACACAAAAAAGTTTTTATAGAGGTTCAAGATGGGGTAATTCTTCTACTCCTCTCTTCTCCAACTCCCGGAGGAATCCACTAAGTAATGATCGGTTTACAAAGTGGTAGCAGTCCGGATACAAGTCTTGATCACAACCGACTTGATCCTTTGGGACTCGATCCGAGACGCCTTGATCACCCAGTGGCTTCTCGTCAGACGACTCGGCTTCTTCACAGGGTTGCCTTGCTATTACTGACTCACTTGCTCAAGCACTTTGGATTTGATCACGAAGCCCTCCAAACGCTTAAGACTTGGTTCAGCCTTGAACCTTTCTACAATCCTTCTTGGAGTGTAGACCCCTTGTTTTCGATAGTTTCCTCTTCAAGGCGATTGAAGTTCTCTTTCCTTCACAGGTAAGTGTTGGATTGATGTTCTTCTAGATGTAGGCTTGAGGATTGAGAATATTTCAATTTTGATAAGCTTGTTAATCTCACGTGTGTGTCATTCACGCATCATCATATTTTCTCAATCAAACTCCTCGGCCTTTTATAGTGAACTTTCAAAAATTTGCCCGTTGAAGAGATAGGCTCATTTTTGAAAATCACTTTGCGATCGTTGGTTTGCACTTCTTGGAATTGCCATTTCCTCGTATGAAATGTTTTATCACCTTTTCGAGTTTCGACACGGTGTAGTGCTTCCCATTGGTTCATTTCTTTGCACGCTTCGGGATCCGAGCACTCCAAGAAAGGTAGTATGAAGATAATACTTGTTTAAGTAAATCTCTTGATTTACGTACAGCGGTTCTTTTTCGATTATCTCGACTTGATCGCATTTCCTCGCTTTCCCCAGGTGACTTAGAGTCACTTCCAATCATTGGATGACTCTTCGTCACTTGACTTGAGACTTGTCTTCTCTTGAGTTGACTTGGTGATGTTCCACTCAGATCTGCATCTCACCGCTTCTTGATCGAGTTCTGTCTGCTCTTTCTTTGTTGTACTCAACCGCTTACAGCAGAAGTTTTCCTTCAAGCCTTGATTGTCTTCTTGCAAGTTGGAGCGTAGGCGACTTAACTCACTTGGCCAGCTCTAATTGTTACAATACATTTCAAAGCAAGAATTGGGGAGCTAACTTTCTATTCTAAGTTTTACATGGCATTCATCAAAATCTAAACAACAAAATTCCTAACAATTTCCCCCTTTTTGATGATGCCAAAACTTAAATCATACAAAGATGCAAATAACAAAGATACATACAGATAGTGTATTGACATAGAATGTATGCGCATAATCAATCTTTTTATTGATCATATCATTCTTGTACTTAACACTGTTGTTTACAAGGTGTATCGAGTATGTAATTGTCTCAAAAATTTATGGCATTATTACGAAGACTTACATTGTATGTATTTACATATAAAATACACGAAGGGTTGGACAAAGAACACTTCATCTCCTTTTGTCTCCTTCTTTCATCTTGATCAGCATCTTCTTCTCTTCTTCTCTTCTTCTCGTCATCGCTTTGCCTTCTTTTTTCTTCTCATATGCCTTCCCCGGCGACTTCATCTTTCCTTATTCTTTCCTGTCTCTCCCGCCATAGCCGAGTTTGTCTCTTGTTTTCTTCTTCTATCCTTCTTGCATACTCAGCGTTGGTTTTGGCTACTTGCAAGTTCGCCACATGGTCAAGCCCAGCCCAGTAGATCCCTCCTTTCTTTCCCGGATCTACGTATTCAATATTCTTGGGCGGAGGCCTAGGTCAAGCTTCTTCCTCCATCGCCGCTTCTTCCTCTACCTCGGGCGTATCTTTGATCTGGGGCCTTCTTTCTTTTTCGGTGAGTGCCCACGGAGTGACCAAAGCAGAGGATCAGGTTGTCTGTCATTCTGTCACCTTCTTCACATAGTGTGAGACCCTTTTCCCAAGATGAGATCCCAAGCTTGAGCAAGGACAAATTTGCAAAATAACCTTGATTCGAGCGTTTTGAATTCGTCAACCGATGATCTTGGCTCCCCGACATCGAAATGGCATACGTGTCTCTGTCAACCGGAATGCCTCCGTGTTCTTTCAAAATGTTCATCACCCTGGCATCCATTCTTCCTTCCACCTCCTTCATCCCTCGCTTCAATTTCTTTTCTCTTCTCACCATAGATACAGCAGAGTGTTGGAGTGGCAGAGTCACGGAGTTTTCGCTTATAATGTCACCGTGATGAGGACCCCGTTGGGGGTTTGTGCGATCATCAAGGTCATATTCTTTGATCCTTCCCCTCGGCAGATTTTCCTTTCTTGATTTCAAAATTTCCTCGGTGATTTTCCCTTCTCAATTTGTTCCTTGTCACCGCTCCTTTCTTTTTCGACTGATTTTTCTTTGCTTTAAGGTATTCCTCTTCCCCCTTTTTGGCATCATCAAAGGATAGAGGAACCCTGTGGAACATCTTTGGCAAGCATGAAGTCGAAGTCTTCGATGGTTGAATTTTGCTTCAAGTCTGCTGCGTTGTATCCGCACGGAATTGAACCGAGTAGCGTTGGATTCTCTGAAATAAACTTCATCTCAGCCATGAGAAGGTGAATTTTCTTGTCATGTGTTCTTCCAAACGTTGTATATCATTTGCATTTCGCTCACGCAGCGGCCTTGATCTCGGCGGTGTGAGCTTCGCGTGCATTTGTTCAATGTGTTCCCGCACTTCGTTTTTGCGTCAACATTTTCAGCTCTCCACACCAGATGACTTGTTGAATAATTATCAAGTATCTCAATTTCCACACGCATTGATTCTTCTTTGTTGCCACCATTCCCTTATCCTGATTGTGATGCTCTCTCAAGTCGGTTGTAAGGTTGGCATCTCTGTTGTCCAGATATCCAAGGAGGCTCGATGCCTCTCCATCTTTTCAACTTCAAAGAAAGAGTGCCTTGAACACTTCTCGCATTTGATTGATTCTTCTCACATTGCGGTGATGGCCATACAAAAATCGAAATCAAGTCGGGCTGAACAATGGTGCCCGAGTGAAAAACAGAGCTGGCGTGGTAGCGTGCTTGCTCATTTTCGGATTCTTCGTGGAGTTCGTATCTCCGGTGAGAATGGGAAAGATTCCACAAAGGATTCATCACCGCCATCCGGGATTTGTTCGATGATAAGCGGTGGACGTGAAGTTCTTCTCGGGAATTGATCCACTGCGGGCTTGAGGAGCCGGAGCAGGTGGTCTCGGTTGGTGGGTTTTGTGGTGCGATGGGCTCGCTTGCCGAGCTCTCAATGTCTTAAACACCGTTGGTCTCGGTGATTTCTCCTTTTGAGTAGATCGGGTCCTCGGCCTTTATCGAGCGTCATCGGACGATGATGAGATTTCCATTGGTGGCTCATCATCAAAATTAAAGGTCCGACGAGTAGTCTTGGGATCGACTTGCTCATGCCTGGAACATCCGCTTGGTGAAGTCTTTTGGATTTGTCATGGGAGTCGACTCAGCTTCCTCTTCGCCTCGATCGATCCGAGAAAGGTGACATCGGGTGGTTGTCCTGGGAATCATGAAGTCGCCGATCTCCTTCTCGGATGGATCGATGGTTGCGGGAGGGATGTTCTCTACTTGGTGTGTTACCCGGGAAGTCTCAACCTCTCGTGGGCCTTCATTTCCTCCGGTCTCTCTGGCTGCGAGGAGGCTTGGTCTTCCCTTTCGACAGTGTCGGTTTGTCTTAGGGTCTTCTACGGTGGCATCCATTGAAGTCTCAACCCCATGGATTGCGCTTTCATCGCCCAGTGTTAACTCCCGGTCATTCATTCCTTCCGTGCCTCGACATCATCGGCGTCATTAGCCTTCAGAGTGTTGGCACCTCGGTGAGGCAGTCTCAATCGCCGAGCTTCGTTGATGGCAACTTCTTTGTTCTTCTTGTGTTTGAGTTTTCTTTGCTTCACCTCCTACATTCTTTGTGGAGTCATCTCGCAAACATCCTCCGACCTGCCGCTGCGGTGGAGGAGTTTCCCCCTCGGTGGAGCACCGGTGAGTGACTTGGAGTGGGGTCACTCGTCTCCAAACTCCCTTATTGCGAGTTGATGGTTCAGCCGTTGGGGCGGTGGTGGCACACCTTCAATAGGGGTTGGCTCGATCGGGGTCCCCACTAGCCTTGGTTCATTGCCGTTCCTTATTGCTTCTTCCGAGTTAGTCTGGGAAGTGGTAGCAAAGAACATCAGTGGCTATTTGTCGAACCACTCCCATTGGATCGATTTCGGTGTGTTCGAGGACTCTCTGGTCCCTCCATCGGTCTTTGCTCGTGAAGGATTCTTGATTCACGCAATGCTTGCCGTGATCCGCAATTTTCTCCGGGCGAGATTCTCCTCGGTTCCTCGTCACTTTCGTGAGAAGACATCAAGGAGAGGATGGAAGTGTTCGTGGTGCCGGAGATAGGCGCGATACTTGCCTTTTCTCGTGCTTCGGCTTCTTGACTTGCTCTTCTCTCTCTCCTTGTCCTTGTAGATCCGAGAATATTCAAGCAGCTTGTCTTCATCTAGAGTGAGTCGAGTACAAGTGGATAATCCAAGGAAATTTAGCGATTCCTCTTCTTCTATGAATTCAGGCCGTTGGAACTGTTCCCTTGACTGCTCAACTTCCATTTTCTCCACTCACGCAGACGATTCTCCGGATGTCCGGGTAAGGTGGAGATAGGATCATTACATCACTATCCGCTTGGGCTGGTTCTTCTTGAGTTTTGTTTGTGTGAGCTACTGTTGTGTCTTGAGTTGCCTCACGATCACCTTCAGAGACTTGGTCGCTGTTTCATCAATTACATCCGGAGACTCTACTTCTCCAAAGTAGTCTCCAGATTTGTGCTAGCTGAGTAGCCGACTCGGTTTCTCCGCTCGGATTGCTTTACAAGTCTACTTCGTCTCTTGGTTTGTACCGGAGGGATTTACGGTTCGAGACGGTGTCCTCTCGAGTCTTGGGCGGCCGGGGCCGGTGCTTGTGTTTGTTTCGAGGAGCTGGCCGTCTAGGTTTGTCGACCTCCTCTTTTTGACGATCGAGAAGGAATTTGTGAGTCCTTCTCGATCGCCTGCAGGGCAGGTGACACTTGCGGCCAAGGCGGGTGACTCATTGCGGGCAGTGCATGTTTGGTTTTCTTTGTCAGGGGCAAGAGATTTCTTAGTAGCTGCAGGGCGCTTTCTTCTTGGTTGGCGAGGAAGCTGTGTGTCTTCGGGTGGTGATTCCCCTATTTGGTGTCGACTCTCTTGGCGTATGCACGCTCCTCGAGCACCGAGAGAGATTTGCTCGAACATCCTCTTGTTAACATGGAAAGCTTTCCCATGTCTAAGAGGTACTCCTTTCACCTCCAATAGCCGGCCAATCACTAGGCCATATCCCAGGGATCCTCCAAATGACCCATCTTCTTTGAAGGACTTGTTTCCCACGTTTTGGCAGAGTCTGCTGTAGATAAACTCAGCCCAGTTTATCTTCTTTTCTTCGATTATTGCAGCCATCACAGTCAATTTTGCCTTTGACATTGGTCAAAGTCGCCAAATTTGATGTCGATACACTTGGCAACAATGTCCAACAATTTGTGATAATCTTCCTTCAAAGATCTCTTGTTTGTTGTGTATATTATTTTGTCAAACAACGTCGGACTTGGCTATTTCTTTCCATGCGTCGCCAAGGTTACATCAGCCTCTTTGATCTCAGATGCTCCCTCTGCTGGTAGTGAGCAATATTCAGCCAAATCCTTGGTTGTGATAGTCAGCTGCTTCCCGTGAACAGATGACTTGATTCCTTCGTCGTGAATCTCAAAGCATTCACGTAGAATTGTGCGACCTCCTCCACATAGGTCATAGGATACTCGGTGTTAGAAACGGTTTGATCCTGCCGTTTCTAGCTTCTCCGCGATTTTCTTCACCAGGGTGTCGTCGGACCCCGCTTCACCATTCCGTCGAAATCCACGGTCGAACCGGTGTGGATTTGTTTTCCCAACTTGGTAAAGTCATATGTTGGTGCCATTTCTAGAATAATTTCAAGAAAAGTTTAAGTAGATTTGAAGTTTGATAGGGTTTCGAGAGTGTTTGCCTTTGCTTTTTGAGAGAGAGATTGAACAGTTTTTAGAAGTGTGAGAGAGAAACGGACGAAAAATGGTTTAAATATGGTTTATGAAAAGGCGTGCAGACGGTTTTTGAATCGTGATCGAAATCAACGGCTTGATTTCGCACGCATATTGAGCGATTCATGTCTCGTATTTAATGCGGCAAAGATTTATATCCAATCATAAGCTTGGTGTGCGGCTTTATATGTCCGTACACATCATCATTATCTTTGACGTGTTCCTTAAAACATTCCCGCTTAGTCAAAACGATTGCGTTTTTGTCATTTTGCTCATAAGTTATTCAAATTTTATCTCTTAGCCGATTTAACTCTCGCTTCTCACATTTCTCTTAGTGACTCATTTCTCTATCACCTGACTTGGTATAGTGACTTTTCCGATCTGGTGATTTATTGAGCTAATTTTTTGTTTTCACTCTTTTTCACCTTCTTTTTCTGTTTCATTTCGTTTCTTTGACTCTTCCGTGTCTCGCTTAGCTCAATTAACCCCAACTCATGTTTGAGTTCTTCAAATCTTGACTCACATGATGGTTTTGTGAAGATGTCACTAGTTGCTTATCGGTTGAGATATATTCCAAGATAATGTCCTTCTTTTCAACATGATCTCTTATGAAATGATATCCGACATCTATATGTTTTGTTCTTGAGTGCAACACAGGATTTTGGGTGATTGCAATGGCACTTGTGTTATCACACATGATTGGAATTTCTTTTTCTTCAATTTCATAATCTCTCATTTCTTTGTCTCATCCATAGGACTTGGGCACAACAATGCCGCCAGCCTATGTATTCCGCCTCACCAGAGGTGGCTATTGAGTTTTGCTTCTTGCTAAACCAGGAAATTAGTCTGTTTTCAAGCATTTGACATGTGCCGGAAGTCTTTTCTGTCCACTCTGCATCCAAAGATAGTCGAGTCCGAATAGCCAATTAGCTTGAATCCACCTTCCTTTGGATACCATAGCCCTACTTCTTGGCTTCCTTTTAAATATCTCAATATTCTCTTAGTCATGATCATATGGCTCTCTTTTGGAGCAGATTGAAATCTTGCACATACACCTACAAAGAAAGGTGATGTCCGGCCCGCTAGCCGTGAGATAGAGCGATGATCCAATAAGTGCTCAGATCTTGTTTGATCTACAAAGCTTGCCATCGCGTCCATGTCCATTTTGGTGATGTGTTCATTGGTATTTTTACGTAAGACTTTTCCTCCATACCAAATTTCTTCATTAAATCTCGGTGTATTTTGTTTGACTTATAAAGGTTCCATCCTTCATTGTTTCACTTGAAGTCCAAGGAAAAATGTCACTCTCCCATCATGCTCATTTCAAATTTACTTTGCATGAGGTTTGAGAATTTTTCACACGACTCTTTGTTAGTGGATCCAAAAATGATGTCATCCACATATATTTGAACAAGCAAGATACTCTTCTTGTCTTGAATTTCGAAAAAGTGTTCTATCCACTTTTCCTTTAGTGAATCCATTTTCGATTAGGAATTGTGACAGGGTATCGTACCATGCTCGGGTGCCTGTTTCAATCCATACGGGGCTTTCTTGAGTTTGTACACTTTGTCTCCAAGAGTCTTCTCGCTCAAATCCTCGGAGGTTGTTCAACATACACTTCTTCTTCCAATAATCCATTCAGAATGCACTTTTTACATCCATTTGATATACAATGAAATTTTTGTGAGTGCATAGGCAAGAAACATCCTTATAGCTTCCAATCTTGCTACAGAGCAAATGTTTCATCAAAATCTATTCCTTCTTCTTGGCAATATCCTTTGGCAACCAGATCTTGCTTTTGTTTCTTACCACAGATCCTTCCTCGTTCATCTTATTTTCGAATACCCATTTGGTTCCAATAACATTTTGATGTATGGGTCTTTGTACTAATTCCCATACTTTATTTCTCTCAAACCGATTAAGCTCTTCTTGCATAGCTTGAATCCAATGTGTGTCATCCAATGCTTGTGACACATCTTTGGGCTCTATTCTGCGAGATGAAGCATGTGAACATTGCTTCTTGTTGAGTTCTGGATCTTGTCTTGACACCTTCTCTCATGTCTCCAATGACAAGTTACGGTGGATGGTCTCTCGGCCATCTTACGTCAGGTTGAAGTAAGTTATTTGGATTGATCGACTTGCAAACTGTGTGTTCTTTGGGTCGACTCTCTCGTGATCACTCATGCAGATTTTCCACCGCTTTTGAGATTGACTATCTCATCTTCTTCAATTGATAATCCCCGCTTACCTTCAAAGATAGGGACTCTTCGTATGGTTGGATGTTTGACTTATCGGTGACTCTTCAATGTCTTCTCCATTTATGTTTGGCTCATCGAATCTTTGCATGAATGGATTCTTCAGTAACCATAGTTCTTTTGTTGAGTATTCTCAGAGGCTTTGCTTTTTTGAGTATCTAAGAAGATACCTCATCACTTTAGCATCAAAAGCCTTTAGGTTATCTTTACCATTATTATGGATGAAGCATTTACATCCAAATATCCCGAAATATGCAACATTTGGTTTTCTTCAAGTCCGGATCTCATAGGAGTCTTTGTCACCGCCTATTTATCATACATCTGTTTTGGGTGTAGCAGTGTGTTGATTGCTTGACCAAAACCTTTTTGTAACCCCGCTTGCCTAACATGGTCCTCACGCTTCTTTTTGGGTTCTGCTTTCTTCTTTCGCAACTCCATTCTCATTGTGGAGTCCTTGTACGGTGATAGTTCATGACCAATACCATTCTCAACACAAGATCTTGAGTTATTATTCCATTGACAAACTCGGTTCCTCTATCCGATCTTATTTTGATAATGGTTTGACTCTTCTCATTTTGTATCCTCTTCATCATTTGTGGTAGCTTTTGTAGAGTTTCTTTCTTCTTGCACATGAATATTGTCCATGTATATCTTGAGTAGTCATCTACTACCACCAGGGTGTATTTCTTTCCACTTATGCTTGCTTTGGTTCCACTGGGCCAAATAGATCCATATGAAGCGGATGCAATATTCTTGTTGAGGATGGGCATGTCTTTTCTTTGAATGACGACTTGATTTGTTTTCCCTTCGACATGCATCACATATACTTTCCTTCTTGATATCGAGTCCGGAAGTCCTTCTACGAGATGACTTCTTGCCAACTTGTTAATCGTTTTGAAATTCGGGGATGACTCGACTTTTTTGTGCCACAACCAACTTGATTCAATTTGTGCTTTTTGCTAGTAGACAGTCTTTGCCGGGTGTTGCGAGTTGACCAATCCACTACATACATGTTTTTTGTCGCATCCTTGCAAAGACAACTTCATTAGATTCAACATTTTTGATTTGGCATATCCCCATGTTGAATCCAACATTGTAGCCCTTGTCGCAGAGAGTTGGTCGATGCTTAGTAAATTGAAGTTTAGTCCTTCAACATATGCAACATCTGTGATTTCTAAACCATTCCTCCGGATGGATCCAATGCCTCTTATTTCACCAGGAGCTTCATTTCCTCCAAATATGACTTTGGCTCCTTTGACTTCCTTGAATTTTGACATGATTTCTTTTATTTCTGTCATATGTCCGGAATGTACCGCTATCCATGTACCAGGTTCCTTGGCACTCACATTCCTTGAACCCGCAATCAAGGCAATTAAGTTTTAGGTACCCATTCTTGTCGGGTCCCGAGGGGTTAGAATTATAAGATAATCCAACCAACCTATAGCCAAATGATTTGACTCTAAGAGGTTGCCATCTATCGTGCCATAATCATAATCAATCCTGGCAAATTGCTTGGGGAGTCCAGTTCATACAAATTGTCTCTGAAATCAGTATGCCCGCACATGTGTTTTAGCAAATGCCTTTCTTGGGTAATTGTGGTGTCTTTGAGTGTAGTGCCTAGGTGCATATGTGTCTTTGATGAAAGCTCTTATGCTTTTGGAATGGCCTTTGTTGAGTTCTAGGCCTTTGCCATTTGGGCTTGTATTCCATAAGTCTCAGCCGATAGTTCACATTATTCAAATACTTGGCTTGGATATTTTCTACCATTCCCATCATATGTATTTCTTTTGTGAGTTTTTCGGGATTTTTGGTAGCTCTCGCTTCTTCTTTACTGAGTATTTTTGTTTGGAGTCTCATTTGAGAACTCATTTGAATCTCTTTCTCGGTATGCCCTTTCAAAGACTCTCAATCGGTCGTTTTCCTTTTCCTTTGTAACCAAGGCCGAGTTCGCTTAGTGTTGTGCTTTGGATTGAAAGTGTGTGCATCATTTAGAGTTTTGGATTTTTCGGACTCTTCATGACTTGAAGATCCTTTTTCCAAAATTACTCTTGAGGTTTGACATGGCACAAAGGAATTAAATCCTAAGCCTGTCTTGTCTCCACATTCTCTTTGACTCATAATAAGATCATCCAATGATTTAGATGCCTTAGTGAATGAGGCAATAACATTTTTGAGGTCATTCTCCTCTTTTCTATAGCAGCAATTTCGCTTATTAATTTAGCATTTTCAAGCCTTTTAAACTCTTATTCTCATTAGCTATTTGACTTAGAGTACTCGGCTCCTTAGTCACTTTGAGTTTTGACTTTTGAGTAGTTGTTTTCCTCATTCAATAGTGTGTGTGAGGTTTTGATATGCTCAAAGTCTTTCATCATTTTGCCTAATGAATCATAAAGATCGAGTGGGTGATGAAGTGTGTGTGTCACGATCACTATCACTAGTGTGTCGAGCTTGTTGAGTTAGATTGTACCTCATCTTCTTGATCTTGTTCTTTGGCCATTAAGCGGATCAAGGCTTCTTCTTCAGAGTCACTTGAGTAGTCACTTCATTGCTCTCGAGTCATTTGTCTCTCTTGACTTTTGTCTCAAGATCTCTGCAGCCATCATTGCCTTTTTCTTCTCTTGTCTTCTTTCTCTCAAGACCTTTCTTTCTTCTTCTTCGTTTCATGTACTTGTTGACTACAGGATATGAGCAATCAATGGCATAGTGACCTGGTTGTCTACAATTCCAACATAGATATTGACCTTTTGCTCTGCTCTTTCTATTCTTGAGTTGTCACCCTTTGATACTCAACTTGTTGATGATCTGTCCTCTTGGTTGGCCTATCATCCCTTGATTTGGAGGGAGCCGAGTGTCTTCGGAGGATTCACCCTTTCCTCTCTTGTAGTTCTTGTTAAAGAACTTGTTAAATCTTTTAACCATTAGGGCTATTTCTTCCGGGTCAATTGCCTCTTTGACTTGACTCTCCTTCCATCTTTGACAACTAGAGCATTTGTTTTGGGTACACAAATTGTCTCTTCCTGGTCTTTCCTTCTCGGCTCAAACTCATAGGCTTTGAGGTCCGAGAATAACTCATGGTTGGATGTCTTTGATAGGTCCATGGAGTGTCTCAGTGCCATGACCTTCATCTCCCATTCAGTGGAAGACTTTTCAGGATCTTCATACACATTTCTTCTGTGTATATTCCTTTCCAAGTGTAGACAGCTCATTTGTGATTTCTCAGTAAATCGAGCATCTAGTTGATCCAGGTTTTCTCCCGAGATCATTTTAAAGTTCTCAAATTTTTGTACTGACACCGAAAGTTTGTTTTCTTTGATTTGCTCGAGCCTTCACAAATCAATGTCGGTTTGTCCCTGATTTCCTTCGCCATTTGTTTTGCAAGATTTCACTTTATTGAACATGGCTTTGTCCAAGGTTTTGTAGAGAATGTCCTTGGCTACATTGTCCAGGTTGTATCTTTTTTGTCATCATTTGTCCACTCGGTTCTTGGTTTTTCAACCATGACCGATGCGATCTTTGATCTTCTTCCTTCACCGCAACTCTTCGTGACAAATTGTGTTCACCTTTAATATTTGCAGAGGCCCATCTTCTATCACTATCCACATCTCATCATGTAATCTTTGATAGATGAGCGCATACGAATTTTCCAATCATCAAATTCTTCAATAGTGAACATAGGAATGCGTGTTAGATTTGCTTCCATGATAATAACTTTTAATGATAGAAAAGAGTTTTGAAAGATTAAGTACTAAAGCGAGACTTTTGAAAAGTTTGGAGATCTAGTTCGATAAGAATCTGCGGAGGGTTCAATGAACCAACCGCTCGATACCACTTGTAGGTCCCAAGGGGTGTAAGTGTAAGGTTTAGAAGGGGGTTGAATAAACCTTACAAAATTTTCGATTTAGGCCTTTTAAATCTCTGAGTTCTACACAACAGTTTGTGTCCTTGATGGACGGTCGAATTAGTCACTCAAGAGAGTTAATCTCTCAATGACTCAATTTGAGCATTAGTAGAGTAACTTTTGTTGGCTATAATTTGACTTAGTGGTTTTGTTTTCAGCGGAAGACTTAACACCCTTAAGTTTGTTTAAGCAAGTTTTACTGACTTGATTTAGTACTTATAGATTATCGGATGGATAGCAAATTTATCAAACAGATATAAGTAATTAAAAGTGCGAGATATTTAAATGTCAGAAAGTAAATGACACAAGAAAGTTTTTATAGAGGTTCGAAGATGGGGTAATTCTTCTACTCTCTCTTCTCCAACTCCTGGAGGAATCCACTAAGTAATGATCGGTTTACAAAGTGGTAGCAGTCCAGATACAAGTCTTGATCACAACAAATGACTTGATCCTTTGGGACTCGATGCCGGAGACGCCTTGATCACCCACCAAGTGGCTTCTCGTGACGACTCGGCTTCTTCACAGGGCATTTGCGCTTTGCTACTACGACTCACTTGCTCAAGCACTTTGGATTTGATCACGAAGCCCTCCAAACGCTTAAGACTTGGTTGACCTTGAACCTTTCTACAATCCTTCTTGGAGTGTAGACCCCTTGTTTTAGTTTCCTCTTCAAGCGATTGAAGTTCTCTTTCCTTCACAGGTAAGTGTTGGATTGATGTTCTTCTAGATGTAGGCTTGAGGATTGAGAATATTTCAATTTTGATAAGCTTGTTAATCTCACGTGTGTGTCATTCACGCATCATCATATTTTCTCAATCAAACTCCTCGGCCTTTTATAGTGAACTTTCAAAAATTTGCCCGTTGAAGAGATAGGCTCATTTTTGAAAATCACTTTGCGATCGTTGGTTTGCACTTCTTGGAATTGCCATTTCCTCGTATGAAATGTTTTATCACCTTTTCGAGTTCGACACGGTGTAGTGCTTCCCATTGGTTCATTTCTTTGCACGCGGGACTGAGCACTCCAAGAAAGGTAGTATGAAGATAATACTTGTTTAAGTAAATCTCTTGATTTACGCAACGGTTCTTTTTGATTATCTCGACTTGATCGCATTTCCTCGCTTTCCCCAGGTGACTTAGAGTCGACTTCCAATCATGGATGACTCTTTGTCACTTGACTTGAGACTTGTCTTCTCTTGAGTTGACTTGATGATGTTCCACTCGGTGCATCTCACCGCTTCTTCTTGATCGAGTTCTGTCGCTCTTTCTTTGTTGTACTCGGTGCTTACAACAGAGTTTTCCTTCAAGCCTTGGTTGTCTTCTTGCAAGTTGGAGCGTAGGCCGTGACTTAACTCGGCTTGGCAGCCGACTCTAATTGTTACAATACATTTCAAAGCAAGAATTGGGGAGCTAACTTTCTATTCTAAGTTTTACATGGCATTCATCAAAATCTAAACAACAAAATTCCTAACATGCATATTTTTAAAATTTAGGGGCGAAAAATCGGATTTTTGGTTCAAACTCGGATTTTGCAAAATCAAAACGGACAATGGGTCGGGCGGGGCTAAAGGCCGACCGGTCGCCCAAGCCTCCGACCAGTCGCCCTTGATGATTTCAGCCTTATAAATGGCTATGTCCTTCATTTCGTTATTTTGGCTATTTTCTTCCAAAATCAAACCCATTTGCAAATTTCACACACAATTCACCCAATATAATTTCTTTCTTGTATATTATATATTTTTGGGTTTAGAGTACGAGTATATCATCCGTATTACTTGACCTCTCCGATTGATTGGTAAGTTTAATTCCTCTTTTTAATCTCAATTGGGTTTAACCCTTGAGAATGTGCTTGTATCTTGATATCTTGTTAAAATTCTTGTATTAATATGTTGTTTATGATGATTGATGATGAATGAATATTGTTGTATTGAAATTGGTGATGAAATTTTTTGGCTCAAACGAATCACAAAGGCGTTATATTTCTCTTGTTTTATTCAATGCACGCCAAGTGTTCGACAAAATGTTTCAATGAAAAACTCATCACCTACATGATTCTCTTGATTTGAAAAGTCTTATAAGTTTATAGAGATCATGTTTTATCAATCAAATGAGCTTTTACAAATCAAATGAGCAATTTTTTCCCTTTTATTCGGAATTTAAGCTTAAATGCTCAATATGTTCGATAAATCTATAAAATTGCGCACTTTGATATAATTGTATGATGTTTTTATCGTGCTAACATTATTTTTGATGATTCCAAAGGGGGAGAAACAAGAAAAACACTCATAAGCTCAAAAAAGCATAAATAAGCTCGCAAGAAAAGCTATAAGCTAAATCTCTTAAAAGCCAAAAGCTATGGATAATATGTAGTCCATGTGATGTATTATGGACTTTTATACTTGACTAATGATGCTTTTGTAACAGGGGAGCTTTTAAGCTCTGAAATTCAAACTTTTAGTTTGTAGTTGTTTCTTCTACTTAATTGTGTTATGCATGTTGATAGGGGGAGCTTGTGCAAAAATGATTTTGAAAAATCTTTGCTCATATCCTTGTGTGTTTGTACTTATGATAAATCTTGCTTGTAATGGTTTGATGTTTTAGACCGGAAAATTGGTTTTGTTTTAAAATCGACTTCCTAAAATTGTTTTGGTTTGTAATCATCAAAAAGGGGGAGTTTGTTAGATAAATGTTTTTATCAAGATTTTGATGATTTTGTTTAAATGAGTTTTTATACCAAAACATTGTTTATAAATGTTGTCCAAATACTCCCATGTGATGTAAAATGTTTTTACTAATTTTTGGAGTATTTCTTGAAGTTTATTTTTGAAAAAAATCGGACAACATTTAAAATTGGAGGTCGACCGGTCGCCCAAAACGTCGACGGGTACCTGAAGAACTCAAAATTGAAGCAGAACTCACTGGGTCAAGAAAATTGAAGAGGGGGACTGGTCCAGCAGGGGGCCGACCGGTCGAACCCTAGGCGGCGACGGCCGCCCCCCCGACCTTTACCTGGATCGCACTATTTTTTCAAAACGTTCGAAATCTTATTACAGGGCTACCAGTCGCCCTATGTTATTTTTTACAGCAAAAATTCCAACCGTTGCAATCCTTATCAGCAAGATTTACTTTTCATTTTTGTACAATATTTCTACATCTTGTGATCCTCTTTTTGTAGACAAAAGTGAAGAAGAAGGAGCCTATGTTGGGAGCCTATAAATAGAGGATGAATTGAAGACACAAGACACAACACATACAAGCAAAATACACAAAAAGAAATCTGCAAATTGTTCAAGCTTTCATTTTTACATTCTTGTTGTAATAGCCTAGTTCTTTCACTTTCACATCTTGAGGTCTGGGCTTTATTTCTTGATTACACTTGCACTCAAATTGTAATATTCATTATTGAGTTGTAATCTTGATTTTTGTCATCATTCAATATAAGATATCCTTGTGAGTATTCTTGTGGAATGAATACACTTGGGTGATCTAGGTGATAGGTGTTTCAAGAGTGTGGTGCTCTTGAGGTATTGAAGAATTTGGTATTCTTCAAGGTTGAAGATTGTGGTAATCTTCACAAGGTGCCGTTGGAGATTATGGTAATCTTCAAGAGAGTGGTAATCTTCAAGAGAGATTGTAGTAATCTCAAAGGTGGTGTTGTAGAAGAGTGTGGTGCTCTTCAAGGTGATGTTGTAAGGTGTTGTATTAACTTTGGTAATTAATAAAATCTTTTTTCTTTTTGAAATCCATCCCGGAGATACTGGGGTGGTAGAGGATTAGGCCCTAGGTGGGTTGAACCTCTATAAATCAACGTGTGTTGTTTACTTCTCACACCTTTACTATTGTCTTGGCGTATTTTATTCGAAAAAGAGAGCATAATCGAAAAGATTGAGATAATCTATCCACTCCCCCTCTAGATTATCGTAGCCGCTTGGACTTACAATCCTTTTACATGTTGGTTTTTGTAAATAGTTTGCAAATTTTTATATCCAACATGTTCAAGTCACCTATGTCATAATCTAGTTAAATCATTATTGGCGACAAGACAAGAAACATTTTGACTAACCAAATCACTTGTACAAATTTTGTAAAGATTGCCTTTTCTATTTGCTTCACAAATAATTTTACCATTTTTGGAAATAAGACATTTTTCTTTATTGAAAACAACATTATAATTTGAATCACAAAGTTGGCTAACACTTATCAAATTAAACTTAAGCACTTCTACTAAAAGAACATTACGAAGAGAGATGAAGAGTTACCAATTTCTCCATTTTCAAGATTTCTTCCTTTGCTATTGTCGAACATGACCATACCCTTTTCTTGGAGCTTGATGTTGGTAAAAAGTTCTCTCTTTCTGATAATATGGCATGAACACCCGTTGTCCACGAGCCATTTTGAATCCTCCATAGTTGTTATAGCCCCTATGACCTACAAAAGAATTATTTTTAGGTACCCTATAGTTTTGGGGTCCATGAGGGTTAGCCTTGAGACCTTTGGGTCTCCAAACAAAGCTAAAATTATTCTTCAATTTACAATGACTAACATAGTGACCAACTTTACCACAATAAAAACAAATAAGATTATGGGCACTACTAGCACGTACAAAAGTCGGACCTTGGTCTTTTTTTTTTTAAAGAGGTTGAAAAGGTTTATAGCCAAGTCCTAATTTAGAATGTTCACCTCTTTGTGCATCTAAAATTTTTGTAACTTTATCCGTACTTAACTTAAAACGATGCACATCCTTTTTTAAACATTCAAGATCTTTGGTGAGCGATTCTTTTTCGGTTTCAAGAGTATGAACTCTAGTAAGAGTAATAGCATGAGCTTTATCAAGAGATTCATAAGAAGTAAATAATTTTTCTTTTTCAATTTTAAGCTCTTTATGCTCCTTTTTCAAATTCTTGTATTTAACAATCAAATTTTGAAATTCAATTTGCAATTCATCAAAATCGCATTGCAATTCATCAACTAAGGAAGAGGATGAAACATTAGAGCGCACTCGTTGTTTTTCGTCGTCTATGGCCATAAGACCATGTTCGGATTCTCCTTCTTCTTCGGTTGTTTCAAGTAGTTCATCCCAAGTTTTGACTTACGCATTTAGAGCCTTCTTTTTCGGAAAAAGGCTTCTTCTTTTGTTCCTTCTCCTCGAGTTTTGTAATCGGCTATGAAGTGCCCGGATTTTCCGCATTTAAAACACGAGTTATCTCTCGGTTTTCTCGCCTTATTTTTATTCACAAATTTTGCAAATTTATGAATAGGTGCGGCCGTCTCCTCATCATCCTCATCAATATCATAGTATGCATTATTAGAAGAAGATGCAAGACCTTTAGGAATATTTTGCATACTCGATTGATTGATGGATGGTTTGAAATTTTTCCTCTCCTTGGGATAGACTTCGTAGATGAGGAGGTTCCCGATGAGCTCATCGAATTTGAGTGTCTCGAGATTTTGTGCTTCCGTGATAGCCGTCATCTTTTCGGACCATGAGCCGGGAAGAGAGTTCAATACCTTGGCCACCTTGTCTTCTTCGGAGATGACCTTTCCAAGAGCCACAAGAGGATTGACAATGTTGTCAAGCCTTTCCACCATTTTTGATATGCTTTCACCATCATGCATATTGAAATTTTCAAAGTCTTTCACAAGCATTATTTTTCTTGCTTGCTTCACTTTCTTTGTGCCCTCATAGATGGTTTCTAATTTTTCCCAAACTTCATGTGCCAACCTTATGCCTCTTATAAGATTATACTCGGTGGCGGTAAGAGAGCAATGTAAAATATTTAAGGCCTTACCGTTTAGAGAGAAAGTTATCTTGTCATTTTCATCGAACTCCTTGAACGATTTGGGAGTCGTGGTGCCATCCTTCAATTTTTTTGTTAGTTGAGCAAATCCTTCAATAACCACATTCCAAATGTCAAATCCGCACCCTTGTAGAAAGCACTCCATACGGTCTTTCCAAAATGCATAATTGTTGGTGTCAAATAGTGGTGGCTTGTTGGTGGAGGCGCCGGTGGTGAGATAAGCTTCATTCGTAGCCATGGATCTTTCCTCTTTACTCGGAATGAGCTAGCCAAAGAGATTGGCTTTGATACCACTTGTTAGTCCAAGTGGCTACGATAATCTGGGGGTGAATAGATTATGCCGATTTTTCGCAAATCGCTCTCTTTTTTGAATGAACAAGTAAATGACAATAATGTAAGGGCAGAAAATGAACAACGGACGTCGATTTAAAGAGGTTCAACCCACCTAGGGCCTAATCCTCTACCACCCCAGTATCTCCGCGATGGATTTCAAAAAAAAATTATTAATTACCACAATTAATACAACACCACATTTGAAGATTACCACAATCTTCTTACAACACCTTCAAGGAGATTAGCATAATCTTCCTTCAACACCTATGAAGAGTACCACACTCTTCAACACCTAGATCACCCAAGTGTGTTCTTACCACAAGAACACTAACAAGGATATCTTGTTTTGGATGATAGAAAAATTCAAGATTACAACTCAATAAATAAAGTATACAAACTTTGAGTACAAGTGTAATCAAGAACAAAAAGCCAAGACCTCAAGATTGTGCAAGTGCAAGAACTTAGGCTATTACAACAAGAATGTAAAAATGAAAGCTTTGAGAATTTTGCAGATTTCATGTTGTATTGTATGCTTGTGTGTTGTAGTGTTGTTTGCTTCAAATCTTCCTCTATTTATAGGAGAGTCTTCAAGATTGGATCTCCAACATAGGCTCCTCCATCTTCATTTTTGTCTACAAAAAGAATATCACAAGATGTAGAATTTTGCTGATAAACTTCAAGAAATTTGATAAAGTAATTAACACAAAATCACAAGATGTACAAAATTGATAAAGTAATTTTGATAAAGTAATTTTGCTGATAAACTGGAAAGAAATTTTGCTGATAAACTCACAAGATCACAAGATGTACAAAATTGATAAAGTAAATCTTACTGATAATGGTTGTCCAACGGTTTGAATTTTGCTGTCAAAAACATAGGTCGAATGGTCGCGTAGGATAGAAATTTGAATTTGGATCGCACTAATTAACACAGGGGGACCGGTCGACGGGGGGTCCGACCGGTCGACCCCCTGTTGGACCGGTCCAGGGCCTTAAAAACAATACAGAAGAAAAGTCTGTATTTGGCCAAAGTTGCAGGCACCGGGTCGACCGGTCGACCACACCTCGGCCGACACCCGGTCGACCTACCTCTTTCATTCATTCATTTTGTTTTGTTTTTGTTTTAGGTTTCGACTTTCAGGCATGGGTTGCCCTCTAGGGCGACCGGTTGACCTCAAAACAGAAGTGTTGTGCGATTTTTGACAAAAATAAACTTCAAGAAATACTCCAAAAAATTAGTAAAAATATTTTAAATCAATTGGTAGTATTTGGACAACATTTAGGGACATTGTTTTGATGTAAAAACTCAGTTAAATAAAATCATCAAAATCTTGATAAAAATATTTATCTAACAGCATGCAGTCATCGGCCTACGGCATGGCCGCACCAGCCGATCATCGGCCCTGCAGTGTGCTGCATGATATATAATGCGAGAATCTTCTTAAATTCTGAAACCATCGAGAAGGGTCTATTTGTTTTAAAGGTTAAGTAGAAGAAAAAAAAATTAACGGGTAATATAAAAAATCACGCATCGTTTGGGGATATATTAAAATTTCCTCTAGCAGTTAAATCAACATCAGATTTTCATTTAACTATTCTCCAATTCTTAGATTTACTAGCTTACTAGATTCGACTTTTTTCTGTATGCATCTAATTCTAAATGCTTGAATTATGTGCGTCTCTATATACATGTGTGTATGTTATAATATGTTATAGTTTCATTGATTTTGTCAAAATGATGCATGTTTCCATTTGTTGGGTTCTTGACCCTTCTATTGCTTGTGCATCGAATGAAAAAAGTCATCTAGTGGAGATGAAAGCTATTTATATATTTGATTGGGATTTCAAAGCTTATGTTCTTTGCTTGAAAGAAATGATTTTGATACATGTTTTATCTTAATTTTGATGATTTTATTTTATCACCAAAACAATGCTTTTAAAGGTTGTCCAAATACTCCTAAATGATTTTATAAGGTTTTAATATTTTTTAGGAGTATTTCCTCAAGTTTATTTTTGATAATAAATGGACAACACTTTTAATGATTTTATATCAATAGATTTTTCACTCCTAAACAAGGTTCCTAAATGTTGTCTAAATACTCGATTGGTTTAAAATGTTTTTACTAAATTTTGAGTATTTCTCGGGTTTTATTTTTCGACAAAAATTGGACAACATTTCATGTCTCGTGTCGACGGCCGCCGCCCTATAGGGCAACCCGTGCACTGAAGATGTTTTTAGAAAGCAGAAAATGAGACGGAAGGAAAAACAAGCGGTCGACCCGTGCATCAGGCGTCGGCCGTCGCCAGCCGTCGGCCGACTGCAAGTTTCACGTTGAAACAGAACTTCTTTTCTCCTCTTTTACACTTAGGGGGACCGGTTGAGGCGGTCGGTCGACCGGTTGAAGCCTCACGTCGACCGGTCGCCTGTTGTAATTTTCAAAGTGTTCTCATTTTCTCTTATTTCGTGCGCGTGCACGCCGTGTATTGATGACAAAAAATATGATCGTTTGACAACAGACACATTTCCTTAAATTGTGGGATTGATTTCTATGACTATATTCTTGATTTTAATTGTATTTTTCTGTAGATTTTCAATCCCCAAGAGGAGCCTAAGCTTGATCAATCATCTCCTATAAATAGAGGAAGTTTTGGAGCAACCAAAACAACAATTGAGATACAACACAACAAGATACACTTCAAGCAAACACTTAGTCTTTCATTGTTATTATTCTTGTTGTAAAATTGCCTAGCTTATCACTTTCACATCTTTGAGGTCTAGGCTTTTCTTGATTACACTTCGCACTCAAATTGTAATATTCATTCTTGAGTTGTAATCTTGATTTTTTGGTTATCATTCAAACACAAGATATCCTTGTGAGTGTTCTTGTGGTAAGAGCACACTTGGATGATCTAAGTGATAGGTGAAGAAGATTGTGGTAATCTTCTTATTGAGGTGTTGAAGAATTTGGTATTCTTCAAGGTTGAAGATTGTGGTAATCTTCACAAGGTGCCGTTGAAGGAAGATTGTGGTAATCTTCAAAGGGAGATTGTGGTAATCTCCAAAGGTGGTGTTGAAGAAGAGTGTGGTGCTCTTCAAGGTGTTGTAAGTTGAATTTGTATTAATTTTGGTAATTAATAAAATTCTTTTTTCTTTTCGAAATCCATCCCAGGATATCTTGGGGTGGTAGAGGATTAGGCCCTAGGTGGGTTGAACCTCTTTAAATCGGCGTGTGTTGTTTATATTCCGCACCTTTATTATTGTATTTGAGCATTCGGTTTAAAAAGAGGGTAAAACGAAAGATGGAGATAATCTATTCACCCCCTCTAGATTATCGTAGCCGCTTGGACTTACAAGTGGTATCGAGCCAAACTCTTTGGCAAGCTCGTTTCACATCGCGAGTGAAGAGAAAGCGATCGGCTCTGACGAAGCTCATCTATCCGGCACCTCCACCACCAAGCCACCACTATTTGATTCCAAAAATTTTATTTTTGGAAAGAAAGAATGGAATGTTATTTACAAGGTTGCGGGTTCGACATTTGGAACATCGTCACAAATGGAGAGTCCATTCCGATGAAAGATACACCACACACCAAAGAGCTCAATGATGAAGAGAAGAAATTCATCTCCTTAAATGGTAAAGCTCTTAATATTTTTGTATTGTTCATTTACTAATTTGGAATATGAACATATTATAGGAATTCCATCGGCACATGAAGTATGGCAAAAATTAGAAGCCATCTATGGAGTATTTGCAAATGAAAGGAGTCAAACTAAAGCATCTACTTCTCAAAGGGATACAATGTCAAATCTAAGGAACAAACTCTTACAACTTCCAACTATGAAGAAGTTGAACATTGCTTTATGGGCATTGAAGAAGAAAATGAGGTATGTCTTAAGCCCTCTACTTCTTATGATATTGTTATTCAAAATGATTATAGTGATTTGCAAAATGATTTTGATGATCTTCAAGATGAATTCCAAAGCTTGCTTGTTAAGTACAAAAATTTGAAAAAGGAATTCAATATTTTGAAAAATGATAAGGATAGTTTATTTACTTCCTATGAATCACTA
Source organism: Rehmannia glutinosa (assembly GCA_016081115.2). Taxonomy (NCBI): domain Eukaryota; kingdom Viridiplantae; phylum Streptophyta; class Magnoliopsida; order Lamiales; family Orobanchaceae; genus Rehmannia; species Rehmannia glutinosa. The sequence goes on from CM071934.1 coordinate 87,759,257, forward strand.
TCATGTGCTCACACCACCACTCTTGATAAGGTTAGAAATCTTGAAATAGAAAAAAATACTCTTGTTGAGAATATTGATTGCATGAAAAAGGATTTATTAAAATCCAACTTGAGTACCAATAAAATGTCAATATTGTTGATATTCATAATTGTGATAAAGGACTTGATCATAAGCCTAATGTTGTTAATCATATGAAAAAGGATCAAGTCACTATGCATATTGGTCATTATGCTTCTAGAATTATTACTTGTTTTTATTGTGGCAAAAAGGGTCATACGGCTAATTCTTGTCGGGCTAGAAATAACTCTAAATATTGTTGGAGACCTAAAAGTCTCAAAGCTAATCTTAAAGGACCCAAACACATGAGGGTACCACAAAACAATGTGCTATTAGGTACCCGCAAAGCAAAAATCGGAGAAAATTCATGCCACCAAGAAAACATCAAATGAACGTTTCATTTGATCAAAGAAGGAGAAACTACTCTCAAAGAAAGCCAATTTCCAAGAAGAGCGTATAATCAAAATGGGAAGAACACAATCCGTGGAAATGGCAAAGACATCATCAACAAGATGATTTTCAAAGAAGAAGAAACCATCAACCATGGGAAGGTAACCAAACTTGGAAATGGAGAAGTTATCATCAACAAAGTGACTTCTCAATGGGAAGATATCATCAACAATGGGAAAGACACAACCCATGGAAACGGCGTAATTGGTAAACCGTATCTCCCCATTTGTATATGCATTTTATTTTTAAATTTATGCATACTTTTAATTGTGTCTTAATTGCAAAATGAATCTTCACGTATTTATTTTTAATATAGGTCTCTTATATATTTATGAGTTTCAAAATTTTTAAAAGAGACCTTGCATGATTTTCTAAAACTCTTGAGCATTTTATTAGACTTATGTGGCTTATTATCTCTTATGAAATCTTATAGCATAAGCTCTTTTTGATATCTCATATTACTTGCCTACACTTGAATTTTCTATGAAAATGTTGTCTAAGAATTGTGTAGGATACATATTTCATACTCATTGGCTATTACGTCATCAAGTTTCTTAAACCATCGAGGTATGTCTACTCGTATTTTTCTTTAAACTCGATTTTATGCTTATGCACATATCTTTCAAGATATTTCATTTTGATCCCTAAGTGCCCCTAATTGATCTTGCAAATATTTTCTTTTAAAAGGCACTACGTGTTTAGTCTCGATTTTATCGTTTATATGTTTTCCCAAAACCCATATTTGTTGGATATAGTCCAAACTTATATTTTTGCAAAGTTTTAAAACTTTTGGGGTGAAAAATTGAATTTTGGAAAACTCCAGGAGAAAGAAAAATCACGGGGCCGGTCAGCGAGGGCGACCGGCCGCATCTGCACATCGACCGGTCGCCCCATACCTCGACCGGTCGCCCAGGCCAATTTTTCAGGTTTTAAACTTTCTGTCTTCGTTTCAAAACAGACGCAAGATTTTCCCTAAAACCCTATAACAGCGTTCTTCATCCTCTTCCCTTAAAAATCTTCAATTCTTCATCATTTTTCACGATTCTTGTTGCTAATCTTCTTATTTTCACAAGAATCTTACACATATGGCACCTCCAAGAAATTCTACCGAACGAAATCCTCAAAAGAGGAGAAGGAGGCAAAGGGGTGAATCTTCTTCCAATCCACAACAAGATGATATTCTTCAAGGAGACTATCAAAATCGGCTTACGGAAGAGGAGATTGCCGAATTAAGAGCCGGGGTTTCAAAATCGAGCATTCATTGGGACTCTAGTAAGTTATCACTCCTCTACGAGCCTCCCTCTAGAGCTAATAGATTTCGATTCTTAAATAAACTTGCGGAGGAACATTATGAGAATATTGGATTGAATGATAAGAAAATTGCGTGCACTCGTATGGTTCGTTTTCAAGCTTTTCATGATGAATTTCCAGATATTAGAGCTTATTTTGAAATTCAAGGATGGGTTTCACTTTGGGATAATCCGTGTTTGCACTATGATGACGAGCTTATAAAACTTTTCTATGCAAATATGTGGATTGTTGATGCTACGATAGATAATCCTTTGGAACTTCACACATTTGTTAATGGTAGGCATTTTCATGGACATTGGCGATATTTGTAATCACTTTAATGTGCCAAACGATGGAGTAGTCAATGTGGATTGCGCTCATTGGGATGATAACGTTTTCGGTGTTTCACTAGATGATGTGAAAACCTTTTTAGGAGTATATCCCGAAGTGACATACTGCAATGCCGCCAAATTATCGGATTATATCTATCATTTGCTCTATTGTGTTTGTGGAAAGGAAGTAAAACTTCCAAGCAATCTCGAACTCTTTCTCACCTATAAGATTGTTCAAGGAGAAAGAGTAAATTATGGGGCAATCTTTGTGTATTGCTTGTTGGAATCTAGAAAGCTTACCAAAAAAAAATATACCTTGGGTAATTTGATTTTGCCGTCTCTATATTTATCGGGATACCCGGAAAATGAAATGAATACAAATTCGTCACAATGATTTTGATAATGCCAACATTCTACAAATGGTAAGAATGCGACGACATTTACCACGGGTTCCTACCAAAGCCGCTGGGGGCGTGCGACATCAACAACAACCTCGGGATGATTTCTTTAATGACAATGAGGTTGAAAATATTGGAAGAGGTGAGTTTAACGAACAAGGAGATGATGTGGGGAATGAAGAGGAAAATGAAGAAGAGAATGTGGGAAATGAACAAGAAATTAGGGAGGAAGGAGATGAAGATGAGTCGGATGTAGAGGATCTTAATCTCAAAGAGAGAATGGCCAAAGTGGAAAGAGAAACATTTAGAGATGTGGCCTCTCTTAGAAAAGAGCTCGGGTTGTGAAAAAGGAAAATTCTAGTTTGAAGAAGTCAATCGGAAAATTGAAGAAATTTATCAAAGATCTCATTCCCGGAACTTGCTTCTCTTCGGACGAAGATTGATACCCCCACCCCCTTTACTTTCTAGCATTTTCATTTAAGTTGCTTTGTACTTTTATGAACTTTTGTAAAAACTCATTCGTCTTAATGATATTTGCTTGTTTTTCTTAAAAGGGTTAATATTGCAAGTTGATAATGACTTGTGGGTGTTCATGATATTGATAGAGTATTTGATGGTAAAAATACTCTAATTTAAGCATTGTTTGATAATTGGTATGAAGTACTTGATGGTAAAAGTGCTTCTTTTAAATGCTTTGATCATTATGCTTAGTTGCATATGCATTGGGACATTTGATATATCATACATGTATTGTCCAAGGCATGACTTATATTACTTGATGGTTGCTCTAATTTTTGGCATTTGTAATGCCTTGATCCTTCTTAGCTTATCTCAATTGGGTTGAACCCTTGAGAATCTACTTTGAGCTCCTTACTTGATGAACTATTGTTGCATTTGTTGCATATGATCTTTTTGAGCTTTGGAATGAGGTTGATTGATGATATGAAAATTTTTGCTTGAACCATTTACAAAGGTTATATACAATCTCTTCTATTTTTCACGCACACAAGGTGTTTGTTGAAATGTCGCAATGAAACTTTCAACTTCTACATGATTCTCTTGATTCAAAATGTCTTAAAATCTTTTTGAAATCCTATTTTTAGCATACTAATGAGCTTATGGATCTTTTATGTTACAATTCTTCCATTTTCCTTGGATTATTATGCTTTAATTGCTCAAACGGTTATTAAACCGTCCCTTTGGCATGCTTTGATATTATTGTATGGTGTTTCCACCATTCTAACATTCCTTTTGATGATTCCAAAGGGGAGAAACAGGATATTGTGGCTCATTAGCTCAAAGAAGCTAATAAAAGCTTGTCATAAAAGCTATAAGCTATGGCTCTTTAAAGCCATAAGTTGTGATTTGTTTTTAGTCCAATTGTTGCTTGATGGACTTATAAAATTGATTAATGATGTTTTGTGACAGGGGAGCTTATAAGCTCTTAAACAAATTGTAAAAGCTAAAGCTTTTAGCTTATGGAAAATTGCTTTTACATTATTCTTGATATGCTTGTTGATAGGGAGCTTGTGCTTATTATTGAAAATATTTACTCCCTACTTGGTTGCTTTAATATTTTTGGAAATTTTGGTTGCTTCCAAACGGTCAAATGTTTTTACCGGAAAATCATTTCTAAAATTGCTCTCTTAGTTTGTGTAAAAATTGTTTTGGTTTGTAATCATCAAAAAGGGGAGATTGTTTGATACATGTTTTATCTTAATTTTGATGATTTTATTTTATCACCAAAACAATGCTTTTAAAGGTTGTCCAAATACTCCTAAATGATTTTATAAGGTTTTAATATTTTAGGAGTATTTCCTCAAGTTTATTTTTGATAATAAATGGACAACACTTTTAATGATTTTATATCAATAGATTTTTCACTCCTAAACAAGGTTCCTAAATGTTGTCTAAATACTCTCGATTGGTTTAAAATGTTTTTACTAAATTTTTGGAGTATTTCTCGGGTTTTATTTTTCGACAAAAATTGGACAACATTTTCGTCTCGTGGTCGACCGGTCATCTATAGGGCAACCCGTACTGAAGATGTTTTTAGAAACAGAAAATGAGACGGAAGGAAAAAAACAAGTCGGTCGGCCGGTCGCATGCAGGCGTCGGCCGGTCGCCCTGGCGTCGGACCGGTCGCCAATGGCCGATCAAAGTACTGCAAGTTTCACGTTGAAACAGAACTTCTTTTCTCCTCTTTTACACTTAGGGGACCGGTTGAGGCGGGTCGACCGGCCAAGCCTCACGTCGACCGGTCGCCCCGTTGTAATTTTCAAAGTGTTCTCATTTTCTCTTATTTCTCGTGCGATCGGTCGCCTGCTTGTGTATTGACAACAAAAATATGATCGTTTGACGTTGAGACACATTTCCTTAAATTGTGGGATTGATTTCTAACAGCTATATTCTTGATTTTAATTGTATTTTTCTCGTAGATTTTCAATCCCCAAGAGGAGCCTAAGCTTGATCAATCATCTCCTATAAATAGAGGAAGTTTTGGAGCAACCAAAACAACAATTGAGATACAACACAACAAGATACACTTCAAGCAAACACTTAGTCTTTCATTGTTATTATTCTTGTTGTAAAATTGCCTAGCTTATCACTTTCACATCTTTGAGGTCTAGGCTATTCTTGATTACACTTCGCACTCAAATTGTAATATTCATTCTTGAGTTGTAATCTTGATTTTTTGGTTATCATTCAAACACAAGATATCCTTGTGAGTGTTCTTGTGGTAAGAGCACACTTGGATGATCTAAGTGATAGGTGAAGAAGATTGTGGTAATCTTCTTATTGAGGTGTTGAAGAATTTGGTATTCTTCAAGGTTGAAGATTGTGGTAATCTTCACAAGGTGCCGATTGAAGGAAGATTGTGGTAATCTTCAAAGGGAGATTGTGGTAATCTCCAAAGGTGGTGTTGAAGAAGAGTGTGGTGCTCTTCAAGGTGTTGTAAGTTGAATTTGTATTAATTTTGGTAATTGATAAAATTCTTTTTTCTTTTCGAAATCCATCCCAGGATATCTTGGGGTGGTAGAGGATTAGGCCCTAGGTGGGTTGAACCTCTTTAAATCGGCGTGTGTTGTTTATATTCCGCACCTTTATTATTGTATTTGAGCATTCGGTTTTAAAAAGAGGGCTTAAAACGAAAGATGGAGATAATCTATTCACCCCCCTCTAGATTATCGTAGCGCTTGGACTTACAATGACCACTTTTAGTATCTAGATATTTTTTAGTCGAGTAATTCGTTTGGAAATCATGCATAATAACTTATGAAAATTATAAAACTATGATATAATTTAATATACTTTATTTTTATACATATGCACAAAAGTAGTATAAATATAAATACCTATGAAAATTTTAATGTACCCCCAAACCTATACACATTTTTTTTTCTTCTGAGAAATATGCACAATTTTTGGAATCACTCCCTAAATTATATTTTTCTATTTAACCCTCTTAACTACATAAAAATATCTACGGTCCCATATCCCCCTCCCCATAAACGGATCTGATGGGAATATTCCGCCGGCGGGGAGGAGAAGATGGGACCGTAGAAATTTTCATGTAGTTCAGGGGGTTAGTATAACAATAGTTTAGCGGGTAATGTAGAAAATTCTGCATAGTTTGGAAGGTTTATGAAAATTTTCCCTAAATAAAAAGGTTTAAAATCTTTATTTCTAAATTTGATTATTCTCTTCAAGAATAAGAACTTTGATATTTGAGTCATTGAAGTTTGAATTGTCAATTTAATCTCCTGTGAGCATGGATTTGGAAATAATGTTGATTCGAGGATTGAACAATTTAATCTCTAATCAAAACGTAAGAACTTCAAAAGCATTGGCTTTTGATTTAGTGACTTCATGGTGGAAAAATAACTCTTCCTTTCTTTTTTTTAAATCATACTCTTCGATATGAATTTGGACTTCAATAAGGTTAACTCGATGGTTTGATAGCTTATTCTCGAATCAAACACTGTAACTTGAGCAGAACATTAAGCTTATTTCCCAATCAAGCACTATAACTTGAGTGGAAGATTGTATATCTTCTTGAACTAAGAGAATTTCTTCCATCACGTCATTTATGTTTGGACGTCTTCTCCACAACGTGTGATTTAACTCATTGAGAATGACTCCTATAATTATATAAAAAAAATATAAAAACAAATTAATATAACATAAATTTATTAAAATAGAAAAATAATATGAAAAAAATAAATTACTTTATTAATGAAAATTTGGATTTCTTAAAATCTCAACGTGGTATATAAATATGGTCACATTTAGTGCTTTCATTCTTCTTACTTATATTTAGGGGTGGAAATGGGCTTGGTCAAGACAGGCCTTGTATTGGACGACATGCATACTTTACTAAGTTTAGGCCCAAGCGTAACCTATTATTTGTAATAGGCGCTTTTGATAGGCTCGGCTTGACTTTTTTACGTAAAAGTATCATGACTGGGCTTATTTAAACTTATAAAAATTAATATGTAAAAAAAATTAATTAATGTACATTATATAATATTTAATTGTATTTACTTGATTAGTGTGTTATATTATATTTATATATATATGTACTTCAAAAACATTCATATGTAAATTGTAATAATATAAGTATATGTATTATGTATAACCTTGTATATGTAGGCTTATAAATATGGAGATCTGTTTAGCTTAAAAGACTTTTTTAAAGGCTCAGGTCTGACTCGATTATTTAAATTACTTTTTAAAGAGAAATTGCCTGGAAATACACGCTTTTTGAAAAAAGACATTGTTTATGCTCATCTCACTTTGGACTCTCCGGTCAATTTTTGGCTTTTTTACCTTCCCCGCATATTTTTGTGTTATTTTTAGTTTTTTTTTTTTCGATTTTTGTTCCTGTATTGTTTTATGTATTATTTTTGTTGTTTCGATGTTGTTTATATTTGTTTCTTGGTTGTTTCGTTGTTGTTTCAATATTTCAATACAACTTTTACTTATATTTTTATGCTCTTTTCTGTTCACGTGTTGTTTTATATATTATTACTGTTGTTTATTGGTTATTTTCTATAATGTTTTGAATGTTGTTATGATATTTCTTTGTTGTTTTCATGTAATTTTTAATGTGTCAATGTACTTTTTACCTATTTTTAAACTCTTTTTATTGATGTGTTATTTTCTTTATTATTTATGTTGTTTGTTGATTGTTCCTATACCATTTTTAATGTTGTTTTGATGTTTCTTTGTTGGTTCAATGCAGTTTTTATCTATTTTTATTCATGTGGTGTTTTCTATATTGTTTTTGTTGTTTCTAGGTTGTTTTTATATAGTTTTCAATGTTGTTCTATCATTTCTTAGTTGTTTCAATGTTTTCGACGCGTTTTCAATGCATTGAAACAAAAAAATGAGTTGTCTTTTATTCATGTGTTGTTTCTATATTCTTCAATGTATTTTTTTCAATATGTGCTGATTTATGTGTATATTTTTCTTGATTGTTAAGATTTTGAGTATAAATTTAATTATTTAATGGAAGAGAAATTATTTTTCACTGAAATTTTATTAGATAAAACATGTTTGAAACAATCATGAAACAATAAGATAAAAAAAATCTAGAAAAATTGGCGGGAGTAAAAGAATGTCCAAATGAAAGGCGAGAGTATAAAAACGTCAGAAAATATGTCATTTTTCCCGCAATATTGGGCTTTTGTGTCCATAACCCCTTTATAAAAGCCATTTGTGTAATCCAATTGTTAAGTAGGTCAAGTAAAATAGCTAAGCCCAATATGTTGGATTGATTAACCTATTCCCACCCATACTGACGTTACACCCCCAATTTCAGTCCTTCCCACCATCGCAATTCGCAACTGCCTCACCACGTACTCTTCCTTTTATACCATCCGGTATTCACCCAAATCCCTTTCTTTTTTCCTTCTTCCTTTTCAAATTATCAGAATTTAATTTTTCCGGAAGAAAACTATCGCCCCAGAATGACTCCCATAAGAACTGAAAGCCCGGAAAAGATCAAAGAACCGATTGCCGCCAACGCCATGGCGAACTGTGTTCTCCATGATGATATAATGCTCTGCATCCTCGCACGCCTTCCGGTGAAATCAATTCTCCGTTTCAGGTCTGTTTGCAAGCCCTGGTGCGAGCTTTTTTCCACGCCACACTTCGTCAAAATGCACCATGGTCAGTTTTCTAGTGACCCCAAAAATCAGTCTTTCATTATTTGTAGTAAGACTGCAAAGTGTTGTACCACCGCATCTCTTCTCAACATTGAGTCCAATGAGAAGAAACCCACAATTATTGACTACCCATATCCTTATATTAACAACCGCCCGAAGAGTATTGTGGGGTGTTGCAATGGCTTAATTTGCTTGAATGACTGTGGCATCACTATGTGGAACCCTGCTATGAATTTGTCAAAATCTATTCAACTTTCAAATGCATATTTTGGGGTTTTGAGAGGGTGTCACTTGGATTTGGATATGATGCTAAGGGGGCTGATTTTAAGGTGGTGAGAATTGTTAATTTTTTGGAAATGAGCATTGCTGGAGTTGAGGTGTACTCTGTTAATTCAGATTCTTGGAGAACAATTGAGGTTGATTTTCAGTTTAGGGTGTTGCGGACTACATGTGATGTCATTGTGAATGGAAATCCGTATTGGCTTGCTAAGAGTGATCATGGTGAGGTTTTGGTGTGTTTTGATGTGACAAAATTGGTTTTCAAGATTGTGTCTCTTTCAAGCCTTAGTCTGAAGGAAGGGGCGGAGTCACAATTGGTTGATTGGAAAGATTCCCTTGCTGCTCTTGTATGTACTAAAGACAACGAACGGGTTGAGTCTCTTGATGTTTGGATATTTGACGATGACGAACAAATTTGGAGAAAGAATTACAGTTTTGGACCTATTGAGGTGAAAGTGGATAGGATTTTGCAGTGTTCAAAGAATGGGAAAATTCTGGGAGAACGCCCAAATGACAAATTGTTTGTGTTTGATCCTGAGACTGGATGTGTTAAGAAGGTCTGGCTTTATGGCTCTCAGCATCTTTCTTTTGAGATCTATGGATATACCGAGAGTTTGGTATACATTAAAGGAATGAAAGAAGTGAGAAGAAGGAAGAGGAAGACGAGGATGTAACAAGTTTTTTGATGAATGGTTTTAGTGAGGAAATTATAGCTGAAGTCATTGAGTTTTTTTCTGAGATGTTTGCATGTGATTTATAATGTTTTTATCAGCATGTAGTTTCTTTGATGTGCTTCTTTTCTTTATGACAAAGAACAATGTTTTGTGGAAGAACAGAAGTGAAAAAAACAAGAAAATCTAAGCAATAAGAAGCATATGCAATGCTGCGCCCAATCTTAATTTATTAGAGAGAGAGAGAGAGAGAGAGCTAATTCTTGCTTAATTTGATTCAGCTGTGAGAAAAAGCCGAGCTTATCAAAAAAATTAGACAAATTCCCCTGTTTTTCTTTTCTTTTCTTTTTCCTTTGTTGTTGGTGGTGGTGATGGTGTGTTTGATTCCGTATTCTGTTTTGGCTACTGATTTAATTCCTCTGTCTTTTTCATGAAGTATATACATGTTTCATTGTGTAGATCATTAAATGCTTGCTTGTTTCATTGTGTAGGTTATCACTCCTGATCAATCATTCCAATTTTTGTTGCATTTTACATTCCACAATATATGCATACCTTTCTTTTGTCTAGCTATATATGATATTGGTTTGTGTGTTCTGGTTTTTAAGCCTATGGTCTGGCATACCATTTGGGCACGGAGGAGCATGTTATCTCGCACCGTTTATGTTACCATTTTGATTTCTCAATGGATCGGGTAAGTTGTTTTCAGCTTAACAACTGGTTGAGTTATCTATGCATGCCAAATTATAGACGAAAAGCCATTTAACTTGATTAACCTCCAATTATACAGTGCATTGAGTTCATGACTGCATCCACGAGAGTAAGAGAACTTTTTCATTATTCTCAATGGCAGTAGGTTACTTATCCAAAGGCCTCACATTTTAAGAAATCGCTGCCTTAAAAATTCCCAGGATTACCGTTGACGAGCTTTTCTTGGAATTTTATCCGATGGTTTATATTCGATCAGGATATAGGGAGTGTTTGCAATCACTTAAAAAAAGTGCTTCTCATTTTTTGGCTTAAAAAAAACACTTTTTAGTGTTGCAAGTGCCAAATTCTGCTTCTGATTTTGTTTCATTTAATCAGAATCTAAAAATAGGGAGAGGGGTGCTTTAGAATCTACTTCTGCTTCTGGTTTGAAATTTACAAATAAATAAGTACTTTTTTCTAATTTTTTCGCCAAACATTCTCAACTTATCATTCTCAACTTCTGATTATATTTTCAAACACTGTCAACTCCTGATTCTCAACCACTTCTACTTCTACTATAATAAATTACTTCTTCTAAAAGCAAGATTTTTGCAAACACTCCCATAGTCTAAATGATGTCTCACTTAGTTCAATCATAGCACTACTAATCAAGACTTCAATTTACCTGATGACCCCTGGCCCTTCTCCCCCCTAAATGATATTAAATTTCTCAAGCATTTTATTTTGGGATAATTACAAATATTACCCTTGAGATTTTAACAAAACAACTTAGTTATATTTCGAAATTTGGCATATGTTTCTATTTTACAACTTGCACCTATTGGGGAGTGGGGGATAATATGTAAAACAAATACAAACCTCAAGGGGCTATTTGATTATCTCAAAGAGGTATTCATAATTCTAAAATATAACATTATTTTTGTAATTAGGCTAAACCTTAGGGGTAGTTTTTGTAATTACCCTTTTTTTGGTAATGATGGGTGAATGGACACAATATGCATATGGGCTCCATTGGTGTAGCAGATAAATGTAATGTTCTAAAGCAAGTCCTTTCATCGGATATTGCAACCATGGATAACTGATCTTTTGGGCCTTGCCTAAAAATTATATTTGATGGAGACTAGAGTAGGCCGACCTAATAGGAATGATCTGAAAGGCCGAGCTGGTAAACGCATGAGGCTACAACCGTTAATGAGCTGATCTATTAAAGGGTTCAAATTAGTTATATTTCCAATAATTTGGAGCGAAATTTGGTATTCTTTTGATATAATAAATAATTCCGCTTTAATATTGTTTGTTCAATTAAGTTGTCTGCTGTTGAAAAATGTTGAAAGCTTAATATATCTTCAGTGAGACGTATGAAGGTGATTGCCAAACAAGCTAAGGCAAATTGGAAACCTTTTATTAAAATTAAGAGCATATGTGAGTTTGCTTTCATCCATAAACTGTATGGTGATTTTGAAATGACAACTTATAGTTATATGAAAACCAAAATGGGTTGTTTTATTCGACAAGTATAAATATTAAATAGGGGGTAACTCTCAATTATTTGACAATAGTTTGACCAGAGAATATTTCAGATAATTTGACAATCATTATTCGGAGTATTTAACTCATTTGTATGAGAGAACTTGCCAATAATTTGACAATAATAAAAGTTTGTACGTAATATTTCGGATAATTTTATAATGTTGGAATTTGTTGGTTTTGTAATTATGATCTGTGCAACTATTTTTCAAAAGCTAGAGACGCAACTATTCAACTTTATCCAATCTTTTTTTTTTTTTTTCAAACGATAGAAATATATTCAATATTCAACAAAATTTACACGCTAACCGACAAAATGGCCACCTTGAACATACATACATTGATACATGTCAAGGGAAGAACCGACGAAAGGTATAACCACCGTAATTCGAGGGGGCAAAACAAGAAACAACTAAAAAACACAAAACTAAAGAAAACTAAACACTCCAAAGGAAACTAAACCACCTCCAAAAGGAGGACTAAGACACTCCTCAAGGGAGACTACCCAACTCGAACAAATCCGCACGAGCTACATCACGACGCAAGACAGAATTACTTCGACCTCCAAAAGGAGGACTAAGGCACTTCTCAAAGAAAACTTTATCCAATCTAGAATGCTGATTTTGGTTGAACATGTATGTTTGTTCGATGCACCTCCTAGACTAGCACCCACTGGTTTAATTTGAGATGCCTGAAGCTTTTGGTCAAATAGGTGTGTCCATTTGGGCTACACCTCTTGGACTAACACCTGCTGACTTAATTTGAGATGCTTGTTTGAGCAACCATTTTTTCGATAGGGTTGTGTGTGTACAACATAATTCTTCAATGTCTATATAAAGAGTGCCCCAGCATAGTGAAAATTACTGCATTCAACAAGGATTTTCTGTAATTTATGGTCTATTTCCTTTTCAATCTTGAATTTTCTGAATTACACACTAGTTTGCGGAAAGTTTATTGTTTGCTAGTGATGCTATAATAACTGAAAGGTTGTTGTATCTTAAAGCGATTGCCAAAAAAGGGCAATTTCATTTTGCAGAGATAATATATAATAATCTCGACTTTACAATTATGTCCCGTTATTTTGCGCATTTCTCAAGTCGATGTTGTTCCATCGAATAATAATTTGAAAAAAAAACTCAATTATACAACAAAATTTGTTTGAAGATACACAATCTATATCTACATCTACACTATATTTTTTATCTATAAAAGTGTGAATGGCTTAGAGATTTCTTGAAACTTTTGATTTGACAAAATTATTCTTCTAGCATAAATAATTATAAGGTCATTCAAGTAATTTAAGTTTGTATTTGGCTTTTATTTGTTAAGTTACAAGATAATAATCTTCTTGTATTCTCATTTTTCTTCAAAAATTGAAAGTGTATTTTATTTCTATTATAACTTTTAGAATACTTTGAATTTTCAAATAATATAAGCTTCATATTAAATAATATTTTAAAAGTCTTCCAACGATATATCATAAGTATATATAGGGAATTTTGTAAGACATAATACCAGCTATTTAAAATTTAGTAATATGCAAATTTAATAAGTAGATTATTTTGTAATTTTCTCAATAATTAAAATATAAATGATGAATCCATATAAAAGGGAATGTTGAATTTATAGGGAAAGTAAAAAAGAAAAAGAATTATTTCTAGGATTTTTATGTCATGTATAAAGAAAGTTGTAGAAAATACCAATTCCCTAACTTATCTAATTCGGTCACAAAACCCTTGAATAACAAATATTAAATTTACTCCTTGAATAACAATACTTATTTAATTTACAATTATTGTTTTTATTTTTTAGTATCATTTGAATCTTTTGGTACTTGAAAATTAAGTTAATTTATTTTTTAACTAGAAAAGAATTTAAAAACTTAAGTAATCCAAATTTTTCAACAACAAAAATCTATATAATAAATAAACATAATAAATACGAAAAATTACTATATATGAAATTGATTCAATAAAAAAGAATTTTTATTTAATGTAAATTAATTGAACTCTTTTGATAAACACGAATTGATGTGTTTTTTTAAAGTTTTATTAGGATACATTATATGCATGTGCATATGTATGTGTAATTGAATATAATAATTTATGTAGTTTTAGCAAAAAAAAATCGAAACTTATTGAAATATATATTTTTAAATGACCAATAGACCATGTCATCAGGTGAGACATAATGGACTAATATCAATCATCCTCACTATTAATCAATGGGTGAGATTAAACACATAAACATAACATTAATGATTTATTGTAATCAACATAAGGGTAATATAGTAAAATAACAAAAATAGAAACAGTTAAACATGGAATTGTATCTAATCACGCACGCATATTCTGTTTCTCTCTCACACTATCAATCATTCGAGAAATCACCATTATACAAATGAGAAAATCTTGGTTCATCTCCATAGTCGGACACCAAAAACGAAAGCACAAAAAAAATTGGTGTGATAATATGACGTCAAATCCATAGGAAGAAGCTTCAACTGTCATGCCCCAATTTTTGTTATACTGTAAAATAATACCCAATAAATTACATCTCCACATGTTCCTTAGCTTAGACTCGACAAGACCTATTATCTAAAGTACAAATAATTAAAAACCATAAATACAATGGAAGTCTATGAATACATACAATTTTAATAGAGTTGCAATTAATTTATCTTTACAAAATAGTTTAATGTCATGAAGTTTGTGAAATAGCTAATGCCATGAAATTTATGAAATTATTAGCAAAACTAATTCTTTAGGAAAATGACATTTTACCTACTTTTGGTTCGGATCTTTGTTTGGGCAGAAACAACCAAGGCACTATCCTGGCTAGGATCGATTCCGACAATGACTCTTAGAGACGTCTCACGATGGCGATTTACTATGAGATCGTGATGGTGTTAGAAATAAATAATACGTAAATGCGAATATGTAATATATTTACAAGTATGAAAAAGAATCAAGTTTTTTGATTTTGAATGAATGAAAAACAATAGAAACATTCTATTTATAGTTTTTCAAAAGCTTCGGCCGTGATCCGATGCAAGAAGTAGCGCAAATCAATTCAATTTCTTTGGAAAGGTACATTGCACCATTTGCTATAAAAATTCTTTGCCGCAAATCAAAAGTGTTGAAGCGGCCGACTTTTACCGCCTTTGCATAAATTAATAAGCAGGTTGTTGCACAGTGCTTTGCAAATCAAAAGTCTTTGAAATAGAACATTCATTACAAGAATTTCTTTGCATAAATTAATAAGCGGTACATTTGCCGCTGAATACCGCTACAAAAATTCTTTGAAGGTCGCTGCATAAAATTAATAAGCGGTACATTGCACACCGCTACTAAAATTAATTAAATAAGTTCTTAATTAGCAACAATATCATAATTAATATTTAAAAAATTTGCAATGTACCTGCTACTAAAATTAATTAAATAAGTTCTTAATTAGCAACAATATCATAATTAATATTTAAAAATGAAATTTTTCAAAATATCAACTATTCTATTATTTCCATCGTGATTATATTATAGAGTTATCCGGAAGTGGGTGTCACACTCTCCCTTCTTAAAAGAATTTCGACCCCAAATTCATTCCTATAATAATTGCGAGTCGAAATGATACGCCAACCTAGTCAAAGAATGGTTCTAAGTAAAACAGTTGGTTGCGAGTCGGAAGTGACAAGCTAACCTGATGCTTGATAATGGTTCCGTCGAATGTGTCACGCGAACCTAGTAAAACATGATTGGTTGCGAGTCGGAAGTGGAAAGCCAACCCGATAAGTGATATTGGTTCCGTCTTTGAATGTGTCACGCGAACCCAGAAAAGCTTGATTGGTTGCGAGTGGAAGTGATAAGCCAACCCGATGGCGAGAATGGTTCCGTGGCCGAATGTGTCACGCGAACCCGATAAAATGTTGGTTGCGAGTCGGAAGTGACAAGCCAACCCGAGCAGTTAAAGATCTTTGGTTCCGTGCCGAATGCATCACGCGAACCGATAAAAGAAATTGTTGCGAAGTCGGAAGTGACAAGCCAACCAAGATGTGATAATGCATAAGTTGGTATACTATCCAATCAATAAAATATGTCTAAATTGTTATTTGATTAAATCTTAAGTCTATCACGACCGTTAACCCATCACAGGCCAAAGACCCTATCCTGGTTTTAGCTTAGGTGCACCCAAGCTCGATACCATAATTTGTCATGCCCCAATTTTTGTTATCTTTGTAAAATAATACCCAATAAATTACATCTCCACATGTTCCTTAGCTTAGACTCCGACATGAGCTATTTTCTAAAGTACAAATAATTAAAAACCATAAATACAATGGAAGTCTATGAATACATACAATTTTAATAGAGTTGCAATTAATTTATCTTTATAAAATAGTTTAATGTCATGAAGTTCATGAAATAGCTAATGCCATGAAATTTATGAAATTATTAGCAAAACTAATTCTTTAGGAAAATGACATTTTAGCCATTTTTGGTTCGGATCTTTGTTTGGGCATGAACAACCAAGGCACTAATCCTGGCTAGGATCGATTCCGACAATGACTCTTAGAGAAGTCTCACGATGGCGATTTACTACGAGATCGTGATGGTGTTAGAAATAAATAATACGTAAATGCGAATATGTAATATATTTACAAATATGAAAAAGAACTGAAATTTTTTGATTTTCGAATGAACTGAAAAACAATAGAAACATTCTATTTATAGTTTTTCAAAAGCTTCTGGCTGCACAGACGCTGATGCAATAGAAGCAGCTACAAATCAATTTAGCCAAGTGTTCCTGCAGCTACTACTAAAAAGTTTGCAAATCAAAAATTGCTTGAAGCAGGGTTTCATTCTTGTATTTCTTTGCATAAATTAATAAGCGGTGATGCACATTTGCTACAAAAGTTGTTCCAAATCAAAAGTCTTTGAAGCTGCATCTTTGCATAAATTAATAAGCGGTACATTTTGGTAATACCGCTACTAAAATTAATTAAATAAGTTCTTAATTAGCAACAATATCATAATTAATATTTAAAAATGAAATTTTTCAAAATATCAACTATTCCATTATTTCCATCGTGATTATATTCAGAGTTATCCCAGGAAGTGTGTTATCACATCAACAATTATAGAATATTTTGTAATAGCAAACAATGAAGGATTAAGCTTTGATGGAGAACTCGAACCGGTTTGTAAAATTCAAATCTTAAAAGCGTAAAAAATGCAACGAAAAAAATGATGTTCATATGCTTATAAATTTCAGCGTTGGATATGGTGCAAAAATACGTTGGGAACACCGCATAAATTACTATAAGATGCAACAAAACTCAACTAAATATGCATTATAAGAAAACTATCTATGCGGCGTAAAAAAAACTAATATGTAGTACAATATATCCAACTATGCAAGACGTCATAAACTATGCAACAAAATCAACTAACTATGTATTATCTAGAAACTATCTATGCATTGTGGAATAACTAAATATGCAAAGACATTATGTAACATCACAATTTTTATAATTTCCAAAAACAACATCCCATTTTCATACCTAAATATATAATATATTGAACATATTTATGCGGTGTAGTATAACTACATATGCAAGACGTTATATTCAATTATGTCTTGTTTTTAAAAGTAAGCGATTGCCAACAAAATAACTAAATATGCATTATTTGATGTCTAATTATGCAAAGAGAAGAACCCTAACTATCTTTGTAAAATAAAAATATTTGGAAAGAAAACAGTTCCTTAAATTCCGCCACAAAATCCGTGTTGTCAATTTATTATAAAAACGGTTTCAAAAAGTCAAACTTACCAAAAAAAAAACTATTGGGACCACTATTTTGGATTACGAAATTGCGGAATTACCCTTAAATCAGCGGAAAAAATGGAAAACCAAAAAAACTGAATTAATCAAATCCCTTCATTTTTCAAGATCAATGGGTGAGATGAGTCGCACTTTGTCTCACAAGAGAGGGTGGTCTCATTTGAACCAAATCATATATAATATATAGGATTTGGATCGGGTGAGTCCACATATCTTAGGTGAGTACACGAGACCAAATCGAGACCTTGATTTAATTTTTAAACGGTGGAGATTAATTAGATTTTACCAATTTTTAACATATAACTTAATAAAAAAGGGGTTGTTTTGGTAATTTAATTAAAATCTGATTTTGGGAGGAAGTTATTTTTGGGAGTGGGCTATAATTTAGGAACGGTTTTAGGAAACGTATTTTATCCCAAATCTTCCATATCTTCTCCAACTTGGTAAATGAAGAGTCGAAGAGTTCTTCTCCCGCAAACACCATAACTCTCTCTCGCAAACCGTCTCCCAAATAATCCCTATAGTGAGAAAATCCATCTCTATTTTCATTTTCAAGGGTTTTTCTCCCTGCAAACCGTCTCCAAACTCATCCTTACCACGAGAAGTCCTTGGTCATCCCTACCGTGAGAAAATACTGACAAAGTGAAAAACCACAAATTGCCGTAAAACCTTTCATTCGAAAAATCAAAACTCAATCTCATCAATTGGTCAAAAATCAAGTAGGAGTTGAACATCACTCGGGCATCTTGAAATTTCCTCGGAAGAAGCGGCCCGTAAAACCGGGAAAAATTCAATTCTTCATCCCCATCTTGAAAGTTGCTTATGCGTGTCTATAATCTTGCTTATTTGTGCCAAAAATATGCTTATAATTATTAACATACTTGCGAATCCAGGGAAAAATTCAATTCTTGATCCCTATTTTTTTTGTATGTTTTCCCGAGAAAGTTGTTTGTTCGTGTCTATAATCTTGCTTGTTTGTGTCTATGAATATGCTTATAAGTATGAACAAACTTGCGAATGCAGAAAATTCAATTCTTGAAGAGCAATCGAGTCAAGAGTTGACTTGAGTCGAAGAGAAAGCAATCAAAGCCCAACAAAAATTGAAGAGATGCAAGAGGACAAAACTGGGACAGGGGCTCAGAAAAAAACGGCGAGGCGCAACTATTGATGATGCGTAGAAAGTATACACTGCAATATGTTTGGATGCAATGAATGAGCAGAGGGAGGCGGTCTTGAGATGGGCGAAGGAGTTTGCCAAAATGAAATAGGATCATTCGAAACGTTTGTTGCTTCGTACTTTTGATCAAAGTGTTGATTATTGGAGTGTTTTATAGCCACTTTAAATTTAGTTGGTTTTTGACGACTTGTAGTTGATGTTGAATTTTTTTATTATTATCGTTGTGTTAGTTCATGGTTGTTATATTTTTCGCAGCGAAAATCGATTTGCTTATGTAAGCAAAATTCAACTCGCCTATAAGCATAATTCAACTTTATTGTAAGCAAGAAGTCAATTGCTTTGCACACATTTTTATCTTTTCAAGTATCTTATACTTTTAGCAAAGATTCAAATATTTTGTAAGCAAGATTCAAATGCTCTATAAGCGTAAGTCAATTGACTTGTAAGCAATTATCTTCATGGCAATTTATCTTTTGTTGGCAATATCAATTATATTCATTTTTTCTTTTAGTCGAAAAGCATTACAACAAGAATGTGAATAAGCAAAGTACAAAGTATTAATAAGCATTACAATAAGAAATCATATGCAATTTGTAATATATGAATAAGTTGGTGTTAAAAATAAATAAACAGCAAATACAACATTTTTTATCGAGCACATGCCCATTTTTCATTTGTTAGGAACAATTTTACGATTATACCAAACAAATAATTACAAAATTTGAAATAAACATAAATATTAAGTGGTAAAATATGCCTTAATAAGCGAGTATCAAATGTTTTAATAAGCGAAGATCAAACATGCACTTCAACAATAACGTCAATAAGAGTGAATTCCACTTGTCGTGACGCTCGCTATTGTGCGAACCTATTTCTCCACATTTCCCACAACATCTCTTCAATTTCTCGGGCCTTGATTGCTTTCTCTTTCGACTCAAGTCGGCTCTCGACTCTCCGCTCTTCAAGAATAGAATTTTCTGTGATTCGCAAGTTTGTTCATACTTATAAGCATATTCATAGCCACAAACAAGCAAGATTATAGACACTAACAAGCAACTTTTTCTCGGGTAAACATACAAAAACAGGTATGGAGAATTGAATTTTTTCTGGATTCGCAATTATGTTCATAATTATAAGCATATTCTTTGGCACAAATAAGCAAGATTATAGACACGCATAAGCAACTTTCCGGGTAAAATACAAAGAAAAAATGGGGATGAAGAATTGAATTTTTCCTGGATTAGCAAGTATGTTCATAATTATAAGCATATTCATTGGCACAAATAAGCAAGATTATAGACACGCATATGCAACTTTCTCAGGTGAACATACAAAAATAAAATGAAATGATGAATCGAATGATTGTTTTAGAAAATGCGAATCAAATTTTAATTGGATTCAATAAAAAATGGACAATATAAACAATCGAAAGTTGAGAAAATTGGTTACCTTGTTGTTGATTAGTGTTGAAGCATTCTTCATATGTGTCATCCATTTTTTTTTCTTGCTTGAACTCTCAAAATGTCGACTTTGTGTACTGTGGGGAGAAGATTTTCGTTTGATTCGTGGAGAAGATGATTATTATGGCCGAACGATTTTCCAATAACAGATTTGGTGGATTGTGATTGCAAATTTGATGGTAACTCATCCTATTTTAATGGGATTACTAGATTTAGCCAACAACCCTTTTCTTATGTGGACAGATTTACCCTCACGTTGACTTTATCAATAATTTATCAACATTAATCGGGTTTAATATAAACCATCGAAATTAGTAGATTTGTGGCTTGGATCCGGTCATATGTACTCATATAATAGAGGGTCCTATATAACCCTTCCCTATATATATATATATATATATATATATATATATATATATATATTTGTGGACACACTACTATATCAGAGATATGTTTCCTTTTTTGAATTGGAAATAGTCAAAAGTTATTTAGATTAAATAAGCTAAAAAAATTAAATTCAAATAATTAAGATAGTCTTCTTAATGATTTAATACTTTCGGCATATTTAATGCACTCATTTATTAATTATTAATTTTACTAATAAAACGAAGTGTCAAGTATAAATGCAAGTGTAATATTTTATAAGATGATCTCTAATTTTCTCGATAAGTAGAAAAAAAGTTGTATTTTTATTAATTATGATCATATATAAAATATAAGATACTTCGCTAAACATTAGAGTAAAAATAATGTATCAAAAGTTATACCATTAATCTTATATATATTTACAATGATGGATATACCATTTACCTTTCACATTGTACGTTAGATTAAATTTTAATTATTTTCTCATGATGTATTTTTTTGATTAAATAACTTTATTAATTAATACGGATAAAAAACCTCATTGTATTCTTTTTACAATGATTTGGCCATTTACAAGTCTAGCGTAAAAAAACTCATAAAATAAAATACGTATACACCAACCATCAAAATCGACAAAAAAATGATTAATGTGATCAAGTATAAAATTATTTAGTTATATTACTATTAAAGTTTTCAAATTTCTGGAAGGTAATTCTTTTTAAAAAAATATAATCATTCAAAATTATCTATGTAATAAAATATTTTAAAGTAGCTCGGATTTGTAGTTTTAATTAGTTATTTCTTTTATTATTATTATTTATTTATAATACATATTTAATATACATTAATCCTTCAATAAAATTAGTAAATATTTTTTGTAAAGTTACAGGAATCACGTGCAATGCACGTGCATATTACTAGTTAATACAAATACAAGAATACAAATACCTAGTTATTCAGTTATTCTATAGAAGATAATACATTTTTATAAGAAATTTCTTAATAGATTATTTTAAAAAAGGGTTAATTAAACCTTTGGTACCCAATGTATTAATAATTTTCACTTTTGGTACCCGCTTTTTGGGGCATATTATTATCAGTACCCAACGTTTCAAAATTCACTCGTTTTTGACACATTCCGCTAATCATTCGTTAAACACAAACAGATGAACCTGGAGTAGTAAGTTTCCGGTAAAAACCTAATTTCCAGGTTTAAATTGATATATGTTAGTGGTGCATCGGCCACGACTTGTTCCCTCAACAACGACCGTGCGGCCTTAGCTCCTTCAATCGCCCCTTGCGATTAGCTAAGTCAGCCTCTCCCACGTGTTTGTGTGTGAAGAAGTGTAAGAAGATGGCTAAATAGTAAGCACACAAGAAATTTTGGAAATGAACACTTATATTCACTCACACTTGCTTACAATGCATGGTTGGTTACAAATGAGGCCCTACTCCTATTTATACTACTCCACCTTCTTAATGGATGGTGGTGATTCATTTGATCCAACGGTTGGGAGAAGTTCTCTAGAACTCTCCACATGATTCCTACATATTCTACAAGTATTCTATAAATCTCCACTCTAGTCTACAACCTTCTACTTAGTTTTATACTACTCTATAACATTTTAGACTATTCTAGAATGTTCTACATTACTCTACCATATTCTAGACTCTTCTACAATATTCTAGACGCTTCTACAATATTCTGGACTCTTCTAAAATATTCCAGACTCCTCTAAAATGTTCTAGACTCTTCTAGAACATTCCAGGTTCTTCTATTTTGTTCTAGACTCTTCTAGAACATTCTCCCCCACCCAATCTGGCGACGCCCTCGTCGCCGTACTCATATCACGTGTTGACTTATTTCTCTTCCAATGATGAGTCTTTTCATATTGGCTTCAATCAACCTCATGGCTGAGAAATAATTTGGTTTCTTTGTATCTTGATGTTCACCAGTGGTAGCAGGTATTATACAAGGTGGATGCTTGTCAAGAATCCACACACTTTTGAGGAAAGGTATTGGAATAGCACACACCTTGCGCCAAAAGTCCATCACGAGCACCACCTTGTAGTCATCCATTGGCACTATTGAAAAATTTGCTTGGCCCTTCCAAGCACCAAGACAGAGATCAACACCTTGAGACGTACCTTTAATGGGTATGGGTTTCGTATTGGCAGCCTTCATCCATCCGTCCCCTTTTTTCCACTGTAGGCCTAGTCTCTTAGCCTCATTAACATCCATAAAGTTGTTTGAAGCTCCAGTGTCTACCATCACTTTGGTAGGTTTCCCATTGATATGCGCCTCCACGTACATTAGCTCCTTGCTTAATGTAGTAGACACATCTCTGGGTCTTAAGAGCATTAAGAAGTTGTAATGCTCCAATCCTACTTGGTTCTTCGGGTGTTATTTCCTCAGCACCATGTTCCTCCACCATGGCATGCAAAGTTCCTAACTTAGGACAGTCGCGTATGGAGTGTGGTCCTTTGCACATGTAGCATCCTCCTTTAGGCGTAAAAGTGGTCTTCTTGGACTCATACTCTTTCCGGGAAGCATGCTTATCTCTGTGCGGGGAGAAATTTTATTACGCCTGTGTCTCTTCTTCTTCATCCGAAGAGTCCTCGTTTTCTCCTCTCTCATAGAAGCTCCAAGCTTTTGATAATCGATGAGAGACTCGGCAACCGCGATAACTTTATCCATCGTACTAACATTTCGACGTTGTTTCCCCCCGCCCCGATGTTGAAGTCCATCGACAAAGTAGAAGAGAAGGTCCTCGTCCGACATGTTAGGATTTGAAGCATAAGGGTTGTGAACTCTTTCACGTAATCTTGAATATCTCCTATGTTTCAACTCTCATTTTCTTTTTCGAGCAACATAAACGACATTTTTCGGGTAGAAGTGTCGTTTAAGCTCTCTCTTAAATTCTTCCCAAGTATCAATTCTACAAACACCTCGATTCTATGTCGGCATGTTTTCTACGCCACCATAAAGTAGCAAGATTCGTAAGATAAAGAGTAGCAGTTCTTACATTTGATGCTTCATCGGTAAGGTGGAGCCCATCGAAGTATCGCTCTATTTGCCAAAAGAAGTTTTCCACAGCTTTAGCGTCCCTTACGCCATTAAACCCCGTCGGCTTGGAGTAGTCCACCCTTGGACTAGCTGTGGTGATGCTAGCTCCCCCGCTAGCAACGACCTTTTTGCACAAGGCAAGATCTTCTCGCATCCCCCCGATGCTTGCTTGTAAGGCCTGAATAACATCCATCATCCTTGCCTCCAACTTGGCAAGATGTTCCTCATGTGTGGTGTTGACATCAAGACAAGTTTGGATATTTCCTTGAGGGAATCTATCTGCTCGAGAACATGGCCCTCCAATGTCTCGATAGTATGTTTGACCCGCTCAAGTTGTTCCCCCATCTCTACTACAACGTGTTCCAAAGACGTCCCCTCTCGTACTTTTGCTTTGGTCACGTTTCTTTCTCGTCTCAGGTTCCGACGGTTCTCCCCGCGGTTTCGGTCACACCCGACACAATGTCTTCACCGCCATCGCGCACTACTTCACAACACTTCGCCCAAACCGGGCTCGATACCACATCACGTACTTGTTCCCTCAACAACGACCGTGCGGCCTTAGCTCCTTCAATCGCCCCTTGCGATTAGCTGTCAGCCTCTCCCATGTGTTTGTGTGTGAAGAAGTGTAAAGAAGATGGCTAAATAGTAAGACACAAGAAATTTTGGAAAGGAACACTTATATTCACTCACACTTGCTTACAATGCTTGGTTGGTTACAAATGAGGCCCTACTCCTATTTATACTACTCCACCTTCTTAATGGATGGTGGTGATTCATTTGATCAACGGTTGGGAGAAGTTCTCAGAACTCTCCACATGATTCATACATATTCTACAAGTATTCTATAAATCTCCACTACAGTCTACAACCTTCTACTTAGTTCCATACTACTCTATAACATTCTAGACTATTCTAGAATGTTCTACATTACTCTACCATATTCTAGACTCTTCTACAATATTCTAGACGCTTCTACAATATTCTAGACTTTTCTAAAATGTTCTAGACTCTTCTAGAATATTCCAGGTTCTTCTATACTGTTCTAGATCATTCTAGAATCATGCTAGGTGATTCTAGACGATGGACCACGTATGGTGGTGAGCTTCTTTGTTCCGCAGATGGCGAAAAATCGGGTCAAAGGCCAATCGCGTGACAATACGCTTTACAAAGGTGCATGTCTCCGACGCCAATTCCCGCGACCCCAAGTATTGTGCCACCACTCATTTTGAGCGTATCCACAAGCCTTACAATGTCGAGTGGTTAATTTCAGGTTTTGAGTTCGCCTCTAGTGCCAATTGAGGATAATTTGAAAAACCCAATGTTTCATTTAAATCCAAATTCCATCCAAGATATTTCTCCAAATCCAAAATTAAGCATACCATCGTCTTCTCATGTCTAGGCACACAAAGCGGACCCCTCAATCAACCCAATTTGCCCCCGAATCCAAATTGCACAAAGGGGGATCTTAAAATCGATTTTTTAACTTTTAGGGGCCATTTCTCCATGTTGCCGAGAAGACAAAGTTTCTCAGAATAAAATTTCGAGTCAGAATACACCACCCCCATCTAATAGTGCTACGATGCCGGTTGGCCACTATTCACCAATCATTTGCTACAATAGGTTGTTCGTTAGTGTTTAACAGTTGACTAAAGGAACATGCCAAAAATGAGTAAATTTCAAACATCGGGTACGAACATCGATATGCCTAAAAAGCGCCACTGGTACCAAAAGTGAAAATCGTTAATATTTGGTACCAAAAGTGAATTTATCTCTTTTAAAAAATTATATAATTTTGAGACAAATTTATAAAAATAGAAAAATGAATTAATTTAGAATAAACTTTATAAAATAGGAAAAAAATAAATTACTTTATTAATGAAAATTTGGATTTTTTTTAAAAATCAAAGTGGTATAAAAATATGGGGTAATTAATTTTTTGCAACCCGTAATATAGGAGTTTGTGCGAGTTTAGTACTTGTCTTTTATTTTTTGGAAACTCGGTACCTAAATTAGATTGCAGAAATGCAACTTAATACAAAATCTTGGTGGAATATTCCACAAGGATTTGGTCACATGACCTACAAACCCCATTTTTAGTCGGGGTGTCAATCGTGTCGTGTTTCGTGTTCGCGGGTCGTGTTTTTACACGTATTACGGTGTCCGGACACTAACCCGAATTCGCTTAATTATTCGTGTCAAGATACACGATCCTAACACGACCCGCTTATAACACGGGTAACCCGACCACGACCACGAAAAACCCGTTTTAATTTAAACTTGACAAGAAAAAAATAAAAAAAAAATCAGAAAAAATTCAAATTACAAATAAAACATATATTAAATATTAAAATTTATTAAAAAAAATGCATTTAATAATTTTTCCATCATCATATAACCAACTAAAACATCACAAAATATTAAAATAATATATCATTATAAAATTAAACGGGTTACATAGGTCAATCGTGTCAACCCGCTGGTCGACTGACTGACCTATTTATTTTTCGTGGTTAACCGTGGTCCGACCCGATTTTGACCCGAACCTCGTAAGGGTTGTACCTGTACCTGCTAAATTCGTGTTAGGTTCGTATCGGGTTCTCGTGTCGTGTCACAAATTGACGCCCCTATTTTTAAGGGCTTTCGGTCATTTAATGATAATATATTACTTCTCCCCTCCCCCTCTTCCTCCCCCTCCCCCAATTCTTCTTTTTCATTAGCATAGCTTGGGAAAGTAGGTTCAAACTTTGTGTACTTTTCCCCAAAATTTGAGATATATTAAATTAAAATTTAAATCCCAGCTAGCATAACTGATCAGTTACATAGTTTGTGCAAAATAGGTTCCAATTTGATCAAATTGCAAGTGTTCAGATTATAGCTAAAGTCTGGGGAAAATAACCACGAGTGATAGGTTAACTTTATTAAATGTGTGTCAAAAGTTGGCACACCATAGTTGAATTTACGGAGCAGAAAATTATGTGTGGCAACGAGATAAATTTATCATGTTTCTAGCAAATCCTACAGTGCATTCATGATCAATTGTTTGGATATTAATAAATCAATTTTACCATTTCAATCTTCAAAGCTAAGATCTAAAATCATATTTTAGGATTTAAGACAATATTCTTTTTTTTTGGGGGATTGAATTAAGACACTTTAACAGCTCAAATCAAACTATGGAACCAATTATTTTCTTGAAAAGAAACCAATTTTTTTTTTTTTTTTTTTATGACGGGGAACCGCGGTAACCGCTACTCTTCGAGTGCAAGACTTTGGATAAACCCTCGGGCCGACGTACTAGCCCGCAAACTATGCCAACCGTTAAACCACACTAGGCAAGCCCCCATGTGACGATGCGCTCAACCAAGAAAGTGTTGGTAGGGAATCGAACTCGTGACCTTTCGCCTCCGCTGGCCACCTACTCCACCAACTTGGCTACCCTTGATCAATACTAAGAGTATTACAATTGTATATTTGGTGTGTTTCTGCCTTTAGTCATGATTAAGGATCTCGATTAGACCTTGTTTGAGATTGTTGGTAGTATTGTGCCTACGAGTAAATTACTATGTAATTGACATTTTGAATAAAATATTATTTTCATATATATCGAGCTTGCATATGTCCATGAATTGTTTGATATTATAAATTGAGTATTTAAGTTGTTAAACACAGAAAGATTCAATTTATAATTCAATTCAAAGAATTAAAGTCCACGATCGTTAAATAAATATGGACAATTTATTTTGATAAGATCGTCTCAATTTTATTGAAGTTTATCTTGACTTTGGTAATAAAATTGTTAATACATTTTCTAAATGTATTGGACTGGACCACGTGAAATTAAATATTTAATTGACCAATAGATATTTAATTTCACTTGATTATCGTACGTGACACCTTAATCCTGAGTGGGCAATGAACTTTGATTACTAACTTGAAGTTCTTTGAGGCATCAATGAGTGAGATTAAATTGATGATCAATATCTCGATGCTTTGGGAATTAAAGTGAAATAATAAGGAACATATATTCACAATATGGAATCGTCACCTATTTAATAGGCATGATCATGATCTCATGTGTTCTTCTAATAGGCGATATAACCGAGCTCGGTGATTCGACATTTGTTGTTGAATTCATGATGTGATAAGCAATCACACGTTGTCGCCGATAGAAGATGAGGATTGGGATTATAAATATTAGAAAATGAATTTTGGTCATTTTATCATATTTCTAATATTTAGTTGATCAACGGGGTGACATGTAAGATCGACAAATCGAGGATTTAATTATTGACTTGATAATTTCAATTAGATTAAGAGTGCAATCTTATCCCTTTAGTGGAATGGAATAAGATTAATAAATTATTTTGATTGATCAAGAGTTGATTGGATCGAAATTAATTTATTGAGCTTAGTCTAATGGGTCCGATCAGTCCCTTTGGTGGCTCTAGAAAAAGAATCGGAATAAATTATAAGAGTTATAATTTATTAATGCGATGTATTTAATTAAGTGGGTGATTGAGATAATTTTGGAAAGAAGATAAATCATATGATTTGCCAATCAATATGATTTGATTTGCCAATCGAATATTACCTAAAGTAATACTTTCCTTTTGGCAAAAGTTTCCATAGTTAATTATTTCTTCTTCCTACTTAATAACATCTATCGATCATTTTGTGCCCACACACACAAGAGAGATTCATCTCGCATTCTTGAGTTCTTGAGAACACTCTTGAAGAAGGCGCTGAGGGTTTGGAGCGTGGAATTTCTCTTGAAGATTTTTGAAAGACGCTATAAGGGTAATCTCAATTCTTTCTTGTTGCTACAAATTAATCAATTCATGTTAATACGCATTACGTTTCAAGATCCTATTCTCGGATTGATCGGATCACATAAAATCAATTTTTGTGATTGAAAGAATTCCGTTTGCTAACAATTGGTATCGAGCGCAGGTTTTGATATTGTTTTGCGTATTTTGAATTCATTAATTTGTTTATGCATATGTTAGTTGAGCGGTGTTAGGATTATGTGATTTATTTTGTTATTAGATTGAATGAGTTTTAATTATTGAACAATTTATGGCCCTAGTTTTGATTGTGAAAACTGTATTTGTATTTTCGAGTCTTGTAACAAAATGGGTGGATTACGTCTCCATAATTTCCCTTTTGATTTTAATTATTGCAAATAGAAATAGGATTTCTGTAATTTGTAATATACGAGACCGAACATAAGATTCAGAAACTTTGGGACTGAGTTGTATCTTCTTCAAGAGTTCAAGCGCCCAACTGCAATTTTCGATAAATCCACCATTGAAGAGACAAAGAAGCTACAAACTCGAATCTGGAGGTCTTCTCGCATATCACAAAGGCTTCTATAGTCACCTGCGACGGATATCATCGCCTCGAGCACTGCCTGTCGCGCGTTCCGAAGGCGGTGGCGGAAATCTGGTTTGCGTGGTGGCGGCGTTTGCTCTCGACGCGGCTGCGATGTTGCAGCGATTTGATATGCGGGGAGGCAGCGGTGAAGTCCACGTTTTCGATCTTCTCCTTGGCATCGTGGCGCGACGTCTGGCAGTGGACCAACCCAGGCGGACGGCGGCGTGTTTATTCCGGCAGTGAATCTGGTGGCAGACGCGTGAAGGAGAAGATGGGTTTACTTTCCATTTTCAGATTTTTTATTTAAAGAAAAAGAAAAGGGCTTGAAAGGGTTAATCTTGGTCCAGCAGCTTGTGGGCATTTCAATTGTTGGGCTGCAGACAAATTGAAATTGTTGTACTTGGGCCCCCTACTTCATTGGGCTGAATGGTGGAGATGGGCTGCTGTTTGTTTTGAAAGGCTTCAAGATATGGGCTGGGCAATTGCAAATGGGTTGAAGAATTGGGCCGGGTTGTGGCTCAATTGGGCTTTGATTAATTTGTAATTTTGTGTCTAGGATGGGCCATAAATTTGTTCTTGTTTTTTAATTATTGCTTTTATTGCTTTAATTATTTTGTGAATTAAATGTCATTCATATAACATGCCATATAGATCGCATATACACCGCTCTAGGTACTATATTGTCATGCATAGTTTTTATATTTATTTTCTTTTCTAATTTTTAATTAGATTAGAAAATTTATGTTGTGATTAATAATTGGACCAATTTTTTTTAAAAACTTGGTTGTGAGTTATTAATTTTTCTTAAAACCCAATAGTTAAAAATATTAAGTGAGAGAGGGTGCACTATTTTAGTGAGCCTACGGTCTCCTCTATTAACCCATTAGTAAGAATATATGTTTGCCTCGTGCCAATGTTATTGGTCTCCCTATAGGAAGGCTACATTGTTTGGTTATTAGATTGGGTCCATTTTTTATGGTGATCAATTTTTAAGTTTTAATTAATTATGATTACCTATAGGTGACGTAATTAATTAGGTACTTAGAAATAATCAATATAGAGGTTATGCACTTAAATCAAAGACACCGTGGGGAATTCCTATAGAATATCCAAACGATGTCAATGATGGTCAAATTATGCGTACTAAATTAATATTGCAAAGAGTTGCTAGATATATTGAATTTAGTGGGAGGGTTAATTAGCCATAAATCACATTTATTTCTCCTATAGAGGAATATGTTTAAGATTTTGGGGTTTTAGGTTATCGCCATATTGTAGTAGTTTTGGGTCTACTCATGCTTTTCTCATGCATCATATATGAAATTCTTTTGTTGTATGCAAGCTCATTTTATTTTGAATTTTATATTTGAGAAAATGTCCGCCATTCATTCATTTGTCCATGATACTATCTAAAACCAACTAGTTGGAGAAAATTACATTGATTGGAAAAGAAATCTCATGATTGTTCTCACTGCGGAGAAGCTAAAATTTGTGCTAATCGAACCATGTCCCACTGTTCCCGCATGCGGAGTCCTCG
Source organism: Rehmannia glutinosa (assembly GCA_016081115.2). Classification (NCBI taxonomy): domain Eukaryota; kingdom Viridiplantae; phylum Streptophyta; class Magnoliopsida; order Lamiales; family Orobanchaceae; genus Rehmannia; species Rehmannia glutinosa. Next base: position 87,789,961 of record CM071934.1, read on the forward strand.
CCGAACAAAAGGAGGCTTATGATAAGTGGACTCATTCTCGATGAGATGGCCCGCCGCTACATTTTGGGATCTATCTCAAATGTGTTGCGCGAAACATCGAGTATGAGTCGCATCGAAATCATGGAAAGCCTCAGGAAATGTTTGAGCACCAAGGACGGCAGCCCGCCAAGCAGCCATTAGATCTATAATGAACATGCGCATGAAGCTCTGGGACGCCCGTGAGAGATCATATGCTTGCATTGATCGCTCGATTTAACGTGTTTGAGGTTTTGGGCTGAGATAAAATCGGAGACTCGAGGTTGACATGGCTTTGGAGACTCTCAGGAGATGTTCTCAGATTCAAAGTTAGTTATAATATGAACAAGCTTAATATGTCCCCGACCGAGCCGATGAAAGAGCTCCAAAATGCCGAGAATGTTTTAAAGACCAAGAGTGGTGATGCATTTGTCATTCTTTCGTTGGACCATCCTCTTCCAAGCCGAAAGGCAATGGAGGGAATAAGAGGAAAAAGTCCAATAAGAAGGGCTCAAAAAAAAAGAAAGGCTAAGACAGATGGTAAGCCTAAGGGAAAGTGCTTCAATTGTGGGGAGAATGGTCACTGGAAGAGAAAGTTCGTAAAATACCTAGCTTCTAAAAAGCAAGGTGATGGTGAGTTTTCTTTTATTGAGTCATGCTTAGTGGTTGATTCTGAGATACTTGGATAGTAGACTGGAGCCACTAATCATATCCGCAATACATTGCGGGGGTTCCAGTAACCAGGGAGCTCAATGAAGGGAACATACTCTCGGGGTTGGCACAGGAGTTGTGGTGTCGCAAAGCGTCGTTGGAGTTGTTTATCTTTATTTTAGCAATAATAAACATTTGGTTTTGAAGAATTGTTATTATGTCCCGGATATTACTAGAAATTTAATTTCATTTGCTTTATTGTTTAAACAAGGATATTATGTCCATTTTTCACCGATGGCGGTTGATATTACCTTGAATAAAGCTCTTATTTGTAAGGGACATGTGAATAACGATTTGTATACTTTGAAACCTTCTCGATTTACTCATTGCATCACACTACATCTAACAAACGCATGAAGTTATCTCCTACTAATGAGACTTATTTGTGGCACCTAAGACTTGGTCATATTAACTTGATAGATTCAAAGACTAGTAAGGGATGGTCCTTTAAATGATTTAAAGGTAGAATCTCTGCCAAGATGTGAATCTTGTCGGGAAGGTAAAATAACTAAGAGATCCTTTACTTTAAAGGGCTTAGGGCCAAACAAGTCTTGGAATTAGTACACTCGATGTATGTGGACCCATCGTTGTCCAAGCTAGAGGTGGATATGAGTATTTCATCACTTTCACCGATGATTACTCTCGATACGATTATGTTTACCTAATGGCTCGCAAGTCCAAGCACTTGAGAAATTTAAGGAATTCGTGAATCGAGTAAAAGCAATTAGGTAAGAGCATAAAGATACTTCGATTAGATCGGTGGAGAGTATCTATCCAACGACTTTAGAACATAATTATCGAGAAAATGGGATTTTATCCCGATTGAGCGCACAGTACTCCCCAACGAGAATGGTGTCTCGAGAAAGGAGAAATAGGACCTTGTTAGACATGGTCGATCTATGTCGCTTCTCTACTCTTACTACATCCTTTTGGGGATATGCTATACAAACCGCAAAGATACTTATTGAATATGGTTCTTCTAAATCTGTCCCTAAGACACCCTGGAATTGTGGAACGGACGTAAGCCCAATCTAAGACATATCCGGATATGGGGATGTCCGCACACGTGCTTAAGGAAAGATGGAAAAGATGGAATCAAGATCGAGGTATGCATTTTTATAGGTTATCCTAAGGGAACAAGAGGATATTACTTCTATAGTCCTCAGGATAAAAAGGTATTTGTCAGTACAAATGCAACTTTTTTAGAGGATAGATATATAGAAGAACGTGAATCAAAGAGTAAGGTCCTTTTGGAAGAGATGAGGGAAAACCTTCCCAGTTCATCTATTCCAGAGTTCCGCACTGAACCCACTCAATTTGAATTCACATTTTTACCGCCGTTGGTAGTTGGATCTAGTGGGAGACAAACAGAGACACCACCTATCAGACCTACTAGATCTCCAATACCGAGACGGAAGGAGATCATGTTCCCATTGTTCGTACACCTCTAGGTCAAGATGAGAATGAGGAGCATCGTGAACAAGAGTTAGTGGAGAACAAGAACCAATTCCAATCATCCAAGAGCCTCCACCGGTTAGACGTAGTGGGAGAGTCATCAGACCGCCCTCTAGATACTTGCTCTATGGAGAGTCTTTCGAGGCAGTCACCACTGAACAAGAGGAGGATCCCACTTCGTATAAAAAAGCTATGGAGGATATAGACGTTGATCATTGGAGGAGTGCTATGGATTCGTAAATGAAATCTATGTACACTAACTCCGTCCGGGATTTTGTAGACTTGCTTAATGGGGTAAAACCCATAGGGTGTAAATGGGTTTACAAAAGAAAGAGAGGGATAGACGGAAAGGTAGAAACCTATAAAGCTGGGACTGGTCGCTAAGGGTTTTACCCAAATGGAGAAGGAATCGACACGAAGAAACCTTCTCACCAAAGGTGGCCATGTCAAGTCTATTCGATCCTCTTGTCCATTGCGACTCATTTTGATTATGAGGTGTGGCAAATGGATGTCAAGACAGACTTTTCTTAATGGAAGTCTTGACGAGTGCATCTATATGATGCAACCAGATGGTTTTATCCAAAAGGGTCATGAGCATAGAGTATGCAAACCAGAAAAAATCCATTTATGGACTTAAACAGCGTCTAGGTCTTGGAATATCGATTTGATCAAGTCAGAAAGAGTTATGGTTTTGATCAAAATCTTGATGAGCCTTGTGTCTATAAGAAAATTAAAGACAACAAGGTGACTTTTCTCGCATCTTGTATGTGGATGACATTCGCTCATTGGGAATGACATAGGAATGTTAACATCGCCTAAATCATTGGTTGGCACAACAGATTTGATATGAAGGACTTGGGAGAAGCAAGTTATGTTCTAGGAATCCGCATCTTTCGAGATAGGAAAAACAAATGATTGCTTTATCCAAGCTTCATACATTGATAAGATATTGGAGAGGTTTGCTATGCAAAATTCCAAGAAAGGCCAAACACCTTTCGACATGGAATTCACTTGTCACGGAGCATTGCCCCAAGACTCTAGTGAAGTGGAATACATGAAGAAGGTTCCTTATGCCTCTACAGTAGGAAGCCTCATGTATGCTATCTTTGTGTACCCCACAGGATATCTCGTTATCCGTTGGAATTGTCAAGAGATATCGATCCCAAATCCAGGACGCATAATCGGATAGCCGTAAAGCATATACTCAAGTATCTTCAGTAACTAGAGGATATATGCTAGTTTATTGACTCTGATTTGGTGCCCGTGGGTTTATCGATTCTCGATTTTCAAGTCGATAGGGACACTCGTAAGTCCACATCAGGTCGTGTTTACTATGGGTGGTGGTGTCATTTGAGGAGTATCAAGCAATCATGTATTGCCGATTCCACAATGGAGGCGGAATATGTGGCAGCTTGTGAAGCGACCCAAAGAAGCCGTGTGGCCGAGGAACTTTCGCTAAGCAAGATTGAGGTGGTTCCATCTGCGCACGCAAGCCATTACATTGATCGCGTGACAACAAGTGGTGCGATGTGGCAAACGCAAGAGAACCTTAAAACCATCAACGTGGAAAACACATAGAACGAAAGTATCACCTTGTCGTGATATCGTTGAACGAGGAGATGTGTTAGTAAGCAAGATAGCGTGCACAGAAAATCTTGTCGACCCCTTTACTAAAAGTTTACCAACTAGAAGTTTTGAGGGGCATATTGAAAGTATGGGTGTACTAGACATGTCTCATTTTACTCTAGGCAAGTGGGAGAATGTTGGTAGTATTGTGCCTACGACTAAATTACTATGTAATTGACATTTTGAATAAAATATTATTTTCATATATATCGAGCTTGCATATGTCCATGAATTGTTTGATATTATAAATTGAGTGTTTAAGTTGTTAAACACAGAAAGATTCAATTTATAATTCAATTCAAAGAATTAAAGTCCACGATCGTTAAATAAATATGGACAATTTATTTTGATAAGATCGTCTCAATTTTATTGAAGTTTATCTTGACTTTGGTAATAAAATTGTTAATACATTTTCTAAATGTATTGGACTGGACCACGTGAAATTAAATATTTAATTGACCAATAGATATTTAATTTCACTTGATTATCGTACGTGACACCTTAATCCTGAGTGGGCAATGAACTTTGATTACTAACTTGAAGTTCTTTGAGGCATCAATGAGTGAGATTAAATTGATGATCAATATCTCGATGCTTTGGGAATTAAAGTGAAATAATAAGGAACATATATTCACAATATGGAATCGTCACCTATTTAATAGGCATGATCATGATCTCATGTGTTCTTCTAATAAAGCAAAGATAACGAGCTCGGTGATTCGACATTTGTTGTTGAATTCATGATGTGATGGCAATCACATGGGATCGCCGATAGAAGATGAGGATTGGGATTATAAATATTAGAAAATGGATTTTGGTCATTTTATCATATTTCTAATATTTAGTTGATCAACGGGGTGACATGTAAGATCGACAAATCGAGGATTTAATTATTGACTTGATAATTTCAATTAGATTAAGAGTGCAATCTTATCCCTTTAGTGGAATGGAATAAGATTAATAAATTATTTTGATTGATCAAGAGTTGATTGGATCGAAATTAATTTATTGAGCTTAGTCTAATGGGTCCGATCAGTCCCTTTGGTGGCTCTAGAAAAGAATCGGAATAAATTATAAGAGTTATAATTTATTAATGCAAATGTATTTAATTAAGTGGGTCGATTGAGATAATTTTGGAAAGAAGATAAATCATATGATTTGCCAATCAATATGATTTGATTTGCCAATCGAATATTACCTAAAGTAATACTTTCCTTTTGGCAAAAGTTTCCATAGTTAATTATTTCTTCTTCCTACTTAATAACATCTATCGATCATTTTGTGCCCACACACACAAGAGAGATTCATACTGCATTCTTGAGTTCTTGGAGAACACTGAAGAAGGCTTGAGGGTTTGGAGCGTGGAATTTCTTTGAAGATTTTTGAAAGCACGCTATGCGGTAATCTCAATTCTTTCTTGTTGCTACAAATTAATCAATTCATGTTAATACGCATTACGTTTCAAGATCCTATTCCGGATTGATCGGATCACATAAAATCAATTTTTGTGATTGAGCAATTCCGTTTCGGCTAACAGAGATGACACAATTTCGGTTATGATTTATGGGTAATATACAAAACAACATTTCTTGCATATTATCTACAAATTTTCTTATGATCTGTTTATGTTCCATTTCTTGTTGATTCACACAGAATATTAAATTGAATTGACAATGAATTGTGTGATACGCTGTTGAATTGACAATGAATTGTGTATTAGATTTTTGACTCGACATATTAAAGTTTAACATTTTGTGAAGTTGGGTGATTGTCCTTCATTTTCATTGAGAGTTCAATTTAATTTGGAAAAAAATTTGTGAGATTGTCCAACTCTAATACTCTTCAAGAACTCTGTTTGTGTTCATGTTTGAGTTTTCAATAACGTTGTATAGACTTTAGAGTTTTCAATAACGTCTTCAATAATGTTTGTCCAGCTCAAAATCAAACTATGGAACCAATTATTTTCTTTAAGAACGATAACTTCTTATTTGACACTTTAGAGGTGGAATTGTCAATTGACTTCAATAATTGATTCGAGTGTTGAACAATTTAATCTTGATTCAGAATATTTGGACTTCAAAATTAAAGGTGACTTTTGAATTTGAGAGATTTTTGGTGGAATTTCGATCTTCATCAAACATGAATTTGGACTTCAATAATGTTAATTGGATGACTTAATAGCCTATTCTCGAATCAAACTTCATTCAAGATTAATTTAAACTTCACTAATATTAACTCGAAAGCTTGATTTCTTATTCTCGAATCAATCACTATAACTTGTATAGACTCTGTAATGAACACCCCGATTTTCGCATGTCTTTCATGCTTGGATTTTTTCTCCACAAGTGAATGAACTCCTTCAATATGACCCCTATTATAATTGTATGAGAGGAGCCATTAGAAGAATCTTTTGACACAAACGCGAGATTTGAGTGGCCAAGATTTGATATTATCTCTCTTTAATCACACATGTGATTATTATAAAAAGAGATAATGGCATTTTTCATATCTTATCACGATAACTCTTGATACACAAATGACAAATTTTGACCGTAAAAGTTTTACATATGAAATCCTTTTAGCCGGCCCGTAAATTTTATATTAAAATATCAACTAATCAACTACTAATTTTAAAAAATAAATTTGATCAAATTCCTAAATAGAAATGGAAATCCCATATTCGGGAATAATAAAAGTTCATAAGCCTGGGTATAGGGATGTCAACAGGGCGGTGCGGGGGTGGGGGAGCGATCCCCATCCCCGCGGTTAATCCCCACCCTCAATTTTATTATTTTTTGTTACAAAAAATAATATTTTAAGTTTTTTAATCATTTTTAAATACTTAAAAATATATAAATTATATAAAAAACAAATAAAACATTCATTATACAAAATAAATTAAAGATTTTCATTTTATTATATTTAATGTTAGTATATTTATAATATATTATATATTTAACATCCGGTTCCCCGCGGGGAATATAATCCCCACCCCCACCCCTCCCTCCGTTCCCTACAACAAAGAGAAAAAATTCTCCGTCCCCATCCCCACAGAGGATTTTTTCGGGGAAGAATCCCCACCCCATTCGAGGCGAATCCCCGCGGAAAACGGGGATTTCTCGCCCCACTGCCATTTCTACCTGGATAATATTCCGATAATTTGACAATAGTTTGATAAAAACTCAATTACGCAACACAATTTATCTGTAAAATACATAATCAAGACAAATATATCAATACAAATACTTAATTATTCTATAGAATTTTTTGTAGGAAAATTCTCGATAAGTTGTTCTAAAAAAGTAAACAATTTTGACACAATTATATAAAAATAAAAAAACAAATTAATATAGAATAAATTATTAAATGAAAAATATAAAAAAAAAGTTGGTGTTTTTGTTTTAATGAATTAATCGACGTGTTATAGAAATAAGCGCTGCTCTCACACCTCTTCCTTCTCTATACATTGCACGCAGAAGTCAGAACCCTTTCGGCCTTTCCTCATTTTGTTTCTCTCTCTCTCGTCAAATCATCAAAACCTTTAAAATCAACCGCCTCCAGGCTCCAAGAATGCCTCCGGAAAGCCCGAAAAAGAGCCAAGAACCGATTGACGCCATGGCAGACTGTGTTTTCCCTGAAGATATAATCCTCTGCATCGTCACACGCCTTCCGGTGAAGTCAATCCTCCGTTTCAAGTCTGTTTGCAAGCCCTGGTGCGAGCTTTTTTCAACGCCAGAGTTCATTAAAATGCACCATGGTCAGTTTTCTAGTGACCCAAAAAATCAGTGTTTTATTGTGCACAGAATTAATAAGAACGACAGTAACACCATGTCTCTCTTTAGCATCGAATCCAATGTGAAGAAACCCATGATTCTTGACCACCCATTTTCTTCTATCCATCTCGATATAGATACTGTGGGGTGTTGCAATGGTTTGTTTTGCTTATATATCCCACCATTTGGGAAAATAATTGTTTTGTGGAACCCTGCAATGAAGTTGTCCATGGAACTTCCATCCTCAAAAGTAGATTTTGGGGCTCATCAGAATGTGTCGCTTGGGTTTGGGTATGATGCTCAGAGGGCTGATTTTAAGGTGGTAAGGATTTTTAGTTCGAAAACGAATATGAGCATCACTGGAGTTGAGGTGTACTCTGTTAATTCAGATTCTTGGAGAACAATTGAGGTGGATTTTCAGTTTAATGTGTTGCAGACTAAAAATGTCGTGATTGTGAATGGAAATCCGTATTGGGTTGCAAAGGTTGATAGGAAAGACAGTGCTAAGAGTGAGTTTAGTGAGGTGTTGGTGTGTTTTGATGTGATAAAATTGGTTTTCAAGATTGTGCCTCTATCAACCCTTTATATGGAGGTTGGGGAAGCGGTAGGATTGGTTGATTGGAATGGATCTCTTGGTGGTCTTGTGTGTACTAAAGACAATGAAAGGGTTAAATCTCTTGATGGGTGGGTGTTTGATGATGGCGAACAAATTTGGAGGAAGGATTACACTTTTGGGCCTATTGAGGTGAATATGGATAGGTTATTGTGGTGTTCAAAAAATGGGAAAATTTTGGGGGAGCGCGCCGATGGTAAACTGTTTGTATTTGATCCTAAGACCGGGTGTGTTAAGTTCTTGTTCTATGCTGCTCGACCGCCTCAGTCTTTTCAGATTTATAGATACGCTGAGAGTTTGTCATACATTGAAGGAATGAGACAAGTGAACGCGAGGAGGAAGAGGAAGAGGAAGATGGTAGATGATGCCACTAGAGGAACTTGAGGAATTTTTTGAGGTCCTATCTGCAACTGCATGGTTGTGAAATTGTTGTTAGTTGTCTATTGGCATTCTAAAAGGGTCTTACTGACCTTGCTGACTTTTGGACTTTTGGTACTTCTGCTAAGGACATTATATGTTTTTCTATAAAGAGCTATTGGGAATTGTTTCGTATTGATGTTGGGCAGACTAACGAAATTTGCTTTTTTTTTTTGTTTCGATGATGTTCAAAGTTTATAGTTGAATATCAAAGTAGTTGTCATGAATGGTTATAGTTTCAAATAAATGTCATGAATGCATGATTTCGGTCAAGACATTTTTTTGTCTAGTGAGGAAATTACTTTGAATCTTTAGAGAGAGTTTCTTAATTCATAATTCATTGAGATTTGGAGCACTAACTGACAATTACATTCTTGCTTAATTTGATTTAGTGAGAAATGCCAAGCTTGTCGAAAAATCTAGACAAAAACTCCCCTGTTTTTCTACTTTTTTCATTGTTGTTGCTGAGGGTTTGTTTGAATTCATATTTTGTTATGGTTGTTTGAAGTGTTTGCATATTTCATTGTGTAGATCATTAAATGCTTGCTTGTTTCTATGTGTAGATTATCACTCATTCCAATTTATGTTCCATATAACATATGCATACCATTCTTTTGTCTAGCTGTAAATGTGATTGTGTTTGTGTGTTCTGGTTTTCAAACCTATGATCTGTCAAACCATTGAAATTGTGCATTGACTTGCGACAGAAAGGATCAGTAGCTAACTTGCGACATAATAGCGATGGAATTCCTACGGAAATAGACATTTTAAACTAAAAAGAAAATAACAACGGATCTGCCACGACTTAGCTACGGAAATTATGACGGACTTTCTTTCCGTTTGTAAACCGTAGGCAAATAAGGCGCCAAATTTTTTGCACAATGTTTTGCGACCGAATAGAGACGGATATAAGCGACTGATAGCTATGGAGCTCTAGCCGTCGTTCGTTAGCAACGGAAATGTCCGCATATATGTTTATTTATAGATGAAGTCGTTTCATTTAATTTTAACGATAAATTTTGAGTCTGTGTTACATAATGACGGAATATCCGTTGCTAATTAATTTCCACATTAATGACGGACATTAAAGCCGTCATTTTTTTAATCTGATCCCCATCTTATTTTCATCATCGTGGGTTTAATTAGGCTTTAACTTACCGCCAATTTTCCTCTACACTTCCGCGTCGCCACCTGCCCTCGCGCATAGATTCACCACCAGCCCCGCCCTACCATCGGTTCAGTTTTTAAGTTTTTTTTTTATTTAAATTTTTTCCCATTTTGCGAGTTAGGGTTTACGATTGATGGATATTTCATAAAAAAATGATGGGCTCTATTTAAATCACACCAAGAGGTATAAAATTACTCTATTTGATGTAAAGATTCATTAGCACATAATAGTTTCTTATGCGTTAAAATGTGCACAGAGTTTTGTGTTTCGTCTCAGGCCTCTTTTTGTTGCTCTTGTTTCTCCGGTTTTTTATGATAGATGTTTTTTTGGAGTTTTCTGAATAAAATCGCATGCATTCATTTCATTCCTTGTGAGATTGGTGCTTTTCCTTTTTTTTCCTTATATGCTTTTGCATGAAGTAGTATAGGGAACGGTTTCTTATTGATGTTGATGTGACTAACGAAGTTTGCTGTTTTTGTTCCTATGATTTTCAAAGTTTATGAATGGTTTACGTCAATACATTTTTTTCTTAGTTCATCGAGACAGAAGGGATCGCTAATTATCATATATGGAGCGCTAACTGACAAGTAAATTCTTTCTTAATTTTATTCAGTTACTGTGAGAAAATTCTGAGCTTGTAGGAAAGTATAGACAAACTTCCCTATTTTCTTTTCTTTTCTTTTTTCTTTCTTGTTTTTGTTGTTGTTGGTGATGGTGTGTTTGATTTCATATTCTGTTATGGCTGCTGATCCAGAGGAGTGGCGATTCGTTCGATCAATACATGGAGTATTGGTATAATTCCTCTGTCTTTTCATGAAGTGTAGATCATTAAATGCTTACATGTTCTATGTATAGATTATCACTTCTGATCATTCATGCCAATTTTATGTTGCATTTATTTCAATGAAATGTTAGTATGCTTGCTATTGCCCTATGGTTCCTTTTTAATTACGGGAGATTTACCAGTATTTTGTGCTTGTTATGTCTAATTATAATAAAATCTTGATATATATATCACCAAATGGTGATTTGTGACTAGTATTGGTTTTAGTTTTTGTTTCAGTTTTGTTTTAATGTTTTTGGAATGAAGTCGAGCATTATTCTCTGTACTTGCCACTTGCCATGATATATTTTACAAACTAAGATGCTTGGCAATGGCAGATGTAGCCAAGATAATTAGATACCAGTTTTGTTTATATGAACTTTTAAATTGAACCTGAACTTCCTATTCCTTTGACACCAGAAATTTTAAAAAATAAACTATGTCAAAAAAACCCCATAAATATTTGAGTGTATGGAAGATTTTGACCTCTGGGATCATCTATAATTGATGGTGTTACGGTGTAGCACGCTTTATCTTTTTCTTGCAAAAATTAAATATGATGTTCCTGTTCATGTAATATGATGTTCATATAATTGATGATCTCCTTGAGATTTAACAAAATATCTCAGTTATCTTTCATAGATTACGACTACTCCATTGTATATGTTTCTATTTCACAAATTGCACCTATTGAGGGGGATAATTTGTAAAACAAATACAAACCTCAAGGGGCTATTTGATTATCTCAAGTATTTGTATTCATAATTCTAAAAGATAATTGGATTTTTTTTGTAATTAGGCTAAACCTTAGAGATAGATTTTGTAATTACTTTTTTTTTTTTTTTTGTAGTGTTGGGTGAGTGGACACAATATGCATATTGACTCCATTGGCGTAGCAGATAAATGTAATTATCTAAAGCATGTTCTTTCAAGGTATCATTACAGGGTTAAACATAGTTCACTGGATATTGCAACCATTGGTGATCGTTCTTTCGGGACCTTGCCTTGAAATCATGCCCCCGTCTTGCTTGCTGATTTCATTGTTATTTCGAGCAATGTACATGCTTTTAGTGAACGAAACGTCTTTTTCTTCTTGCGCGCAGATTATGGCTTATCTTCTAATGTCAGCATCATCGTCGGTTGCTACCAGGGTGACTGACTGGATTTTGATTTGGGGCAACAGCGAGTTCACATTGATGGCCGGCCACTGCATCAATCGCTATGTCATTCTTGGCTTTTTGTTGCTTTTGCCTTGAGCTCTCTCATATCTGGTTACAATTTCTGCAACCGTGATTCAATTTGATCGCATGCATCAGGCGTACATCCATATATCTCCAACTAAGTTTATCTTTCTTTTTTGATAATTTTGAGAACTATTGCGTGAATGTTTAGTTGCAAATGAAGATGATAGTTGTACATATGCATATATAGGTTTAGGAAGTTTTTTCCTGTTTAGCGTTCGGGCAAAATTCGGTAAAGTTAGTATTGTTTAGATATAATTAATAATTTCGCTGTAATGTTGTTCAGTTAAGTTGACCTCCTTTAGAACCTAATGACAGACAGACACCGAAAAATGTTGAAAGCTTAGGGTGCGATTGGTTGTGTTCTCAACGCTTGAGTTCATTAAAAATGCACTATAGTCAGTTTTCTAGTGACCCAAAAATCAGTCTTTCATTGTCCACATAATTAATAAGAACTTGAGTAACACCATGTCTCTCTTTAATATTGAGTCCAATGTGAAGTAACACCATCTGGGCAAGCTTAGGGTCTTCCTTAGGGGATTGTTTGGCTGCTATGATTCTTTGCTGCTCTCTGAAGAATATATATTGGATAGTATTAGTTCCTGTTCAATATTTCACATTTTAAATATATATATATATATATATAATAATTGGAAAAATATTGTAGTTTGAGCTATATATGGTGTTAGCTGGAATAGTTCATGCATCTTGTTCTTGAGATAACAATACTCATATTCTAGCAGCTCTAAAGCTCTTAAGCACCTGTTTGTTAATTCATGTTAAACAAAGATAAATTAATAATGGTGCTAATCATAAAAAGGTGAAAGTGAATAATTGTAATGAGGACCACAAAAGTATATTGTTCCTTATATTTTAAATGTTTGGTATATGATATTATTTTTTTTTTAGAATACTGTTAATTTTGGTGTTTCAATTGTAGTTTGATATCTACAAACTGATATGTAACAATCTGGGAGGGGTTAAGGCTCTTAGTCTGTTTCAGTATAAGAAGGATATGTTTGACGCGGGGTTTTGCTTTTGAATGCAAACCAACATGTTTTTACCTTCTGGTTACCATTTGAGAATTTTATTGATATGAAGGGAAAAAACACTTACTATGTTTATGTGTTCCTGTATTTATTACCTGACATTCTTTTTCTCAGCTAATTTGATGTTCTTGTTAGCTCTATAAGCAGCAGATCTTAATTCTGCTGGCTTTGACATTCGCCTAAAAATAGGATCGTAAGCACTGCCACAATAAATGGATTTAACAAAGGTAACTTACATTGGTTATTAGATAACTGATGTAAAAAACATCCGGTGGCAATGTAACTTTTGGAAGACCCCTACATCGTTTATAGTGAATAAACGATGTAAACCTTTGTAAAAATTAGACATCTACACCTTGTGTTATTTGACCCGATGTAGAATAGTTTTTTACGCCGGTTATCTAAGCACCGATGTAGATGTCTATTAATTTATCCCCAAATCTTTTCCCTAACCCTCTCACTCCTCCCGCCGCTCTGTCTCTTCTCTCAAATCATCGTCCATCTGGTATGTCTCCTCTCTCCCCAGTAATCGTCTGTTCACTCTGTCCAAAGAGAAACCAAGAAAAATTGAGGAAAATCATCGCTCGTTGTTCACATCATTTATTTTTTCTGATTAATTTCTCAGTCTATCTTCCGATTAAAGCTACAATTAATTAACGCCCCATATATTTGCGAAGGTTCTAGAGTTGCCGTTTCCCTCAGACGCCGACGTTTCGATCTCGGTATCTCACGACTCTCACCGATTCACTGCCGCCACCGATTATATCAGCGGTGACGTTAGAGCCGATGCTATCGAGATCTACCCTGGGGTTACGAAGATTATTATTAGTGGAAACGCAGTCGCTGACGTGTCGGGGACTAAGTTGGAGCTCGATTGTGGCGGTTCAGGTTGCCGGATTTATGCGGCCGGAGCTCGCCTCCGCTAGAAATAATTTTGTTTATGTTGACAACACAGAGTTTAAGCTTTAATGTTTAATGGAAATATTAAAAAACACGAAATATATGCTTGAGCTCGGTTATGGTTCTGCTTAAGTTTGATTCCGATCTTTTAACGAAAGCTATACCATTTTAATAAGATTGATTGATGAAGAAGGGTTAAATTACGCTTATGAAGGGAAGATTTAATCGGAATAAATGTTCACTTGTTCTGGAATTGTTTCGTGTACCTTTTGTACTTGATGCGAGTTTCATTGTCATGTTTTTCATTGCTCGCATTTGGTGCTCACAACATATGGAAAACTATACTGCATTGTTTTTGACTGTTATATTGGGATAGCTGTATCTTAGTTTCTTCTATGTATGGATTTGGCGTGGCAGAAATTATAAATGATTGTGAGAGTGTTTAGAAACACTTCTCTTTTAAAGGAAAAAGTGATTTATTGCCGCAGAACTGACATGTTGTTGAGAATCAGAAGTTGGTACTATTAGCAAATAGGAACTGAAAATTGATTAAGTAAAAAGAGTATTTGTTGGATAGCTGTAAAAGTGCCTTTGTGTGTGTAAATATGAAACTAGAACTAGAATCAGGAATCTAAAGCACTCTTCTGGCTCCCACTTTTAGATTCTGATTAATTGAAAGCAAAATTGGAAACATTCTCTATATTTTCAGCTAAGAGTTGATAATCACTTTTTTCTTAGTGTTTGCAAACGCTCCAAATATTTCTTTCTATGGATGCCGTAGATGGAGCTCCTTAGAGCTGGAGAGAAAAGATGAAAGATTATTTGTAAAATTAAAATTGATATTTCCTATCGGCTCATGTTTGGATATTCATATTATTGTGTGAGATGTATGCGATATTATTGTTTGGCTCATGTTTGGATATTCATATTATTTAGTCTAATTTTACTCCGCAGAAGATAAGAAGGTAAGTTTTACATTGTTCCTAGAGATTAATTAGCTTTCTATTATTTTTAATTAGCCTCTGAATTTCAGAGGCAGGGTGTGTCTTGAGTGTATACAGAAAACTAACCTTAGATTGTGGGGGTGGTAGTGGCAGATTAATAGGCCACTTCCTGATTCTATAAATCATTGACAGGGTGTTGTGTTCCTTTATGTGTTGTTTAGTATAAGCTTTACCCATGTGGTTTGGACAAGGCTATGCTGTAATTCACGAGGTCAATGATATAACATCATATTGTGACTGTGTGCTTACATCTTCGTAAAATACTTATATGTTATTGGAATACAAGGCTGACCACTGTTATGATTTGGCAGTTTGGAATAAAATCTGCAGTTTTAAATGCTGAGCTGCCTCAAATTTCTCGTCTGCACATTCTTGAGGTACTTGTTCAAGCGTTATGGTGTGCTTATTTTTGGTTTACTTAATTCTCTGGCTAGTTTAGTTGACATCGTACAAATGATGGTTTGGCTTGTTTTTCAACTTTTGTTTTTCTGTCAGGAATTCAATGCTGGTCTTTTTGATCATCTTATTGCAACTGATGACAGTCAATCAACAGAAGAGCACAATGATAAGGAAAGTCGTGCTTGAAAAAACATTCCAAGCGGAAGTTGGATGCAGAATTCGGTGTAGTCAGAGGAATAGACTTTAAGAATGTGTGCACGGTGAGCTAATGCTTCGTTACAAGTCTTACTTGAGTGTTCTGCTTGTTTGTGGATGATGTTGAAGTTGAGTATCTGAGTATAATATTAATTTCCTAATGTGTTATGCCACGCTCTTTTACTTCTTGTGAAATGGATTGAAGACGGTTTTGCCACTGTTTTTATGACCTTTCAATCTTGCAACTAAGCTAGTACGGTTTTTATGCCAAATTTTTTATATATATGTATATATATTGAGTATATATATATATATCTGTTGTATGTCTTTTCATGTAAGAGACTAATTAGAAGTTGCTAAAAAGGAAATAATTTTTTTTTACCTGTCTGCTTACTTATGCAACTATCAAGAAGACTTCTGCAAATATTTACTGTTTACCTGCAGTAAAGAGTAGATTGCAGAGACATCTGAATTGCTTGAGCATAGACAAGTTTTATAATTCTTGCATTAACATAGTTGACTATGCATTAACATAGTTGATTATTGTGTTTCTCATAGTTTTCTTGGTTCTTTTATCTAAATGTTGTAATTATATTTGAAACAAAATATGATTTGTTGGTTGGTTGGCTTTGGGGAATTAATATATAGGCGCATGATCCTTCGAACAATATTCCAAACAAATTCATCAAGGATCTCGCAAAAGACACATTAAGATCCGTCACTACATATTCTCGGTATTAAATGGATTTAAATTCCACACGATTGGCCACGGTTCAACTAGAGCAATTATGAACAGTGGAATTTGCATAAAAGGAGTGAATTACAGTGTGAATGAGAGCGATTATTATGGTCGATTTCTGGAAGTTGTGTGTTTCGAGTATCCTGGTTTGCCCATTAAGAGGACTATCTTGTTCAATTGTGAGTGGTTTGATCCGACGAGTATGGGAATCAAGGTCCATCTCCAATACAAGCTCGTCGAAGTTAATCACAAGCGTAGATTCAATCGATATGAACCATTTATTCTAGCGAATCAAGCCACCCAGGTTTACTATTGTATGTATCCGAGTTTGAAACGCGATAAGACCGATTGATGGGCTGTTTAAAATTAAAGCCAGCTCTAATGTAGAAGCTATTGGATCATCTACACCCCCATCATTTTAAGAGGAAACTATAGAGATTCATGATTCTATACAAGTAGATGCGGACCCAATACATTTGGACGACCCAGTTGGTGGGGAGGTAGAACTTTTAGATTAACAGTTTACCACTGAAGATGAGGTTGAGCTAGAAGAAGAAATGGCTGACAACACCGAAGGTTCAAATATAGGAGAGAGCGACAATTATAGTGAAATGGACGAGGAGGAGGACGTGGACGAGGGGATGGTCCTTTGACATCACAGCCATCCTCGGCTGCACCCACACAAACATCTGCACCATTACGGACTCCAGTTCCTCCTCTGCCTCACATCAATGAGACTGCTGACTTGGCAGCTGCTACACCACGCACAGCAACGCCTGCCATTGCTGAGCATGGCGGCCCGTCATCATACCATGGGCCTGCGACATCTACATCTAATGCATCAGTGCCATCCGCGGTTACGGACTTGCCCTTTACCCATGTTGAGCATAACAGGTAAAAGTTATTTAATAAATGTTCATTCGTTACATATTCATTATTTGTTTCTTTAGTGTCATTAAATTGATTAAATAATCCGTGTTCGCATGCGATGAGACTAATCTTTTGGCAACGCCTCCACCCTAATGGAAGAATGTGTCGACCGAATACAAGGAGGGTTACTTCGAGGAGTTCAAGGTAAATATATACTATAGTTTTTCTGTTGTATTTGATCTTCTGGGCATTTTTCCAAGTTGAGTTAGCAGAATCATGTCTATGATCTTTATGAGAATGTTGGAGTCGTGCAGTGTGAATTAATGGAGTGGTGGGATGGGATGATGATGATGATGATGATGTTAACTTGGTTTTCATGGCGTGTGTGTGTTTTTTGATTTTCTTGGTTCAGAAAATAGAAATAAGGAAAGAAAGAAAGATTTGAGTTTGGGTTTCAGATTTTTTGCTGAGTTTTCATATAAATGAAAAAGTGTTAAAAAGCCAAAAAAGATGATTTCTATGCCCCACTGCCTTTTAGTTTGTTTCTATCACACACTGTCTGCGGTTTTGGTGTTAAAAACTGAAAAGTGAAATTTGGTTTTGAAAATGCAAACATACTTCAACCCCAGTTAGCAAATAATGCAAAACTACTTAAAACTAAAATTTTAATACATTTGTAGAAATGATGGGGCTATCCTGAAACTATTTCCTTTCAATGGTACAATCCTTTAATGCTTGATTTTCATATGATCCAACTTTATATATTCACCCTTACTCATTCTCTACAATAAAATCCAACATAAGTATATAATTTTGACAGAGCAATTTGGTTCTGTTTAGTTTTAATTTAACCTCAAAATGTCTAATTTTGTGATTCTATAGTGTCTGCACTTTTTTAATTGATTTCTTGTAGGAGGATGTATAGACACGTGTAGTTGTTGCTACGCAAGCAGCTGAGGAGTCGGATGAGCCCCTAGATGTGGACATGTCCCAGCTCTACATGGATGCAGTTGGCGGAGTTAAGAAGCAGTGAATTTATGGCCTCGGGGCCAAAGCGGCAACATTTATACCGACATGCGCTAGTGCCAGCTCATCCACCAGTTCACGCGTAGATCGTGACACCATTAGGCATGAGGTGCGAATAGAGTTCCAGGCAGAGATGGAAGAGATGCGAACGGAGATGGAGCAAATGCGGGCACATATGCGTATGATGATGGACGAGCTACGGCGCCATAGTCAATTGCCCCCTAGTGATCCTCCTAGTGGTGCTAGTCTTTCTTAGACGCTGCATATTATTGTATTTGCGTATTGAACTATGATTGTTCTTATGTTATTATTTCTAGTTTACATTGTGTTTTGATCTGATGGTGTAACAAATATTTTTGTTATATTAGATTGTGATTTCTAGTTTATTTTATTTCTGGTTTATTTTATAGCAATTTATGTGCATTTAGTGAGAAAAAAAGTTGTCTACCCTTTCCATCTCTTGCAGATTGTGGCTTATCTTCTAATGTCAACATCATCATTGGCTGCCATTGAGGGTTACTGACTGGATTTTGAAATATGGAGCAAAGACGAGTTCACATTGATGGTCACTGCATCAATTGCAATGTCATTATTGGCTTTCCTTGCCTTCGCCTTGAGCTCTCTCATATCTGCTTACAATTTCTACAACCGGGATTCAACTTGATCTCTCTCATCAGGCTTCAGGCCTACATCCATATTTCTCCGACTAAATTTACCTTTTCTTTTTGATAATTTTGAGAAGTATTGCGCGAATATTTAGTTGCAAATGAATATGATAGATGTACACATGCAAATTTAGGTTTTAGGAAGTTTTTAGCATTGGGGCAAAATTTGTTAAAATTTGAAAATCATTATATTGAGAATGACCCTTGTTTATACTTGTAAGAGAGATAACTCGACAATAATTTGACTATTATAAGAGTTCGTTTACCCTAGTAATATTCCGGATAATTTGATAATAATTTGATTATGCAACAATTTTTTTTATGTAAGATGCACAATTAATACAAATATATCAATATAAATACTTAATTATTCTATAGATGACAATACCTTTTGTATGAAAATTCTCAATAAATTATTCCAAAAATTATATAATTTTTGAGAAAAACTTATAAAAAGATAAAATAAAAATTAATATAGTATAAATTGTTAAAGGAAAATTTATTTTTTCAACCTCTACTATGACCATTTTGCCAGTTTGATACCAAACAATTATTTTGTTTTAACACACCACCCAAACTTTCATAGATTGTTTAAATTGCAACATCAGAAACTCTGGCGGTGAATATTCTACCGAGATGCCATTAGTCACGTAAGGGAAAATAGTCAAGTCATCTACAGTTATCAAAATTATTGCATTTTGCAACCCAAACTGTACATAAATTGTCACTTTGTCAACTAAACTTTTTGCAATTTCAATGCTATCACCTCACTTCAAAAAAATTAAATAATAATAAACCATAATTTATATGTTTTATCTATTTTTGTTCAAAAAATATATTTAATAGTAATACTCCCTCCGTCCCAATAAGATAGGCTACATTTCCTTTTTCGTCCGTCCCAATTTATAGACTTGTTTCCTTATTGAAAGCATTAATTACACAATAATAGACTAAACTAGCCCTATTTAATTCACTTTGTTTGAGACTAACAATGATATACTTTCATTTAATGCAAGGGCAAAGTAGAAAAAATATGGAAAAAGATTATGATCCCAATTATATTTATTATGTTTTCTTAATCTGTGTGAAAAACTCTACTTGCCTATCTTATTGGGACGGAGGGAGTAATTAATATGAAATATATTAATAAGTTAATTACTAAAATTAAATAACTTACATCCATTTAAGTTAAAAAATTAAAGACAAAATTATAACATTCAAAATGTGTCATAATTCAAAAAGCTGTTTTATTAAATATTTTTAACATTTCCGAATGTAAATTTTTTGTATAGTTATTTTTGTTTCTGTTTATTCAAAATTTTGTTTTTCGAAGACTTATGAAGTAACTGGTTTAATAAAATTCCTAATTTGACAAAAAGAATATTTTCAAAATGTATTATAACAAATTAACAAATTATTACAATTTTATTAAACATAAAATTTGGGTAATAAAATTCCTTTAAATTTCTACTTTATTTTTTTCCAAAACTCTATAAATAAGTTAATAGCTAGAATTCATACTTCAACATGAAAGATGTATTTTTTCAGATGCAAAAATTATGAATTTAATTTATATATATAATTTTAGTTTCAGGCAACTAAAAATCATCGTATAACTATCCGAAAATTTCATTATTTATTTTGATAAATTGACTTAAAAATATATATATATATGTATATATTAATGGTTACTATTAATATATATTTTTAAATAGAAATAGATAAAAGCATATATATATATATTGTTAGGAAATTTATTGTTTAGATTTTGATGAATGCCATGTAAAACTTAGACTAGAAAGTTGGCACCCCATTTTCCTTGTAATTTGTATTGTAATAGATAGGGCTGAACAAGCTGAATCAAGTTAGTTATGCCTGCGAATACAAGAAGTCAACTGAAGACTGAAGTGAAGACTCCGCTGCGGAACAGCTGAGTATGGCCAATAAAGAAGATCAATGACTCGACTAAAGGAGTATCAACTGTGATACAGTTGTATGAAGAGTCAATCAAGTCAACTCAAGTAGCCATGTCATAAGTTGAAGTGACAGATGAGTCTTTCAATCATTAGAAGAGACTCAAGCCCACTGGGGAAAAGCGGAGTTGCAAAGAGGAGTTAATCGAAAAGAATCCGTTGCACAAAAGTCAAGAACATTACTTAAATAAGTAATACTTCCATCTTTGCCATGTCTTAAAGTGCTCGACCCCGAAGCGTGCAAAAGGAATAAACCAATGGGAAGCACTCGCACCTCGTGTCGAACACGAAAAGTTGAACATTTATTTAATACGAGGAAATGTCTACATCTCAAGATTGAAGACCAAGAAAAGACAAGACAACGAACACAAGTGACTTTTGAAAATCACCTATCTCTTCAACGGGTGATTTTTGAAAAGTTCACTATAAAAGGCTGAAGAATCACTTTTAAAAAAAAAGAACCTTGCACACCTGAGATAACAAGAAACATTCATACTGTAACCTGCAAAATATTCTCAAGTTATTCAAGCAAAATCCTTAAGCCTAAATCTCGAAGAAAATCGATCCAACACTAAGCTGTGGAGGAAAGACAACTTCAAACTGTTGAAGAGAAAACTTTTGAAGAATCAAAAGCGGTCTACTTTCCAAGGAGGATTGTAGGAAGGTTCAAGGTCGAACCAATCTCAAGTTATTGGAGGGCTTCGTGATCAAATCCAAGAAGCTTGAGAAAGTAAGCTGAAGTAGCAAGGTAGCTGCCCTGTAAAGAAGCTGAGTCGGACGAGAAACCAGCTGTGTGACCAAGGCATCTCCAGACTGAGTCCAAGGAGCAAGTCAACTGCGTGATCAGGACTTATCTCTAGACTGATAACCACTTTGTACTCTAATCATTACTTAGTGGATTCCTCCAGGAGTTGGAGAAGAGAGGAGTAGAAGAATTACCCCATCTTCGAACCTCTATAAAATTTACTCGTGACATTTACATTTCAAGATATTTACATTCATGCACACATACTTTATATCTGCTGATAATTTGCTATCCAACTGATAAATAACAAAGTGCTAAAACCAAGTGGTTAAAAAAAAGTTAAATCAAATTCAAGGGTGTTAAGTCTTCTGCTGAAAAACTCATCACAACCAAGTTAAGGTTTAGTCTAAACAGTTGAGTTATTCTATCAACAGCTCTTTCGAGTCTGTTGAGTGGCTAACTCTGTTGATTAACTAACTTAGTTGTCCCTCAAGGACTTAGTTGTGTAATTAACTCTGTAATATTTTAAAAAGACTAAAATCGAAAAGTTGGTAAGGTTTATTCAAACCCCCTTCTAAACCTTACTCACACCCCTTAGGACCTACAAGTGGTATCAGAGCGGTTGGTTTATTGAGCCTTCCGTGATTTGGTTATTGAACTAGATATCCAATATTTCAAATAATTTTTTTAAAATCTTGCTCTTTCAAAAAATCATCTCTTTTATTCAGCAAAGTTATTATCATGGAAGCAAATTTGACACGCATTCCTATATTCACTATTGAGGAGTTTGATGACTGGAAAATTCGTATGCAGGCTCATCTATCTGCTTTACATGAAGAAATATGGCTAGTGATAGAGGATGGCCCGGCGCAAATATTGAAAGTGAACACATCCACAAGGAGAAGCATTTAATTGAAGGAGAAGAAAAGTAAGTGCCGAGGCAAGACCAACCTTAGTTGAAAAACCAAGGATTTGAATGGACCAATGATGACAGAAGAGATACAACTTGGACAATATGGCCAAGGATATTCTCCACAAGACTCTGGACAAAGCAATATTCAATAAAGTCAAGTCATGCAAAACAGCAAAAGAAATCTGGATAAACTAACTTTAATTTGTGAAGGATCAGAACAAATTAAAGAAAACAAATTATCTGTTGTTGTTCAAAAGTTTGAAAACTTTAAAATGCTTGCAGGTGAGACAATGGATCAGCTGCATGCTAGATTCACTTAAATTACAAATGAGCTCTCAGTACTTGGAAAGGAATACACACAAAAGGAGATGTGTATAAAGATCATGTCCCAGCTGAATGGGAAATGAAGACCATGGCTCTAAGGCACTCGATGGACCTATCAAAAATATCTAATCATGAGCTATTCTCAGACCTCAAAGCTTATGAATTTGAGCTGAGAAGAAAAGATCAAGAGGAGACATTTGTACCCAAAAAAACTGCACTTATAGTCAAGGATGGGAAGAGAGCCGAGATCAAGTAAGCCGTTGACCAGGAGGAAATTGCCCTAACGGTTAAAAGATTCAACAAATTATTCAACAAGAACTACAAAAGAGACAAAGGCGAATCCTCCAGGAGACATTCAACTCCTTCCAAGTCAAGGGAAGATAGGCCACCCAAGAGAGCTGAGCATCAAAAGGTTGAATATCAGAGAGCTGATAACCCAAGAACGGAAAGAGTCGATCAAAGAGCCGAGAACCCTGTGTTGGAATTGTAGACAACAGGACACTTTGCTATTATTTGTTCATACCATGAGTCAATAAATACAAGAATGAAGAAGAAAGAAGAGTCTTCAAAGAAAGAAGACAGGGAAAAGAAAAAAGGCTATGTTGGCGAGACCGATGAGACAGCTAAGTCGAAAGAAGCGACAAACTCGAGAGAATAGTGAAGTCGACTACTCAAGTGATTCTCAAGAAGAAGCAATGATCTCTAATGGCTAAAGAACAAGATCAACATGACCAAGAAGATGAGGTACACGCTAATTCATCTCACTCGATTCTAGTGATAGTGATTGTGACACACACACACACACTTCATCACCCGATTTTTATGATTCATTAGGCAAAATGATGAAAGACTTTGAGCACATTAAATCATCATACACACTATTAAACGAGGAAAACAGCCCACTCAAAGCCAAAACTCACGGTGACTAAGGAGCCGAGTACTCTAAGTCACATAGCTGATGAGAACAAAGAGCTGAAGGCTGAAAATGCTAAACTAAAGCAGAGATAGCTGCTATAGAAAAGAGGGAAAATGATCTCAAAAATATGATTGCATCATTTACAAAGGTATCCAAATCATTGGATGACCTTATTATGAGCCAAAAAGAGTGTGGAGATAAGCGGACATATGATTCAATTCCTTTGTGCACGTCAAACTCCCGAGTGATTTTGGAAAAAGATCTTCAAGTAATGAAACATCTCAAAAATCCAAGATACCAAATGTTACACCCACATTCACTCCAAAGCACAATCACAAACAAACAATATAAAGGAAAAGGAAAACCTTAGATATAAAGGAAAAGGAAAAACAACCAAAGTTGAGTATCAAATAGGAAAGCTGTGAAGAAGAAAGAGCTACCAAAAAAAGTTTTATCAAAGAAACACAAATGGGAATGGTAGAAACTACCTGTGAATTGGAATAAATGAAATATCAAAAAAGAGCTATGGAAAAAGCCCAAATGGCAAAGGAAGTTTTATCAAAGAAACACATATGATGGGAATGGTAGAAACTACCCAGCAGCTACACTTTGGTTGGATCATCTTACATCACTAACCCCTCGGGATCCGACAAAAGCAGTTGGGTACCAAAAAACTAATTTCCTTGATTGCAGTTCAAGGAACAACGAAGTGCCAATTGCCAATAGAACCTGGTACATGGATAGTGGGCAACCCCATACACATGACAAATAGAGGAAACAAGAAAATTTACATGAAAATTCAAGGAGATTAGAGGCGCTAAAAAAAGTCATATTTGGAGGAAAATGAAGCTCCAAGGAACCTGGGAAATAAGAGGCAACATTTCCCACTTTGGATCCATCAAGAAAAATGGATTAGAAATCAAGGAGATTAGATGTTGTCATATTTGAAGGAAATCAACTCCGGGGAAATAAGATCACCAATCCATCAAGAAAAATGGATTAGAGGGCTATAATGTTGCATATTCACTCAACTCCAAGTGTGCCAAATTAAAAGCTATAATGTTGGATTCACTCGAATCAAATAAAGACATTGAATCAAAGTAGTGTTGCAAGGATCCGACAAAAGAACATGTATGTGGTAGCGGTCGTTGCCACACCAAGCACTTGTCGTTAGCAAAAAAAAGTACGAATCAAGTTGGCTGTGGCACAAAAAGCTGAGTCATCTGAACTTCAAGACAATCAACAAGCTTGCAAGGAGTCATCTTGTAGAAGAACTGCCAGACTCATTGTACAAGAAGGAAAGTGTTTGTGATGCATGCTAGATGGGAAAACAAATCAAATCATCATTCAAAGAGAAGTCTAGTCCATCTTCAACAAGAATATTATATCTGTTGCATATGGATTTATTTGGTCATGTTGAACCAACTAGTATAAGTGGAAAGAAATACACTTTAGTGGTGGTGGATGATTATTCAAGATATACCTGGACAATCTTTATATGCAAAAAGAAGGAAACCTTGCAAAAGTTACCTCAGCTGATGAGACGAGTTCAAAATGAGAAGAGTCAAACCATTACAAAAATAAGGTCTGATAGGGGAACTGAGTTTGTCAATGGGATAATAACTCATTATTGTGTTGAAAATGGTATTGCTCATGAATTATCTGCAGCAAGGACTCCACAGCAGAATGGAGTAGCAGAAAGAAGAAACAGAACTCTCAAGGAAGCTGCGAGGATCATGTTAGCTGAAGCAGGATTGCCTAAGAGATTGTGGGCTGAAGCCATCAACATTGCATGCTATACTCATAATAGATGCATGATTAATAGACAACTGACAAAGACTCCCTATGAAATATGGACCGGGAGAAGGCCAAATGTTGGGTGTTTTAAAATATTATGATGTAAATGCTTTATCCACAACAATGGGAAGGATAATCTAAAGGCTTTTGATGCTAAAACTGATGAAGGTATCTTTTTAGGATACTCAGCTGAAAGCAAAGCCTATAGAGTACTGAACAAGAGGACTATGGTCACATAAGAATCTATTCATGTGGTTTTTGATGAGCCTAATGTGAATGGAAAAGATATTGAAGAGTTAGCTGATAAGCTGAATCAACCAACTATGCAGAAGAGTACCTATGTTGAAGTGAAAGGTCGAGCGATCAATCAAGAGATGTAGATGAGCTCTTTGAGTCTCAAAGACATTTGGAAAACTGCGGGTGAATGATAATGAACGAGTCTGCTCAAGACAACACAGCTGCGAGACAGTTGAACCCAGTTGATTTGCTTCAACCTGATGTGAGATGGCTGAGAGACCATCCACCAGAGCTTGTCATTGGAGATGTAAGAGATGGTGTGAGAACCAGATCCAGAGCTCAGCAAGAAACAATGTTCACTTGTTTTATTCCCAAATAAAGCCAAAAGATGTGTTACAAGCATTGGATGACACACATTGGTTTCAAGCCATGCAAGAAGAGCTGAATCAATTTGAAAGAAACAAAGTATGGGAATTAGTGCAGAGACCAACCCATCAAAATGTTATTGGCACAAAATGGGTCTTCAGAAACAAGATGAATGAGGAAGGATCTGTGGTAAGAAACAAGGCAAGATTGGTAGCCAAAGGGTATTGCCAAGAAGAGGGAATAGATTTTGATGAAACATTTGCTCCTATTGCAAGACTAGAAGCAATAAGAATGTTTCTTGCCTATGCTGCACACAAGAACTTCATTGTATATCAAATGGATGTGAAAAGTGCATTTTTAAATGGATTGTTGGAAGAAGAAGTCTATGTTGAGCAACCTCCAGGCTTTGAACATAAGACCATTGGAGATAAGGTGTACAAGCTCAAGAAAGCTCTATATGGATTGAAACAATCACCTAGAGCATGGTATGACACATTGTCTTAATTTCTAACTGACAATGGATTCACCAAAGGTAAAGTGGACAGAACACTCTTCAGAATTCAAGATGGGGAGAGTATACTGCTTGTTCAAATATATGTGGATGATATCATTTTTGGATCCACAAACAAATAGTTGTGTGATAAGTTCTCAAACCTCATGCAAGGCAAATTTGAAATGAGCATGATGGGAGTGCTGACATTCTTCTTAGACTTCAAGTAAAACAGCTGAAGGATGTAACTTTCATAAATTAAACAAAGTACACCAGAGATTTAATGAAGAAATTTGGTATGGACATGGATGCAGATGGTAAAGCTGTAGATCAAACAAGATACACTGCTCTATTTAACAGCAAGCATGCCAGACATCACCTTTGCAGTAGGTGTATGTGCAAGATTCCAATCTGCTCCAAAAGAAAGCCATATGACTGCAGCTAAGAGAATCCTAAGATATTTTAAAGGATGTCAAGAAGTTGGCTTGTGGTATCCAAAGGAAGGTGGATTCAAGCTTATTGGTTACTCAGACTCGACTATCTTTGGATGTAGAGTTGGGGAAGAGTACTTCAAGAACTTGTCAAATGCTTGGAAACAAATTGGTTTCTGGTTTAGCAAGAAGCAAAACTCAATAGCCACATCCACAACAAGTGACGAGTACATAGTCAAGGGCGTTGTTGTGCCCAAGTCTTATGGATGAGACAACAATTTGTGAGAGATTATGAAATTGAAGAAAAAGAGATTCCAATTATGTGTGATAACACAAGTGCTATTGCAATCACTCGAGAATCTGTGTTGCATTCAAGAACAAAGCACATTGATGTCAAATATCATTTTATAAGAGATCATGTTGAAAAGAAAGACATCACCTTGGAATACATCTCAACTGATAAATAGTTAGCTGACATATTCACCAAACCCTTATGTGAATCAAGATTTGAAGAGCTTAAGCATGAGCTAGGGTTAATTGAGCTGAGTTGACACTCAGAAGACTCAATGAGAAAAGATGGAACGTGAAAAGATGAAAATAGAACAAACTTCATGAATCAGCAAATTGAATCAGCCGAATCGGAAGGTCAACTGTATCGAGTTAGCTGACAACTGAGTCACTATACAAAAAGAGAGAAGAAGAGTTGAGTTATTTGTGGAGTAAGCTGAGTCATTTATGAGCTAAGTGGCAAAAACGCAATCGTTTTTAATGAGGATGAATGTTTTTAAGGATGGCGTCAAAGATAATAATGATGGGTACTGATCAAAAGCAACACAATAAGCATATGATTGGATATAAATCTTTGCCGCATTAAATGCGAGAAATTAAATGCAATGTGAAGTGCTAAATCTGAGTCGTTGATCTTGATCAAATTTCAAAATCCAAAAACCCGTCCTTTCATAACCCTTATATACGGTTTTCAATACTTTCTCTCTCACTTTTTCTGAAACTGTTCATCTTCCCAAGCAAAAGAAAGTAAACTTTTCTCTCTCAAAAACCCTACAAGTTCTCAAGTCAGTTTACCAAGTTTCGTTCGGTAAAACTCACTAAAAATGGCACCAGCACATGATTTCACCAAGCTCGCAAAGCAAATCCACACAGGATCAACTGTGGACTTTGAGGGGATGATAAAGCAGGGTTTTGATGAAACCATTGTGAAGAAAATAGCAGATATAATCGAGAAATCTGGATTCAAACATTTTCTCACGATGGAGTATCAAATGACATACAATGAAGAAGTTGCCCAGTTTTATGTTAACGCTGAGGTGTAGGACGAAGGGATTAAGTCCTCCGTACACCGCAAAGACATATTAATCACTGCTAAAGACCTTGCGAGCATCTTCACATCGCCGTCGGAAGGCATGCGAGAGATATATGTAGCCGATGTCAACTTGGCCTTTGCATGGAAGAAGTGGCCAAACCCGAAAGAGTGTCTTTGTGAAAGTGGTCTCACGGTGACAAGAAGAAGGCTGGCCGAAGGACGATTATCATAAACTGATGGATATCATCGCCAAGAGTGTAGACATGAAGTTTGGCAGCTTCAATTAGCTGTCCAAAACCAAGCTGATCGCCATGGCTGCGATCATGGAAGAAAAAAAGATCAATTGGGCAGAATTCATTTACAGCAGACTCTGGCAGAACGTTGGCAACAAATCCATCAAGGAGGACGGATCTTTTGGAGGATCACTTGGCTATGGCCTAGTTATTGGCCATCTGATGGAAGTTAAGGGCATTCCCCTTAGACATGGAAAGCCTTTCCATGTAAACAAGAAGATGTATAGGGCTAACCTGTCTGGAGCCCAGAAGAGAGCTTATGCCAAGAGGGCATATACCAGTGAGGGGGAATCAGCTGACCCTGTTGATACAACTGCTTCCTCCCCTTCAAAGAAGAGAGCCGCCCTGTAGTGCTGAAGAAGAAAAGTCGCCTCTGCAAAGAAAGAAGAAAGACGCACTGCCCCTACAGCCGAGTCGCCGCCCCCTCGCAATCGAAGTCACTTTGCCCTGCTGATAAAAGTCGCCTACCCGCGCAACCGAGGTGGAGAAGAAAGCCCAAATACCTTCTCCGGCCATCAGAAAGAAGAGGACTGCCAAGCCCAGAAAGGCAGCTCCTCAGTCAAAGAAAGATGCTCCAGCCCCCGCCGCCAAGGAATCTGAAGAAGAAGTCTCCGAACGTAAATTTCTCTGGTGAGGACCAAGAGAAGGAGAAGACTCACCAAGCTCTCAGAACTAGAAAACAGCTGAGTCTGCCACTCAACTCGAGAAAATCTCTGAGACTGCTGAAGAAGTGCAGTCTCCAGAAGTTATTAAAGAAACAACCAAGTCTGCTGAGAATAGTCAGCAGAGGCAATTCGAAGACCCCACTTTGTGGGCCAGAACAACCGAGGATGAAGAAGTGGTGGAGACAATGAGAATCCCCTCTTTGAAAGGATCGTATCTCCCACCGCCACGAGATCTTCTTGAAGGAGAAGAGCAAAGCAGAGTTTACTACCGTCCATCCTCGAAATGGAAAGACATGAAGAGGATAAAGATGATGATGTGATTGTTGTTTTTCTTCAGGTACCCGAAATTCATCGTCGTCTGCGTGAATGGCGAGCATGGAAGCTGAGTCGCTCGAGGGTACAGTTTGAACGCCCTGAATTCATTAAGGAAGAGGAAGAATTTATGAAATTCCTTGGATTGACCACCGTGCTTCAGGAACTTGATGAAGATAACTGCTTGGATATCCTGCATATCTTCAAGAAGAAAGAAAAGGAAAGGTTAGCAGAAGAAGCCGAAGCTCGTGAAAAGGTGAATATATGCCCTCTCACTAGAACCAGCGACCATACGCATCCTCACATTGATATGCTCTTGGGAAGTGATGAGGACATGGATTATGTTGCTGCAAAGGAGAAGTTGGACATGCAGCAAGCCCTTCGGGAATCGAAATTGATGCATGAACAACAAATGATGGAAGGACCAGGAGAGTCCTCCAAATCTCTCCTGGAAATTGATCCGTTGGGAGTGGTACAACAGATTGCCACAGTTATTGCTGCAACCACATCCCCAGTTCACTCAGAGGAAGGATCCAAGGGACTTGGCGATGAGACTGGGAACTTGGGCACCCAAGTTGATCCACCCTCTGTTGAAGGTGTCTTACCACCTGCCCCCACGACTGAACACTCAATGGAAACAGCCGGGAGTCTGGAGCAGAGTGACCCCACCATCAGTCACTCAGTTGTTGCGCCAGCTGAGGGGGAAACTTACTCCACTGCAGCTAGGTCGGAGGATGCTGCAGATGACTCCACAATGAAGAAATGAGGCGAAGTGGAGAAAGATAAAGAAAAAGAACAACAGCAAGTTGTCACTAATGAAGCTCGGACAGTTGAGTCTGTCCCAGCTGAAGTGCCAACAACTTTGCAGGCTGAGGACGCTGCTGTTGCAGTCGAGGCACATGATGGACCTGCCCTGGGGAGTTAACACTCTGGGCAATGAAAGTGCAATCCAAGAAGTTGAGACTCCTGTGGATGCCACTGCAGAAGACCATAAGACAACTATGTCTATCGAAGGGAATGTACAAGGCCTTGCTCCAGTTGAGACTGCAGGAGGTAATGAAGGCCCAAGGGAGGTTGAGACTTCCCTGGGTAACAATCAAGGAGAAAAGAGCATTCCTCAAGTCATCATTGTTGACTCAGAAGAGGAAATCAGTGTCCTTCATGATTCTCAGGATAATCCGGACACAACATTCCTGGGCTCTGAGGACAAAGCTGAGTCCACCCCTGCCGCAAAGGACTCAGCTGAGGATGTTCTTCCAAGTACGAGCAAGCCAAAATTCAAAGCTGCTCGTCAAACGTTTAACTTCAATGATGAACCTAACCCCCAGGTTCAATCATCCTCCGATGACGCTGAAAAAGTAGTTGAGGACAAGCAAATTCATTTAGCAGAATCTACTGAGGCCGACGAAGCTGCTAAGACAGCTGAGGCTCAGTCAGCTGGCCAATCTACTCAACAAGGCCCAGCTGAGACCGAGTCATCTGCGCAGGCTCCCAAAGCTATAGTAGGCTCGACTCAACCAGACACATCACAGGCACGAACAACTGAAGAATCAATACCATATGTACGTGATGATGCATTCGAAGAAACTTTCCCTTTCTCGATTGAGCTGGCCGATCTTGAAGAAGAAATAGCTCGTGAGTAGAGACGCTTCAACATAAGAGCTGATCCAGTTATTCCCTCCGATTCAATTGTTCCAGCAGATTTTGATTTTGATGCTGCTTGGCCTCCAGCTAAAACCAAGGTGACAACTGAGGTATGTGAAGTCTTCAAGACAATCCTTGGTGAGATTGAGAAGATTGAACGGCACCAGGCCTCACTGGATATGCGGCTAGACAACAGGGATGCCAACCTCACAGCAGACTTGCGAGGGATAGTGGTCAGAATCAGGGAATGGTGTCAGCAGCAGAGTACAATGTGGTACGAACAAGTTAGATATTTTAAAGCATTGTACAACAAAATGCTGCTCTGGAGCGCTGATAATGCTGACATGAAGCGGAGGATGCAAGAAAATATTGACAGAATGCATGCCTCTCATACAATGGAGATGGAGCTGCTGCGTGAATTTCACAGAAAAGAACTTATGCGCGTTGAGGAGAATATGAATGCCAAATTCAACCTTCTCATGGCTGAAATGAAACTGGTGGCAGCCGAGTCCAAAGCCACCCACTCATAATTTCGAACATCATACTCCGCAGCAGACTCCAAGCAGAATTCAACTATCAGCCGACTAGACTTCATGCTTTCTGGGATGTTTCCAGGGGTTCCTCTCTCCTTTGATGATGCCAAAAAGGGGGAAGAGGAATACCTGAAGATGTTGAAGGAGACATCTGTTGAGAAGAAGAAGGAGACAGCTGTTGAGAAAAAGAAGGAGACAATTGTTGAGAAGAAGAAAGAGACATCTGATGAGAAGAGGAAGGAGAAGGGAAAAGCTGTTGAGGGAGAAAGGTCAAAGGATGTGACCTTAATGCTTGCTGAAACCCCTCAGCAAGGTCATGTCACGGCTAGCATAATCAAGCAAACTTCCGATGACTCTGCCGCTCCAACACTCAATCGTGCCTATGTCTTAAGAGAGAAAAATTGTAGAAGCAGAGATGGAGGAGTTTGACAAGAGAACGGATACCCATGTTGAAGAAATGTTGAAACAATTTGGAGGCATTCCGACAGAAAAAGATACAAATGCCATTCCAGATGACGGACAAGAGCCAAGATCAGTTGAAGAGTTCAAAACGCTCGAGTCCGAAGGATACTTCAAAAACATGTCTATAGCCCAAGCCTGGAATTTGTATCTTGGGAGAAAGGTCCGAAGTGTGCGAAGAAGGCGATAAGCGACAAACTACTGTGATCACTCAATTGGTAAGAAGAAGACTCCGGTACAATATACACCCGAGAGGAGGAGGAGGAAGAAGTGGTGGAGGTAGAGGCTTTAAACCTAGACCTCTACCCAAAAATATTAAATATGTAGATCCAAGCAAGAAGGGAAGGATCTACTAGGCTGGACACGATGAAGTAGTCTATCTGGAAGTGGAGATGAAAAATGCTGAATATGTCAAAAGAATCGAAGAAGAAAATAAGAGGCAAACTCAGCTGTGTCAAGAGAGACAAGAAAGAAAAAGGAAAGATGAAGATGCTAAGAAGGCATATGAAAAGAAGAAAGCAACTGAAGAAGAAAAGAAAAGAAAGAGAGCTGACGAAGAAGACAAGAGTGAAGAAGAAAGAAGAAAGAAGGAGGCAACGAAGGTGATGAAGTGTTGCTGCTAACCCCTTCATGTATTTTACTTTTGTAAATACATATGCATGTAAGTCTTCTGTACGTTCAATGAAAAATTTGTAATTTATATATATTTGCATAGACGTCTGTAATTTGCGTACATATAAGTATGCTCTGATTGCTCTGATACACATTGCAAACAGTTGTGTAAAGGACAAGAATGTTATGATCAATAAAGAGATTGATTCTATGCATACATTTCTTGTTACTACATTGGATGTATGTATCTTTGCTGTTTATATTTTGTTTGTATGAATTCAAGTTTTGGCATCATCAAAAAGGGGGAAATTGTTAGGAAATTTATTGTTTATATTTTGATGAATGCCATGTAAAACTTAGACTAGAAAGTTGGCACCTCATTTTCCTTGTAATTTGTATTGTAATAGATAGAAATTTGAACAAGTTGAATCAAGTTAGTTATGCCTGCGAATACAAGAAGTCAACTGAAGATTGAAGTGAATACTCCACTGTGGAACAACTAAGCATGGCCAAGAAAGAAGATCAAGGACTCGACTGAAGGAGTATCAGCTGTGATACAACTGTATGAAAAGTCAGTCAAGTGACAGATGAGTCTTTTAATCATTAGAATAGACTCAAGTCACCTGGGAAAAGCGGTTGCAAAGAGGAGTTAAGCGAAAAGAATCCGTTGCACAAAAGTCAAGAACATTACTTAAATAAGTAATACTTCCATGCTGCCATGTCTTAAAGTGCTTAGTCCCAGAAGCGTGCAAAATGAATAAACCAATGAATCGCACCTCGTGTCAGAACCTAAAAACCTGAACATTCATTTAATACGAGGAAAGGTCTACATTTCAAGATTGAAGACCAAGAAAAGACAAGCCAACGAACACAAGTGACTTTTGAAAATCAGCCTATCTATTCAACGACAGATTTTTGAAAAGTTCACTATAAAAGGCTGAGGAATCACTTTGAAAAAAAAAAGAACCTTGCACACCTGAGATAACAAGCAACATTCATACTGTAACCTGCAAAAATATTCTCAAGTTATTCAAGCAAAATCCTCAAGCCTAAATCTCGAAGGAAATCGACCCAACACTAAGCTGTAAAGGAAAGACAACTTCAAACTGTTGAAGAAGAAACTTTTGAAGAATCAAAAGGGGTCTACTTTCCAAGGAGGATTGTTGGAAGGTTCAAGGTCGAACCAATCTCAAGTTATTGGAGGGCTTCGTGATCAAATCCAAGAAGCTCGAGAAAGTAAGCTGAAGTAGCAAGGCAGCCGTCCTGTGAAGAAGTTGAGTCGGATGAGAAGCCAACTGTGTGATCAAGACATCTCTAGACTGAGTCCAAGGAGCAAGTCAGCTGCGTGATCAAGACTTGTCTCTAGACTGATAACCACTTTGTACTATGATCTTAGTGGATTCCTCTAGGAGTTGGAGAAGAGAGGAGTAGAAGAATTACCCCATCTTCGAACCTCTATAATATTTACTCGTGTCATTTACATTTCATTATATTTACATTCATGCACACATACTTTATATCTGCTGATAATTTGTTATCCAACTGATAAATAACAAAGTGCTAAAACCAAGTGGTTAAAACAAAGTTAAATCAAATTCAAGGGTGTTAAGTCTTCCGCTGAAAAACTCATCACAGCCAAGTTAAGGTTTAGTCTAAATAGTTGAGTTATTCTATCAACAGCTCTTTCGAGTCTGTTGAGTGGCTAACTCTGCTGATTAACTAACTTAGTTGTCCCTCAAGGACTTAGCTGTGTAATTAACTCTGTAATATTTTAAAAGGACTAAAATCGAAAAGTTGGTAAGGTTTATTCAACCCCCCCTTCTAAACCTTACTCACACCCTTTGGGACCTACATATATTAATATATTATTTATTATTCATTTTAAAGAGAGGAGGCCACTACAAAAAAAACAAGGGAATTCCAACGAAAAAATATGTTGGTATTTGGCCAATTTCCATTGGAATTATCGATTCCAACAAAAATTCCAATTGAAAAGCACCATTGGTATAATGGTCGTTGGAATGACAAAATTCTAACGAAAATTCCTATGAAAAAAATATTCCAATAGTACCAAATGGTTTTGCTTATCATTGGACTTTCTGTTGGAATTTTCCAACGGTATGTTGTAGCATTGGAATTTTCATTGGAATTTTGAAAATTCCAATAGTTTTTTAATTCCGTTGGAATTATTTCGTTGGAATTTGATTGTTTTCTTGTAGTAGGCAATTAAAGTTGAAATTGTGAAAAGTTTAGGTGACAAATTAATAAATAACAAAACGTTTGGGTTGCAAAATGCAATAAATTTTATGATTTTAGGTTTTTTGACTATTTTTCCGTCACATGTTGTGTAAAAGATGACTTCTCATTGGAATATTTCATTCCATCGGGAGTGCCTGAAGTTGAAGTTTAGCGATCTTGCAAAATTTAGGTATATAACAAAAAACAAAATTAGGTACAAAATCCACAAAATGGCATGATATAGATTGCAAAAAATAATTTTTGTTATTTTCAAAATAGAAAAAAATTACAAAATCATCGAATTTATTTATTCCATCCAAGTGGATAGCTACCCACTTAGGAATCGTTTGACTTTCATAATGGGATTGGATTATATGTTGGGATGGGATATTATTGTACTGTTCATGGATAAAATAAATTGTGTTTGGGATTTGTGAATACACAACTTTATTATTATGGATTGTTATTCAATCCCATGTTTGGAGTCATTGATAAGGAGGGATAAATGTTTGAAATGCTTAAATTATATATCCCTAATAAATTAATGCCTTTTTGAGTCTCAAATCCCAACTAAACAATACTGCACACAAATATGAAATTTTACGGAACAACCAACATTTTAGAACTTTCATTCGAAAATAGGGTTTTTGATCGAGAAGTCATCATCTAAATCGCCGTGAAGACCATTATGGGAATTTGACGGAGATCGGTCCGGTGAGTTTCGATATTTGACAAACTTAATAGTTGTGAAGGTAATATTCATTTTTCTATCACCAATTTTCGGATTAGGGCTTTTGATAATTGAATGTTCGAACTTGCCTTTATAGAGTTTTGATCATGGGCTCTATTTTCTGTCATTTATTGTTAAATATGAATGTGTACGACTCTATATTTGTATTTGTTTTGGAAATTCTGGATTGAAAAAAATTGATAATGATATTTGGGTTGATTTATGCCCTTCCCTACACAAATAGGCTTAATTTCTTGTCTTGTTTCCAATTATTCAATATATACTTGTATACTAGATCTCATTGCTGCGTTTTTTAGATTATTTGAATTTCAAATTTGTATACGGGGCTTCATAACTTTTGTTTTATTTAAATTTAATTTTACTTGGGATAGCCTTACGTGCTTTGGTCAAATGGTTTAGGGAATAAATTTTTAGTTGGAGTTTTTTTGATACTATAAACCTTATTATTGGTTGTATAATTATCTGAAACATTATCTTCAATACATAAGTTATCTTGCCATTTTTGAAAATGAGCACTTCCAACACTTCCATGTGTGCTGCCATTGCGGCTTTCTGTTAAAGGTTCAAACTTCATGGACTTTTGTCCATCCCCAGTAGACGTTTTATGTCCGATAGGTGTGAGTTTTGCATGTAATTTGGGGTTAAATTCGGGTTATTATCATTGTTAAACATGCAATAACTCTTATAAAAAAAGTATATATTCGCTTTTGGAAAATGTATTATATTTTGCTCGTTTTGTAGGAAATTAATGATATTTGAAGTGATTTTATGACAAATACGAGCATTACAATCGAGAATCATCAAGAATTAAGTAAATGCACCCAATTGGAAGTCAGAACAATGAGGAGTCGGATAAACCGGGTAGAAAAAGGCAAAACACAGAGCAGAACTGACCTTCGTAGGGGCGCACGCCCAGGCCGTACGTAGGCGCACGACCCGTGCACCACTGCATTTTCAGATAAAGACTACAGCTTCACGCACGGACATGGCGTGCGTAAGGCGCACGACCCGTGCGTGCCTGAAGACTTTGAGCATGCCCACGACATCACGCATGGGCAGGTCGTGCATGGGGCGCACGGCCCGCGCGTCTATGCTGGAATGTCACAAATTGTCAGCTCTTTGCCCTAGACTTTTGAAAAGGTATAAAAGGACTTTTGGGGGCGCACACCAGGGGATATTTTGACATTCTTGGACATAGAACACAAGACAAAACTCTATTCTAGAAAGGAGGAATCAAGGGAAGAATCGGGTCGCATTGGAGCTTGAGGATCGAAGATATATCGAGAGATTATCGACTATCCTAAGTTTTTCTTGCTTCTTTGTATCTTAATCTTTCATTTGAGCTTAGTAGGACATTGAACAATTTATCTTTGAGTTGTTTGAACATCATGTGTAGCTAATATTCTTGTGATTTCCGGGTTTTGGAAGTAGATTAATGAACTCGTGTTGGATGTTTTAATCTTAGTTGAAGTTATTGTCTTGAAGCCTATTTGAGTACTTTGCTCTTATTTCTTGCTTTATCATTTGGCCAATGATTTAGCATGTTTGATATATTGATTCATAATTCGAAAGATGAGTTTCAATATTAGATCTTGAGTACTTGACATACATGTTTGCATAATCGAGAGGTTTGTGAATATTTGTGAGGACATTTGATCTTTTGTGCTTTAGGAAGTTGTATATCTTATGTTGAGTAGAGATGCTAGCATATATATATATATATATATATTTCAATCTACACTTTATATACATCTCGAGAGGGGGGATAAAAATACCATTGTGATCATCTTATAGGAATATTGATAATAACTTTGGGTTTGATTAAATCGGACAACAAGAGAGATATTAATCGAAACCATAACCCGAGAATCCATTTTATTCTCTTGATACTTCCATTATTATTATTATTCTTGCCTTGTGTTTTTGTTGTCTATCTTGTCTTAATCTCAAAACAATCATCCAATTTTGATCGTCTAAATAAAAATAAGGCTATTTTGGTCCAATACTTAACGCACTAATTTATTAGTCTCCGTGGATACGACCTTACTTACCCTATTCTATAAACTACATCGTACACTTGCGGTGAAGCTAAAAATAAGGCGAACAAGTTTTTGGCACTATTGTCGAGGACTAATATAATTTTTAGTGCTAATATTGCGATAGATAGAATTATTTTTAATTTAGATATTTTTTTTTATTTCTTTACATTTTGTTTGATTTTATTCCTACCTTGTTCGATTTGTTTCTTTTAGTTTGGTCCAGGTAGTGCATGAACACCCGCTCTAGGCAAGGAAAATTAATACCGCTCATACTAGAAGTTGAGGCTTTCACGAGGAGAATCAGTGCAACTACTAGATGGGCTGAAAGACAACAAAATCCAATTATGGAGGATTTAGAAGGAGAAAATAGGGGTAACAATGGGATCAATGGGATCAACGAGTTACCAATACTGGTCCAACAGCAAGCCATCCGTGATTACTTTCGACCACAAATGAATCATAATTATGGTGGTTGTTCGCCTATTTTCTTAGCTTCACCGCAAGTGTACGGATCAGTTTATAGAATAGGGTTTGCAAGGTCGAATCCACAGGGATTAATAAATTAATGTACCAAGTATTGAATTATAATAGTCCTATTTTTATCTAAACTATCGAAATTTGAAGGTTTGGTTTTATTATTACTAAAGCAGAAATTAATCCTAAAATAACAAAGCAAAGAGTGATTAAAAGACCAAGTATGGATGGATGGATTCCGGGGTTATGGTTTCAATTAATATCCCACTTTTATGCTCAGGTTAAGCAAACCAAGGTTAAACGTATTCTTCTCTATAGACCAATCACCAAAGTAATTTACCCCCTCTCTCGAGATGTATGTAAAAGCGTTGATTGGAATATCTATGTTAGCATCTCTACTCAACATGAGATATCCAACTCCCAAAAGTTCAAAAGATTAAAAGATCTCACAAATATTCACAGACTTCTCAATCATGCAATCTATTTGTGTCAAGTACTCAAGATCTAGTATTGAAACTCATCGGTTAGAATTATGAATCAATACATCAAACAAGTTTAGATCAAAGGCCTTTTGATAAAACAAGAATTAAAGCAAAGTACTTGAATAGAAGAAGAAAGCATTAACTTCAATTATCCTTAATCATCACATAAAAGTGTTTATTAATCTACTCCCAAAACCAGGGAATCACAAGATGTTTAGCCGACATTGAAGATAAACAATTCATAGACAAATTATTCATAATCAAAATCTAACTAATTGAAATAAAGATACGATGGAATGAGTGACTCGGGGATGACGACGATCTCTCGATCTATCTTCAATCCTCGAAGGTGTGTTGCGGTCTTGATCAATCTCTCGAAGTATCCGGTGGGAAACTGCTCTTTTCTCTGGTTTCTAGGGTAAAAATCAGCGTGTCTTTGTTTGTGGCCGTCCCGGGTCTATTTGTACTCCGTTTGGGTCGAAACCTAGTTGAAATTGGATAAGCTCTGTTTTTCCCGCAGCACGGCACGGCCGTGCCCTTTTGGCACGCCCGGCCGTCTTGCTGGGTGCCGAATAATTTGTAATTTTTATTCAGAGGAGCACGGGCGTGCCCATATGGCACGGGCTGCCCGTGCCCTAGGCCGAACCTTGAGTCATCATATTTGGGTTGAGCACGGGCTGTGCTAGAGGAGCACGCCCTGCCCGTGCTCACCTGGAACACTATGCACATAGACTATTTTCTTCCGTTTCTCGCCCGGTTCGTCCAACTTCTTCTCAATTCGACTCCAAACTTCGTCACTCATGTCAAGTATTGGCGGTTGCAATGTCCGAATTGTTGCCACTATGCTACAAATATAGATAAATTCCTACAAAACGAGCAAAGCGTAATCCAATTCCACAAAACAAGAATAATACCCAATTTACTCATATAATGCATGCATATCCACACATTCTAGCCAATATTAAGCCCAAAATACATGCAAAATACCAGTCAATCAGTGGTATTGCTCATATTCCGATAAATGCCAACAACTTTGAGCTTAAGCCGACATTGATAAACATGGTGCAACAAAATCAGTTTGGGGATTTCACAACCGAGGATCCCAATTCTCATCTTGCACATTTTGTCCAAATTTGAAACACGATAAAAATGAATGGAGTTTCGGATGACGCCAAAAGATTGCGCCTATTCCCATTCTCTTTGAGGGATAAGACAAGGAATTGGTTGGGTACTTTGACCCAAGGGAGTGTGAGCACATGGGACGAGTTGAGCCAAAAGTTTTTGTTTAAATTCTTTCCACCGAGCAAAACTTTACAGCTCAAAAGTGAGCTTACACAATTCCGACAGTTTGACTCCGAGCCTTTATACGAGGCTTGGGAAAGGTTCTGAGATTTGCTGAGAAAATGTCCACAACACGGTTTTTCGGATGAACAATAATTGTGTTTCTTTTACAATGGTTTAATGGGGCAAACGAGATCTTTCGTTGATGTAACCGCGGGAGGAGCATTATTGGCGAGATTTCCACAAGACGCCTTTAATCTTCTTGAAGAGATGGCCATGACAGTTACCAACTGGCCATCCGAGAGGTCCAATGTACACTTTATATACATCTCGAGAGGGGGGGATAAAATACCATTGTCATCGTCTTATAGGAATATTGATAATAACTTTGGCTTTGATTAAATCGGACAACAAAAGAGATATTAATCGAAACCATGATTTTATTCTCTTGATACTTCCATTATTATTATTATTATTCTTGTCTTGTGTTTTTGTAGTCTATCTTGTCTTAATCTCAAAAAAAACATCCAATTTTGATCGTCTAAATAAAAATAAGGCTATTTTGGTCTAATACTTAGTGCACTAATTTATTAGTGTCCGTGGATACGACCTTGCTTACCCTATTCTATAAACTACATTGTACACTTGCGGTGAAGCTAAAAATATGGCGAACAATGTCTTGTCCTCAACGGGGGGTAGGTTTTTATGCAACTATTTTGTCCATTAATATTAACAAGGTTAATAGCGTCACGTAGTACATGACTATCAGTAGCTGGATCCTCCCATCTACTCAAAACATATGTGTACTGCATTATGGATCGCACACACCTAGCACGTTACCAGAAATGTCT
This sequence comes from Rehmannia glutinosa, assembly GCA_016081115.2. Taxonomy (NCBI): domain Eukaryota; kingdom Viridiplantae; phylum Streptophyta; class Magnoliopsida; order Lamiales; family Orobanchaceae; genus Rehmannia; species Rehmannia glutinosa. Next base: position 87,830,797 of record CM071934.1, read on the forward strand.
CCTTTTCAATTTCTATGTCTGGCATATACACTTAATGGGCTTGCACATCAATGTAGGTTCCATCTAAAGCTCCAAGACAACCCTTACAAATGGGAAAAAAATGGTGAAATTGTGTTATTTAATGCAATATGGAATTAAAAATATACATTTATCATGATTATTGATAATAGATGAAACATTTTTCTTACCTCATACCATTTCCATCTATCATCTGTGCAATTGTCATCCACGGGTGTTGGGTTAACCAATAAGATAGAATGTAGCCTAAGAACATCTTGGAGGACAATATTGAAGTGTTTGCTAATAGTGTACTCGGACTTCTTGAAATCGAATTTCACAACAACATTCCTTTTATGATGTGCTAAAATAGTCAAGAATATGGCAACTTGTTCACTTGTCTGAACATGCATGGATCGAACTAGGCCACCAACATTCTCCAATTAAAAAATAACCTACCAAGCGCATTTCTATCCATTCGTAGTTGTTCAATACAAGTTTCATCACTTACATTAATTAGACCACGCATATGAGTAATTTGGTCAGGAAGTTGGTCAACCAATCTGTATGCTGCTCCAGGAGTATTATTTCTACGAGAACGGCGACCACGACATCGTCCATTCATAAACAAGGTTTGATATAGACCGACGAACATTAAGAAAATTTTTATAATTGTAATAACCTCTTCTATGATCAGGACGACGTTTATCTGATCTGATGGCATGTATTATTTAAAAACATAAAAAACAAACAGATAAATGAGAGATACAACATTGGAGTTTTAACAGGGTCGTTCCTATATTTTGAAGGGCCTAGTGCGGAAAAAAGGGCCCTCTGTATTCATATAAGAAATTAAAAATAATTAATTAATTTATGTTACAAAAAATAATTTCATTGATCATAAAATAATGAAACATTATATTTTAATTTCAATATTTCTAATTTCATTAAAATAGTGGTACAAAAGAGATACTTCTATAATCAATATATTTAAAGGAAAAACTACCAATACAATAGCCAAAGAAAATAGATTTCCTAGTATTTTTATATGTAAAGTCATCAATCAGCCTAGGGGTGGGCATCGGGTCGGGTAGTCGGGTATTCGGGTAGTCGGGCCGGTGCACCGAAAAAATCGGGTAGCATATATTGGTACTCGACACTTACCCGAAAAAATGTCGGTGCACTAATCGGGTTCGGGTTTTTTAAAAAAATATATGTTATATTATTTGAAATTATATATTATAGATAATATATATTAGTAAGGATATATATATATATATATGATATAAATGGAGTAGAAAGACACCGGACAAAAATACATCAAAAGCCACAAAAAAACAAGCACAAAAAAGCAACCAATAAGAGAAAATCAAAGAAAGAAGTGGGAGAGCACGAGGGGGGTGAGAGGATGGGGGTCTCCACTAAATGATTCTAATATGCAATTTCTAAGTACTTTTTCAATTAATAAAAAATTGTTTCAATTAAAAAATTGTTTCTTTTTGTACAAATCAATATGTTCAACGGATTTTGTCGAGCAAACAATTTTTTTTCCTTATTACTTTAGGCTTTTGACATCTGACATAAATGACCAAAAATAATAATAGTGTAGCCTGTCTATTGTCCATGCTTCCTTGAAATTTAGTGAAGGTTGTTGAAGGTAGGGGTGGGCATCGGGTCGGGTAGTCGGGTGGTGCAGAAAAATCGGGTAGCATATATTGGTACCCGACACTTACCCGAAAATGTCGGTACCGACTAATCGGGTTCGGGTTTTTTTAAAAATATATGTTATATTATTTGAAATTATATATTATAGATAATATATATTAGTAAGGATATATATATATATATATGATATAAATGGAGTAGAAAGACACCAGACAAAAAATACATCAAAAGCCACAAAAAAACAAGCACAAAAAAGCAACCAATAAGAGAAAATCAAAGAAAGAAGTGGGAGAGCACGAGGAGGGGGTGAGAGGATGGGGGTCTCCACTAAATGATTCTAATATGCAATTTCTAAGTACTTTTTCAATTAATAAAAAATTGTTTCAATTAAAAAATTGTTTCTTTTTGTACAAATCAACATGTTCAACGGATTTTGTCGAGCAAACAATTTTTTTTCCTTATTACTTTAGGCTTTTGACATCTGACATAAATGACAAAAAATAATAATAGTGTAGCTTTATCTATTGTCCTTTGTTCCTTGAAATTTAGTCAAGGTTGTTGAAGGTTGATGAACCCTCTTTTATTTAATTTTTTTAATTTATTAATCGGGTACCGAATAACCGTCGGGTAGTAATTTACTACCCGCACCCGACCGAAATTATAATTTGGTATCGGGTTACCCGAATCTTTGATAAAAATACTCGACCCGATCGGGTAATACCCGATCGGGTCGGGTCGGGACCCGACTACCCGACCCCGAATGCCCACCCCTAAATCAGCCCTTCATGATCAAGTTTATCTAAAATTCACTCTCAATTGAAATCAATGATAAGAAATTGAGAAATAATATTAAACAAAATAAAATATATATTGAAAAGACAATAGAATTTTAAACAAAATAGAATAAATATACAATTCACGTTAATGGCGAAAATAGAACAAGTAAAGATAATAAAATTTTTATTTGTTGGTTTTGTTTGAGATGGAAGCCTTTATTTTTGTTGGGTTTTTTCGTTTTTAGTTAAAACACAATTTTTGTGTTAAAGAGAAAAAAATAAAAATTTTGCTAAGAGGAAGGTTTGAACTCACAACTTCAATATGTAAAAAGAAGCCTTAAACCATTGGACTGACATGTTTGTTTAAAATTGGCTTTTTCTCAATACAACCATATATTTATTTTTAAAGGGAAAAAAAAAGAACAATTCTTTGCCGGAAAAATTGAACCCACGACTTTTTACATAATACTGAGAACCGCTAAAACAACTAGACCAGTTAACTTTTTGTGTACAAATTGCAGTGTTCATCTTACATATACATATATTGTAAACTATTAAAAAATATAAAAAAAAATCCGGGGGGTGGGAGCCCTCGTCGGAGGGGGCGCCGCCTTGACCGCCCCAGGCACAGCTCTAAGTTTTAACGGATAGTTCAAATAAAGCATTACATATTCACACCTTGTATTCAATCAAATAAGGTTTGGAGAAAGATATCAACAATTGCATAATTAACGAGGAGTTATAATTCATGAATATATTCATATTAATACATTACAAAGAATAGAGTGCTAAAACAAAATGTTATAAATATTTTAATGTAATTGAGAATACAAACAAAATCTATAAATAAACATTTAAGTTTGAATAGAGAAGCTTGACAACCCTCATTAACAATAATAAATGATCACATAATGTATGGTTGAGTTTAATTAGCATAACACTAATTTCAGTCAAATAAAGCTCCAACAATTCCGTGGATCTACGCCGGATAATGTACCTTTTCAGAAAAATGAAGAAATGAAAAACCAACAAATTAGTACAAAAATCGAGAGAACAATACCATAGTAGAAAAATTAAACCAGAACAGACAAAAACCAAAATTCATAATCAAATCGATTGGGATAAGCCATCAAACCAAAAAAAAATCATGGTCCATGATTATTGAAAATAAAAAATCTACTCAAATCGATTATATATTTGTGAATATAAACATCCGACAACATCAAAAAGAAATAGACGGGAAAATCGAATAGATGAGCTTAGATTTAACCTTGTGCTTAACTCTGAGGCAGAACTAGGGTTTTATATTCCTCTGCTTAAATTTCCTTTTATCTAATCATGGGCCGAAAATTTGGACAATGAAAAGGGCAAAGATGTAATTAATGGGCAAAAATAAAGGGTAAAATAGAACTTTCAAGAGTACGTAAAAGCTGGGATTTTTTTTTTGAAGGGAAAATTATATTAAATAACTAGAAATTGTCTAGTACAAAGTGAGACAAGAAATCAGGGGGAGAATTCCATGAGGTTGCTTTATAGGAAGAGCATTTAGCGAACTAGCAAACTCATGGGCGATCGTGTTCTCCGACCTAGGAATCCAATAAAATCCAAAAGAAGCAAAAGATTTACAAAGACCAGCAACCTCGGCCAAAATAGGCGCAATGTCCCGTGACGGAGAGCAGATATCTTTAGCAGCAGCAATGATACTAGCGGAGTCCCCTAAGAATGAAAGATCCGTGAGATTCATCGAGGTGGCTGTAAGGACTGCCTCACGGAGCGCAAGAGCTTCAGCGATTTCTGGATTATAGGTGCCCGAGAAGCTTTTTGCGAAGCCTAAAAGAAAAGAGCCATCGCTTTTTTGGATGAAAATACCTATCCCTGCACACTTATTCGACATTGATATGGCACCATCAAAGTAGACATGTGTACCAGGGGGGGCTTTCTGTAGGACGGTATTCGAGAGGGCGTGCGAAGGTCTTTCAGGCCAGCCATGTGCTGAATGGAAGGAGGTGAGAAGGTTGCCCGCTGAGGTAACAATAGCGATCGGAGCCGGGGGCTGGTCTTCAAAAATCTTTCATTGGGCCGTATGCAAATGCCATCACGGATAACCGCGAAAAATTCGACACATTTGATGGAGATTCTATGATAATATCACGAGCCCATAAAGAAGCTTAAGAACAGCGATAATGAAGGATCGGAGATCCATACTGAAGAAGGTGCCATATCCGCATGGCAACCGGGCGGGAAGGAAGAAAAGGTGCGATGTAGACACATCGGGTGAATTGCAAAGGGGGCAACAATTGTCAGTTTGGATGTGGCGGCGGGCAAGATTTTGCGGAACTGGGAGAGTATCAGTTAGAAGTCTCCACAAAAAATGAGCGTACGGGCGGGATTCGGAGTTTCCAAAGTTTCTTCCAAATGGGTGATGTGCAGTCTTTAGAGTTTCCCACAAAGAAAGTGTCCGATTCGACATTGATTTGAAGAACGGCTACGTGATAGGCGGATTTAATGTTGAATTTTCCATTTCGACTATGATACCAGCACCATTGGTCGTTCAGTTGGGATGAGCTTACGGGGATCGAGAGAATGAGAGCGGCTTCTTCTTCAGTGAACATCTCATGCACTAACGGGATGTTCCACCAGTTTGAGTTGATATCCACAAGATCGAGAGATGGCAAGCGGGATTAACACCATCGGGATCGGTGATGTGATTCGGAATGGAGGTTTAGGCGCCATCTGTCCCCCAAATTTTTGTATTTCTACCGAGTGAATTTTTTAAGGCGACAAAGCAAAAAGGATGGCCTACTATCAATAATGCTACGCCAAGACCATGATGGACGGTGGTTTAATTTGGCCTCCAAGAATGGAACTCCATTGTGATATTTAGCCTTGAGGACTCGAGCCGAGCGAAGTCGGATTCGTGAGGAGCCGCCAAAGCTTTGTTTTTCGCTAGAAGGGCCAAATTGAAAGCCCGAAAATGCCGAAATCCGAGACCACCATCTTTTTTGCTTCTAGTCATGGTTGTCCATTTCGTCCAACGAATTTTTTTACTGGAGTTTGAATTATCCCACCAAAATGAGGTAACCATAGATTGAATATCGGAAATGACGGTGTTCGGGAAACGAAAGCAGCTCATAGCATAAGCCGGAATAGCTTGAAGCACTGATTTAATAAGGATTTCTTTCCCAGCTTTCGAAAAATTGTAATTACGCCACCCATGGAGTCGCTGCCAAATGCGATCCTTAATGAAGCCGAAAATTTCTTTTTTATTTCGCCCTACAACACTCGGAAGACCAAGATATTTCCCGTGCGAATTGACTTGGTTGAATCCCAGAATATTGCAAATGGCCAAGGCAGAATCATTCGAGACGTCTGGTGAGAAATATACGCATGATTTGTCTAGGTTAACAAGTTGGCCAGATACCCGTTCGTATAGCTGGATAGCGTAACGCAGGTGGCGGGCCTCTTCTGTAGTAGCACGACCAAATATTAGCGTATCATCGGCAAAAAATAGGTGAGAAATGGATGGAGCTGACCGACTGATAGCTATTCCTTGGATTTTGCGGCATCTTTGTAAGTCCTGCAATATACAAGAAAAAACTTCCGAGCAGATAATGAATAAATATGGTGAGAGGGGGTCTCCTTGACGGATTCCCCTATGTGGCGTCAATTTACCAAATTCAGAACCATTAAGCAAGAAAGAAAAAGACACAGTCGAGATACATCTCATAATCAAATCCACGAAAGGGGTGGGGAAGCCTAAAGCCAACATGGTTTTTTGCACAAAAATCCATTCAATTCTATCAAAAGCTTTACTCATGTCGAGCTTAATAGACATAAGGCCAGTGGAGGATGGGGCTTTGGTTTTCATGTGGTGGTGGATTTCATGTGCTAGAAGGACATTGTCGGTGATGAGGCGCCGGGAACAAAAGCGGATTGCGATTCGTAGAGATAATATCGGGGAGGACGATCTAATTGCATTTGCTAGGACCTTAGAAGCAAGTTTGTATAAAACATTGCAAAGGCTAATGGGTCGAAATTGGGTGATGAGCTCGGGGTTCTTGACCTTGGGGATAAGCACAATATGAGTATGATTGATATTGTGATCGATACATTATTGTTTAAAAAGTTAAGCACAAAAGACACAACATCGGGACCAACAATATGCGAATTTTTGATAAAAACAGGACTCATACCGTCGGGGCCAGGGCTTTTAAAAGGATGCATGCTCTTGAGTGCTTTGACGATTTCACTCTCCGTACGGTTTCGTTCAATAATCGTAACATGGTTGGAGGAATTCTCAGGGAGTCTAGCGAGGACCGGCTTGGCTATGTCACTTTTCGGATGGGGTAATGGATGATTCGAAGATGGCACCAAAATGGTTTAAGATGATTTTTTCCATACCATCAATGGAGTCCCGAGAAACTTTGATTGGTCTTTCAAATGAGCAATATGATTAGTGGACTTCCTTTTGTTTGCATATGAGTGGAAAAATTTGGTATTCGATCCCCTTCCTTATACAAAAAAGTGCAATTTTGCTCGTTGTTTCCATTTGATGTCCAATTGATCCAAGGAATTTTCCAATTGATTTTGCGGCTGAAATTTCATCTTTTATATTGGCGGTGATTGGGCCTTTCTTAAGGGATGAAATTTTGCGCTTGATCATCAACCGTTTTGTTAAGATCTTTATGGTTCGAACAACTCCAATTCATAAGACCAATGGCGCAATCCTTAAGTTTCAGCGGAGTGGGTTGGGGTTCCGCTCCCATTTGGTCTCTAATCACTTGCTCGCAATCTTTGCGGACGGATCCAATGTGCTTCAAACGGAATACACGACGTCTATTTATTTTTTTCCATGGGTGGGCGGTGGCATCGGATTTGAAGGTGGATGATGGAATGATCGAGAGAAGAATGACGGACAATGATAAACTCGACTCCACGGGAAAATATCATGCCAAAGAGAGTTGCATACGGCCCTATCAAGTCGGCCCGTTGAGTGTGGGGGCGACTCGCAGCGGCTCGTGTGAAGCGATTACCCTCGAAGCCCAAATCAAACATATTGAGAGAGTTAAGAGTGTCTCAAAAGATTCATCCGCCAATATGCGCGGGGTTGGGAGCCCCGAAATTCGTCTTGGCATAGAACTTCGTTAAAATCTCCGCACATTACCCATGGGATTTGGCGATGATTGGAGATTTAAAAAATCTTGCCGACTTGCGTCGAAGGCTCGGCACAGCAGGTGACCATAAACGCCGGTGAAGCGGAAGCTATGATTATGAAGTTCCGTATCAACATCTATGTATCTATCCGAGTAGCCTCTAAGGGACACCACAATATCCTTGCTCCGAGGAGAAGGGCTAAAGCCACCGAGTGGCCTCGAGCATCCACGAGAAAAACCAAAGAAATTAAAAGAGCGCTTGAGGTTTTCAATAAGCTGGTGAATTACACTTGGTCTCACATAAAAACACCGGTGGGGAGATTTACTACGGATGGTATTCCGCAGATTTCTTGAATTGTCAGGGGTTCCCAGGCCCCGACAATTCCAACATATGATACTCATGGCGATCGGCGGGATTGGCCCTCGCCAATCTCCGCCGTTGAAGAGATTTCCGCGGTAGAAGCTAAATCGAGGTACTAGCTTGGAGGGAAGGCTTGCTTTTCTTACCAACAATTTCAATGGGGATATCGGAAAGGGGGCCTATGGTGTTGAAACTGGCCGGGAGCTTCCGTTTTGATTGGGTGTTCACTTAATGGGGTTGTTTGAGGGTAGAGCAAGTTTTCTCTTGATATTTATTATTTTTCGGCTACTTTTCGGGTGGGGTATCAAGATCCATTTGGACAGGGACAAGAAACGGGCTTTTTGGGGTGAGAGGGGAGTGTGAAGCAGGCGAGGAGGTCGTATTTTGGTGTGGGGCGGTGCAACAGTGATTGTGGGAGGGTCAAATGGGGTTGTGATTGGAGAGAGACAAGAGTATTAGATGTAATGATTGGATGACCAGATGTAGTGGGCTTCGGTGGAGGTGGGGAATTGGGTATGGAATTTATGATTGGTGTAATTATGAGAGAATCTTGTAGGAGTGTGGTATTTGGGTGGGGGTTATCGAATTTGAAGTTGGGACTTGGGTTTGAGGTGGGACGTGTCTTGGAGATATGGGTTGCATGGTTAGAGGATGGGTGGAGTTTGTGGTTTGGAGGGTATGTGGGTGCGGGGGGCTATTTGGGGAGTTAGAATGATCTGCTGTGAAAGAGTGGTTTTCTTTGTGAAATAGGGATTGATGGGTTTTGCGTGCGGGGGTAGGAGAAGGGGTTAGCGAGGTTGAGGTGCACGAAGCCATGGTCCGTAAAGGGGACGGGCATCGATGTCGAGAGGGTTTAAGATTTTTGATTCGCACTCGCGATCTCCGTGGCCAATAATACCGCAATGATAGCGAGAAGTTAGGCAAACGTCAGTACTTCACGGGGATGGTATAATTAGTGCCGCTTATAGAAGTCTTCACCACCCTTCTCAACGGTTTTGAGATGTCCAGGTTGACCCTTATGCGAAGGAAACGTCCAATAGCAGATCCATCCGAGTCAACTTCCAAATCCATGAAAGATCCAATAGTATTCCCAAATGATCATGGCAAAATTCCTATTCATCAAGCCGATTGGGATATCGTGTATTTGGATCCAAAACGGGCAGAGTTTGATGTCCATTTTAGATCCAACCTGGTCACCGTTGCTTCCGTTAGGAGGAGGAGCGATTTATCAAAGAGCCACGGTGCGCCTAAGAGAATTTTCTTCTTGTCAACTAGATTGCGGAATTGAAATAGGACGGTATTGTCGCTTAGAGGTTTGCATGAAAGGCCGTGACGGGGTTCCATAATCGTTTGAACATGGATGATATGGATTCAAGTTTATTGTGCGAGGGAGAGGACCTGGCCGATGAGGTTGAGGGGGTTGTTGATTCCATCTTGTATGAGGGAGTCGGAAGGGATCTCAACGTTTTCATCAAAGCATTAAGGGAAAGATTGGCGTATAGGTTGGAGAGTTCGTCGGACATGACATGGTAGGAGGAAGAGGCGCTAAAACCGAGTCCGAGAGATTCCAACAATGAAACAGACGGTCGACCCACGGAGTGAAACCTGCAAAGACCGAAGAAAGCAAAAAGAGAAACAAAGGGTAGAGGAGTGAGAAGCAGACGGAAGAAGAGGAAGAATCGACGGGAAGAAACAGAGCGAGACACACAATCAAGGAGAAGCTTGACCGGAGAAGCTTGACCACACGGCTTCCGGCAAGGAGAGCACGCGGGCACAAAACCACTACTCGCGGTTTCCCACAAAGGAGAGCACGCGGAGGACCAGACAACATGTACGTAAAAGCTGGGATTTAATTATCACAAGGGGCACTCTAGACAAGTAATCAACTAAAATTGGGATTGAGTCATGGGCCTTGGATAAAATCACGAGCCGCTATCCTGCAACAAAATCGGGATTATCATGGATAAATAGTCCAATCCGAGGTTATCATGGAAGTCAAACGAGTCGTTAGGATCATCACACACGTACACACCATGACACCAATAACAAAATTTTCCCCGCACTCGCAGAATCGCCTTCTCACGTACTCTTCTTTCTCTAGAATTCCACAAAAACCCTTTCCTTCTTTCTCCATAATCTTTGCGGAAGAGAAATCAAAATCGTCCCCACAATCCCCAAAAAAAAACTAAGAACACATCACATACTCTTTTTTACCTACAATTTCGACAAAACCCTTTCATTATTTACCCTCCCGCATTTAATTTTTCTCAAGAAAAATCAAAAATGGTCAAGAGCAAAGAATCAAACGCCATGGCGAATCGTGTATTCCTGCAGACATAATAATCGTGCATCTTCACTCGGCTTCAGTGAAGTCAATCATCCGCTTTAAGTCTGTTTTGCAAGCCCTGGTGTGAACTTTTTCCACGCGAGTTCATTAAAATGCACTATCGTCAATTTTCTAGTGACCCAAAAATCAGTCTTTCATTGTTCACGAGAACTAATAAGAATTTAAGTAACACCATGTCGCTCTTCAACATCGAATCCAATGTGAAGAAACCCACGATTCTTGACCACCCAGTTTCTTCATGCATGTACACTGGATAGAAATTGCGGGGTGTTGTAATGGCTTGTTTTGCATAAATCTCCCAATGCTTGGACAATTGATTGTTTTGTGGAACCCTGCTATGAAGTTGTCCATGATTGTTCCACCCGCAAAAATAGATTTGGGGGCTCATGAGATGGAGTCACTTGGGTTTGGGTATGATCTTTGAGGGGCTGATTTTAAGGTGGTGAGAATTGTTAGTTTGGAAATGAGAATTATTGGAGTTGAGGTGTACTCTGTCAATTCAGATTCTTGGAGAACAATTAAGGTTGATTTTCATTTTGGTGTGTTGATGACTAAAAGTGTCGTGATTGTGAGTGGAAATCGGTATTGGATCGCAATGGTTGACGAGAATGAGTGTGCTAGGAGTGAGACTTTTGACGCTTTGGTGTGTTTTGATGTGACAAAATTGGTTTTCAAGATTGTGCCTATGTCAACCCTTCATATGGAGGCAGAGGCAGAACCAAAAGTGGTTGATTGGAATGGTTCTCTTGGCGCTCTTGTGTGGATTAAAGGCAACGAAAGTGTTTTATCTCTTGATGTGTGGGTGTTTGATGATGGTGAACAAATTTGGAGAAAGAATCAGACTATTGGCTCTGTTGAGGTGAACGTAGATATGTTTTTGCAGTATTCAAATGGTGGGAAAATTCTTGGGCGGCGCCCAGATGGCAAACTGTTTGTGTTTGATCCTAAGACCGGACGTGTTAAGGTCTTGTTCTATGGCGCTCGACAATTCCAGTATTTTGAGATTTATGGATATACTGAGAGTTTGGTATACATTAAAGAAATGGAAGAAGTGATGGCTAGAAGGAGGAAAGGAAGATGACTGATGATGCCACTAAAAGAAATTGAGGATTTTTTTGAGGTCCTATCTGCAACTACATGGTTGTGAAATTGATGTTAGTTATCTATTGGCAGGGTCATGGTGACCTAGCTGTTCTCGGACTTTGGGCACTTTTGCTAGGGACATTATATGCTTTTGTGTGGAGAAGTATCGGGAACGGTTTCTTATTAATGTTGGGATGATTAAGGAAGTTTGCTGTTTTTGTTTGAATCTTTAGGTGATACTCATAAGTCCATCAAAAAATAGAGAGAGATCGCTAATTGTCGTATACAGAGCACTAATCGACAACTAAATTCTTGCTTGATTCAGCTAATGTGAGAAAATGCAAGCTAGTTGAAAAACTTAGACAAATTCCCCTGTTTTTCTTCTCTTTTCTTTTTTCTTGTTCTGTTATGGCTGTTGTTATAACTCCAGAGGTGGAGTGGCGATTCGTTTGATCGATACATGGAGTACGGGTATAATTCCTGTCTTTTTCATGAAGTGTTTGTTATGTTCCATTCTGTAGATCAATAAATGCTTACTTGTTTCTATGTGTAGATTATCGCTTCTGATCATTCATGCCAATTTTATGTTGTATTTTGTGCTTGTTATGCCTAATCTTATATTAAATTCTTTTTATATATCACCAAATGGTGATTTGTGACTAGTATCGGTTTTAGTTTTAGTTTCAGTTTTGTTTTACTGTTTCTGGAATGAAGTCAAGCATTATTTCTCTGCGCTTGCCACTTGCCATAATATATTTTACAAACTAAGATGCTTGGCAGATGTAGAAAATATAATTAGATATCATTTTGTTTATATGAACCTATAAATTGAAGTTGAACCTCCTGTTCCTTTGACACCAGCAATTTTATATATTACTGGACCTTGTTACTATATATTACTCTGCCATTCTCCTTTTAAACTATGTTGCTCGGACTCGGATGCAGGTGTAAAAAAATAATAAAAGAGGTGATCTTCTCATGGACTTAAGTTCATAATAAAGTGATTTTTGTATTTTCTTTTTTGATATGAAAATCTAATGTCGTGTCTCTCTTTTTTCTCTACTTAACGCAGATGTTTATCAGCGCATTGATAGATGTCGCCACTCATGCTGGAAAAGTGGATGCCGCATTTTAAATTCTACAAGAAGCTAGGGCTAAAGGAATGCATGTTGGAATCATATCATATATATAACTGTTTTGTGTAAGTTATTCTGCAACCCCCTCAACAAATCACTGTTACATAAGTGCTTCTCAACTGCAGTTGACTGATTCGAGCAATGTACATGCTTTTTAGTGAACGAAAAAAAAAAATCGAAGTTTGCTTTCTCTCTCTTCTTATCTTTATCTTTACCATCTCTCCAGTTCATCTTGAAAAAATTGTCTTCTTCCTCATCCGTTCTCTTCTCTCTAATGAAGGAATTAAGGAACCGTGCCTTTTCAGCTTATGGGACTTTAGTCAAAGGGAGTGATTTAGGTAGCATTTGGATACGAAGCAACATCCCATTTCTCTTTGAAAAGTTCAAACTAATTACAAAAGAATCATAAGTAAACACAGATTTCAAAATACAACATATGTGATCACCAAATTTACTTGTTCAAAACCTTAGCATACATTGACAAGGCCACACGAAAATTTCAAATCCATTTCTCTTCTCCCTCTGCCTAACAGGGGAGTTGCATATACTTCCAAAATCTCCAATTTTTGTTAATCAAATAAATAAAAAGGGTTACAGACTCTATTTCTTCCTCTAACTATTCTTTTCAGGAACAAGAACTTTGGAATTTGAAACTTTTGAGGTAGGGCAAAAACTTGCGTGAGACGGTCTCACGGATTTAGATCCGTGAGACGGAGCCCTTACACAAAGTTTTAAAAGTTTTTTATTTTCAGATTTTATTTTTCTTAGGGTTTATATTTGTTTTTTTAGGGTTTATTTGTTTCTTGGGTTTATTTTTAATTGATTTGGGTTTTTAGGATTTTTAGTTTTTTTAGGGTGTATTTTTTATTTTTTGGGTTTATTTTTGTTTTTCGGGTTTATTTTTCATAGTTCATGTTTTTAGGGTTCATTTTTGTTTCTTCATGGTTCATTATTATTTTTAAATTTATTTTCATGGTTCATGTTCTCAAGACGGAGCCCTTAGGAGGTCCGTCTCACGGATTTAGAACCGTGAGACCGTCTCACAAGAGACTTGCTCATGAGGTAGAATTGCCGATTTGATCTCCTCTGAGCATGGATTTGGACTCCAGTAATGCTGATTTGAGGGTTGAATAATTTAATCTCGAATCAGAACGATAGAACTTCAAAAGCATCGACTTTTGAATTTAATAACTTTTTGGTGGAATTAACTCTCCAATTCTTTTTTTTTTTCTTTTGAATCAGACTCTTCAATATCAATTTGGACTTCAATAATGTTACGATGGGTTGATAGCTTATTTTCTGAATCAAGAACTATAACTTGAGCATAACATTTAACTAATTCTCGAATCAAATACTTTAACATGATTAGAACATCGTAGATCTTCTTGATGCGACATAATTTCTTCCACTTTGTCATTAACGTTTTACGCGTCTTCTCCACAACTTGTGATATAACTCCTTGAGAATGATTGTTGTACAATTTGAGACAATTATATAAAAATATAAAAATATATTATTATAGCATAAATTTATTAATGTAGAAAAAATAAATTACTTTATTAACTAAAATTTTGTATTATTTTTAATCTTAATGTGGTAAAAAATATGGGCGAATTCATTGCTTTCATTCTTCCTACGTTTAGGGGTAGAAATGAGTTGCGCCAAACCAGACTTTGTGTTGGACGACCTAGACCTAATTACTAGGTTTAGACCTAAGTCTGATCTATTATCTGTGATAAGCATTTTCCATAGGCTAGACCTGACCTTTTTACTAAAAACAATGTAATGTCTCAGCCTAAGCAAAGCATTTTTAAGCCTACAAAATCAATATTTTAAAATAATAAAAATTGATTGTAAATTATATAATATTTAATTCTATCTTATTTATTTGATTAGTGCGTTATATTATATTTATATATAAGACATAAAATATTTATATAGAACTTCAAAAATTTACACATATATAATTGTAATAATATAGATATATGTATTACAAGATATATATATATATATATGTATATACTAGAATAACACTCATGCATTACACGAAATTTATCAAAAGGCAAAATTTTGATTTCGCATATTTGTATGTGATAGTTATAGAAGATCCAAAATGTTAATTATAAATATAAAAAAAATCAAAAATAGTATCTCGTTCACTTTAAATTCTAAAAAACTTCTTTGTAAACTACCAAAAATGTTTTTTGACAAATCACCTGTAATACATGGGTACAAAAAAACAAAAAGAAAATTGTACATTTGGAAAAGAAATAAATCTTGTTTTCTTTTTTTTTTATTTTTTCTTTTAATGTTTTCTAAAATATATTTTTAAAGTGGAATGGAATAAAAATGCAGTCTTTCTCAATATATCTTCAAAAAATATATATAGATATTATTAATTAGCCTATTATATCTTACCTAAATTAAAATCTTAGATTTTTGGATTATTTGTTAGCTTTTTGATTATAATAAATTGTATAGATAGAATATTAATTGTAATAGATTGTACATATATAATCTTTGATTTTTGATTATTTGTTATCTTTTAGATTATATATGAAATATATATATATATATAGAGAGAGAGAGAGGGAAAAGAGAGAGAGAGGATCTAATGAGACCACATTTTATGGTGAAACAGTGTGGACTAATCTCAACCATCCCCTATATACATCAAAGGCTAGGATTAATATATGATAATAATACATTAACCAATTAATTAAATCCCCAATAAGGGTAAAATTGTCATACAAAGCATGTGGGACCGTCCAATATGGAATCAGTTATGGGAAGAGAGAGAATCACGCTGGGGAGAGAGAGAATAACGTTGAGGAGAGAGAGAATCACACTCATGTTTGTGATGCAGTATACTGCATATTTAATATATATTTACTCTATATTTAATACTATTATACTGTATATTTAACATATATGCAATGCATATTAAAATTGTCAAACAAAAATTTGAGGGGACTGTGAATTAAGGAATCATTTACAGAGAGAGAGAGAGAATCACGCTCATTATTATACTGTATATTTAACATATATTTATTGTATATTTAACACTATTATACTGTATATTTAACATATATGTACTGCATATTAAAATTGTCAAAAAAATATGTGAGGACCGTGAATTAATGAATCAGTTAGAGAGAGAGAGAGAGAGAGAGAGAGAGAGAGAGAGAGAGAGAGAGAGAGAGAGAGAGAGAGAATCACGGTCATTAACATGTGGGGACCGTGAATTAAGGAGTCAGTTGAGAGAGAGAGAGAGAGAGAATCACGCTCATTATTATTACATTGTATATTTAACATATATTTGTTATATATTTAACACTATTATACTGTATATTTAACATATATGTACTGCATATTAATATTGTCAAACAAAAACATGTGAGGACCGTGAAATAAGAAATCAGTTATAAAGAGAGAAAGAATCACTATTATACTATATATTTAACATATATTTACTGTATATTTAACATTATTATACTGTATATTCAACACATATGTATTGCATATTAAAATTGTCAAACAAAAATATGTGGAGACCATGAATTAAGGAATCAATTATATGACAATGACTAATCTATCCTTATTCGAATTAAAATTAAAAAAAGACTTAAAAATCAATTAAATCTCATCTTTTGAAAAAATTAAATAGATGGATAGGATTTGTCCACACTGTCTTATTCTAGAAATGTGGTCTCATTTGGTCTAATCCCTATATATATACACATATATAGTTTGTCTATTCATTACTCCTTTTCCATTCGTTACTCTTTTCCCCCACATCGAACAATACAGTTTGTGGCACGCATCTTTTTCCAATCTAGTACTCTTAACCTCTGTTAGTTAATACGTGTATCATATCCGTATAATACTCGTACGTACAAATAATTAAAAAAAAAAACTTCCATCTCCCATACACATTCTGGAGCAGGGTTAAATACTCAGTACTTTTTAAATAAAATGTTTAATACTCGTATTATAGCTATCCGTATAATACTTGGCCAATAAAATATCATTTTAATATTTTTACAATATTTAAATAAATCAAAAAATCATTAAAAAATCATTTATAAGTATAATTACAATATAAAATAATTAATAATAAATATATAAATATAGTAATTATTATTAAATATTGTCTTGGATTTATGTTAATTATAATTTAATATAATAAAAAACTATATATTAAGTTTTATATAATCTAAGTATAAATACAATTCACTTAAAAACTCACTAACTATTATTAAATAATTATTTTCAATTTGTATTATCTTTAAAGTAAATTAATAAAGTACCTAAAATTAATTTTTATAATCTAAACATAAGTATAAATTACAATCTATGTAAATATAATATTACGATAAGTCATATTATTACTAGAGCTGTCAAAAATGGCCCGGCCCGACCAGCCCGAGAAGAGAATTTACCGAGAATTTGGTCAATGGGTCTACTGATTTTGTAGGCCCAAAAGACCCGGTCTATTTGGCCCGACCAGTTAAAGGCAGAAACACGGCCAGCCAGTTGGTCGAAGAAATTTTAGTTTATTTTTAAAACGGGTCAATAACTCCCCAAAATAGCGACCCGAAGAAATTCCGTCCCGGTCTGGCCCGATTTCCCCTTTTGGCCCGATGGGCCAGCACCAAGCCGGCCCAGCCCGGTCACTTTGACAACTCTAATTATTACTCCCGAAAATTATATTATATTCGTATTAAACTCGTACGTCTACAGATCAGTATATTAAATATTTTCATATATTCTGCCGAATTTTTTGTCGTAACTTTCAGAAAATATTCATAATATACTCGTATGTACTAAATAATGAACTTTTCCCGTCCCGTATTTAACTAACAGAGCTCTTAACCGTTCATTACTCTTGATTTCATTTTTAATAGTAATAATATTTTGTCTATTGTAAAAAAAATGAAAAATAACATGTTTTTCTTCCTTGTACTCTTCTCACATATCATATTCTAATCTCAATATTTCAACCCAATTATTGCCTCCTTCTAGCGCCAATTTATTTATGTCTTTATCTGATCAACAAGCCAACAAGGACAAAAGTGCGTGACTATGAAAAGCAAATTAAACACCTGGAAAATATCTAAAGTGGTTGAACTGTCTTTTTATTGATAAGCCGAGTAGACCGTTTCTGGTCGGTTTTACACACTTGAATTCGAATTCTCTCAGTTATATATCTCTTTTTTCTCTCCTATTTTTCTCTTGTCTTTGTCCTCATAAATGAGGCCTATTTATACAAATACAATTAGTGGTTAATAATTACTATATCTCAAATATTAGTGGGACATTTGTCCTTCTCTGAAAGTGCTTATCGACTTGTCCTGTTGATGTGGTGACAGGTGGCCCCTTGGTCGGCCACTGGAGGGTTTACTCGACTTAGTGGAGGGATGTTGAGTGGAGGAATATTGAATTGCCACCTTCCACTGAGTTGAGGTTGGCTCGGCACCTCGGCTCGGGAAGGGGTGATTTTGGTCAGTCCACGTCACCTGGTCGGTCGACGTCATCAAGTCTTGGATGGCTATGTGAAAGTACTTTGACCAGCTCGGTTCGGTATCATCAAATATTATTTGGACTAAATTAAATTTAACTTCCAACACTGCACACGACTTAAACTGCCTCATTAATAACGTCTTCAACTTGATTACTTGAATTCTATTGTCTAATTGAATAACCTCTTCAATGATTAACTTTGTCAGATTCTGCAAATGTTTGAATTGTATCTTTTCCAAAAATGTATTTTGACAACAAAATATCAATCCAAAATCGTATATTTTTTCAGGAGTGAAGCTAGGGCTGGCAACGGTGGTTTGTTCCCCTCAATTTTCTAAATCTCATAAAATTAATATAAATTATATACATAATCTTTTCCAAAATCCCTCCCACTAAATAAATTAAAATAGTATTTTATCTACTATTTTTTAAGAGAAAATAAATCTCTCCTCCCAATCTTCATTTTCGAGCTCCCTAAGTGGCTATTTGAATAGATACATAACAATAACAATTGATTAGCTCGTTAGTTATTCATTGTAAATAATTAATCTTTCTGAATTAAATTAACATGTGTGATTAATTTGATTGAATTATTTTAGAAAAGATTGAATCAATTCAATTCTTTGATTTAGAATAAAGATTTAGATTTTGGTAAAATTTGAACCAGCCATAGCATAATTAAATTAATTTAGACAACTGGTTCACATCTATAAATAAACCTATTAATAACTTGTTCAATCTTCAATCAAAAACACTAAAGTCTTGGAAAATTCTAATAAAAGAAATGAAAGATGCTTAGCACAGAAAAACAAAATTTAACCTAGATTAAATAAATAAAGTTATTTTACTCCCAACGAAGAAACAAGAAAGAGATTAAAAATGAAAATAACCAATCTATCCTATATACTAAAACAAAAATAAAATTGACACATGTCATTACCTCATTAATTTGGACATTTGTCAACTTCTCATCCTCTTAATTCCACATGGCGGCTTCACATTTATCTATGTGACAATCCTATGCACAAAATTAAAAGCTAACAAGTTTAATTAAGATTCTAAAAGATAAAATATAATCCCAAAATAAAAAAATTTGCTCACAGATTAATTTGGAAAAGTCAATGCTAATCAAATCGATCCAAGATATTTTTATTGAGAATTCAGAATATACATTTTTGAATTTAAAAGATAACAAATTTTTTAAGAGATAACAAATAATTCAGAAATTAAGGATTATATTAACATTATCTTTAAATTTGTTATCTTTTAAATTTTGTCTTTGGACAAATTTCTTGTAACACACTGTGTTATTTTAGTATATATACGGAACCAAAAACACTAGTTAGTAGTTCTCCGCGTTTCCAACTCTTACTACAACTTGTAGACATAATTAACCGGCCGGATTCCAATTCCTTTCCTAACTAAAAATCTCTCTCTATTAATCCCCCGATCTATATATATGTCGATAAAACCCCACACAATCAAATCAACCATCCCAAAACAAATTCAACAAAACAAAAAGCAGAAAAGAATTATTAGTAATATATACAACAAAAGATCATAGCAAAACGAATGGATAACTAAACGATGCCAAACTTCTGCGCTCACGGCTGCGGTTTTTTTTTCGGGCGAGAATCGAGGCTCTTTGCTCTAAGTGCTACAACGTCTACCTCAAAGAATTGAGGGAGATAGGTAAACATATTAATGCTATGAAATCTGAAACAATTTCTGAATCACATGGTGATGATGATGTGGAATTAGTTTTTGTCTCTGTTCCGGTCGTGAAAGATAGATACGGGTTGTGCAATAAAAAAATAGGACAATTATGGTTTCAATGCTGATGTGGTGGTACTTTCTGTGGGAGACATAAATATCCAGATGCACATCATGCAGATTCAATTTTCCAGATTTTGATTTCACAAGATTCACAAGATTATAGATAGGTTTTGATTAACAGTCGGTTTTTTTTAGTCATTGCCAACAAAACAAGATATTTTTAGCCATCTTTTTCAAACACATCTTTTTTAGCCATTTTGAGGTGTAAAAAACCCAATTTGCCCTTAAGCCATACAAAAACACACATCCCTGTGACTCGAATCCGAGTCACAATTTTTTTTCAGTGACTCGAATTCGAGTCACAATTTTTTTAAATTTTTTAAATTTTTTTTTCAGTGTCTCGAATTTGAGTTACAGCATCCAGTTCTATCACGTATTATAACCCAGTTTTTTTTTTCCAAAAAACTTTAAATTCACATAACTTTTTCGTTTTAAATCCGTTTTGCATGTATAATATATCAAATTAATCATCTTTTTGATATCTATAATTCAACATACATATTGCATATTTAAAAATAAAAAATACAGGTTCAATGTTTTAAAAAAAGTTTGATAAAAAAAAGAGTTAGAAGATACATAGAGATAAGTGAAAGAGAGAGAAATAACTCAAATCTCAAACAAACATGCTAGAAGGGTATGGATGTCATTTTACACCTCAAAATGGCTAAAAAAGATGTGTCTATAAAACATGGCTATTTTTAATCTTTACATTTTCTAAATGGCTATTTTGTATTATTACCACTTTGATTAAAATAATCTTTATTTCTTTTCCTTATTTATTATAGGTTGTTTGATTTTTCGTGTCATCTTTTTTCCAGCTTCAAACTCTCAACTTTGGAAATATGTAAAGAAGCTTTATCGGTTTATGAAACCTTCTTCAACTATTAATTATATGTTCATAAATATCCATTTAATGTAGAAGATAAATTAATTAGTTAAAAAAAATAAAAAATCGACTTTATATTTTTAAAATTCATTTACTTAGTTAACTTTATGATTTTTAAAATTGTTTGAAAGGACATTATTTTTCCTCTTATTTTGTCCATATAAAATTTCATGAGATAATTGTTTTCTCTAAATTTGAAATGAAATCAGCTAACCACGAGCTTGTAGCTTAAGTGTATCGCTCACCCTTGTTTCCATATTTCCAACTGTTATTAGGACTTGTAGTCGTCCCAAAAGTCATAATTTAATCGGATTCTAATTCCTTTCATAATTCAAAATCTATTCTGAATGATGGCCAAATCTGTATTGGAGATAAGACACATGAAAATCTTCCAGCCACAACAAACACCAAAGAAATAGGAGTGCCGCAACAAATTAGTTCCTGATACATCGGCTGCATACTTGTTTTGTTTAAATTTTTAATTTTAAAATAGCAATTGTATAGGAGTTTGTTGAGATTAGTTTTCTGTGTATATATACAAGCAGCTTTGTATCACGTAATGAATTAAGAATGAAAAATATTCTTATACTTTCTCTACTTTAAAAAATTACATGGTATCAGCTGTTACAAAGACCTGTTGGAAATATTATAGATATTTCAGGGTGAATGAGAAATTGTTGCTAAAATGTGTGACTGTTCATTTGAAACTATTCGGATTGAAAAGGTTTATCCGAATAGTTGTGTTGTTTCATTTGAAACCAATGGACGTGTCTGTTCGAATAAATGGATATGTCTATTCGAACAGTTGTGTTGTTTCACTTGTGACCTTTGGTAATCTATATATATACCAAGATCTGCAGATTTTTTTTTTCCAATTTTTTGCATACAAAAATACAAGCATATTTTCTGTCAAAAATTTCTCGTAAAAGAGAGGGTACAAAACATTCGAAGTTCGCCGTCTCTTGTTGTTTGGAGTGCTACTACAGCAAGAGGAGACCGTTGTATCTTGGGAGACGTTTGCTATTCAACCGTGAGCACCGTAGTGGGGCAATTCGTCTTAAAGACATAGAGTCTAACTCTAGCCTCGGTCTAAATTTTTGTACTTTATGCATTTCATTTTTCTGAAATCCAAGTAAGTTTTCTGGTTTAATTCCCGAATATAATATCGCACGTGAAAAATCCCCAACAATTTAAGACTAATTTTCACCCGTTTTTCCGTGCATTTATATTATGTGCAAAACTTACTGTTTGACAGATTTTGGTAAACGTGGATTACGTTTTTGTTTTAGATTTATTTACATTCAAACTTGAATGTGCTATGTATTAATTTTCAGTTCCAGACTTTTGGATTCATGAGTACACTCTTTCATAATTTGATTCGTATGCATCAGTGAATGCTTAGTGTGTAAGTTTGACAGATCATACAAAGTCTGATATGGAATTGTATATAATATTTGTTCTCGGTGCTTGCACAGTAATATGTAATCAATGTGATGTGATCATGTTTTAGTGGCTAATGCTCATTATTATATCGATGGATATATGATATATGGTTGTCATGTTCATATAGTGTTTAATGTTTCTTGAAACCCATGTGCATGTAGACCTTTAAGGTCAGAACATTAAAATATGATTTTACTGATTTCATTTGGGTTTATTTTTATAAGTTTGGTTTTGAACTGAGAAGGTTGGTAGTTGTTTTCTGATATCATTCGATATGATTTTGTTCCATTTCTTTGTAATTACAATATTGTTCCGACTAAATGTGAACTTTATTCATCTGTTCAAAGTGTCGAACTTTATATACACTGAGTGTGCATATCAAATTATTTGATTTTGTTGATTACATATTGAATCTTTGATTAAGTTGGATATACAAGAACTTTGAAGTGATGAATTGTTTATCTTTAGTTTTGTGATATAAATGAATGGAACAATAATAATTTTCCATGTGTGATATCCAATACCAACCAACACATATTTCTCATGAAGAAAAGTCGAAAATACTCAGCAGGGATGATTAAGAGATGGAATATAAAATATTATTTTATCTCACAGTGTTGAGTTTGGGCTTGTTAAAGCCTACGTTGTTGAATCCAGTTCAAAAGAAAAGAAAATGATTCTAATGTGGGGAAAGGTTACAGTGATATCTGTGATTTGAATTTTGTGCAAACAAGATCCGGTAAAAAGTATTTTATTACTTGACACGTTAACATGATGCCACAACGAAATTGGTGAATATGAAATTATTACCAAATTTTAAATTGGATTCGCAATATGAACGTGGGATTACATGTTGGGATACTGCGATAGCCAATCAACTATAAGCAGGGTAGAAAGTGCCAACTTGAGTGTTGTGACAGTTTGGTGTCATGACAACTTGGGTGTTATGATACCTTGAGTATCATGATAACTTTAGTTCTATGACATTTTGAGTGTTATAAACATGTGAAGAATGCATGAGCAAATCTAAATGTCGTTGTGTGAGGCATATGATTTAGCGTCCCCTGGTGAGGGAACACATGGCAAGTTAACCCTACCTAAAATATGGTGAATGGATGCTAATGAGTCCTTTAGCCCTCTTGGGAAATTCTTTGGAATTTTACATAGGCAATTGGACTTTCTGAGAAATAACAATTGTTAAATTGATAATTCTCAAAGTTGACCTTGTTGCACAATGTGAGGATGATGAGTTTTGCCTCAAATGTGGGGGTGTTTGGTAAATATAATTTTACCTCAGTCTTGACAAAGATTAACCCCAATAACTGCGGAGTCAAAGAAATACAATTTTCTTTGAGAGGTATCCTTATATTTCTTTGAGATGTATGCTTAGAAAAGATGATATGAGTCAATTGACATTGACATGGCTTATTGATAGCTAAAAAGGGTCACCTGTGATTTCTCTTAAATAGGTGCATCTTTTAGTGTACTCTTTAGTGTTGCAACAGTGCACATTGAGATATGAAGGAAAGGTGTAGAAAAAGTCCTTAAAGGCTAAACCTTATCAAGGTAGACCCAAAATTGATTGTTGTACTGAACTTGAAGGGAACATGTACAACTATTAAATCATTGTATAGATAATGACAAACGATAAAGTCAAACGAATCTCTTCATATAAAGAGATGGCATATTGATAATAGTCTATATGAGCTTGAGGTGTTATAAAGCCACATTGACATTGAAGGGCTTGAACGTCCATCGGTGGCACTTATGTCGATTTGAAGTGGTTACACATGCTCAGGGATTATATGCTCAAATATGTAAAGATATTGATCCAATCTTGCGCGCAAATTTGATTGAAGTGGAGATCAAATACTGATTATCGAAAGGAATGGTATTGAAGCCTATTACACATGAATCTTTGTAATGGTAACCCAACCATGATGACTGGAGATCCCAAGAACTTGGTTCAATGGGACAACTAAGTTATGAAGATTCAGTTAAGCACTTAGGATAAAATTCCTACCAATTCCTATGATTAAAGTGCTTTCTGCAGAAGTATGTAAGGTTAAGATCAACTTTTAATGATTCCTATAGCTTGGTTAAACAAGTGGGGTATGGCAGAATACTCTTAATAGGAGGTCACCTATGTAAGTGTGAAGTGGGGCCGCTTCTATGAGAATTTTGAGGCTTGAATTCTCTAAAACACTTATGAAACCCAAGTTCAGGGCCAAAATGAACACAACCATGAGAACTGGAAATGTTAGGGAGGTTATTGTGTGGGTGTTGTTGTCTTGGTTTACACCAACGGCTGAGCAGTTCAAGACATCATGTTCACTGATTAGCCAAGTAAATCCGATAGTACTCCACTAGGGAAGGTTCAAAGCCAGAAGCTACCTCTCTTGATGCAATAATTTTCCGTTTGTACTCTCTTTTGTGTCTACATTCACATGTGCATTTGCATTGATTCACGTAATTTCTCATTCATGTGGGGATTGTTGGAAATATTATAGATATTTTAGGGTGAATGAGAAATTGTTGCTAAAAGGTGTGACTGTTCATTTGAAACTATTCGGATTGAAAAGGTTTATCCGAATAGTTGTGTTGTTTCATTTGAAACCAATGGACGTGTCTGTTCGAATAAATGGACATGTCTATTGGAACAGTTGTGTTGTTTCATTTGTGACCTTTGGTAATCTATATATATCCCAAGATCTGCAGATGTTTTTTTCCAATTTTTTGCATACAAAAATACAAGCATATTTTTTGTCAAAAATTTCTCGTAAAAGAGAGGGTACAAAACATTCGAAGTTCGTCGTCTCTTGTTGTTTGGAGTGCTACTACAGCAAGAGGAGACTGTTGTATCTTGGGAGACGTTTGCTATTAAACCGTGAGAACCGTAGCGGGGCAATTCGTCTTAAAGACATAGAGTCTAACTCTAGCCTCGGTCTAAATTTTTGTACTTTATGCATTTCATTTTTTTGAAAACCAAGTAAGTTTTCTGGTTTAATTCCCGAATATAATATCGCACGTGAAAAATCCCCAACAAGACCTACGTCTAACATATCCCTTTCTTTCAAAATGTCTTCTGCCTCTCCCAACAACTCTGAAAATCTTCCTCTCTTCAATCCCTCTTCCTCCATTAACCTTACTAAACTTACTCGTCTCAACTACCCCACATGGAAGGCCACTATGCTACCCTATCTTAAAGGCCAGAAGGTCTTGGGCTATGTCGACGGCACTATTCAGAAGCCTAATAAAACCGTTACAAGCACTGATGGCTCGACAATTCCCAACCCGTCTTACGAAATTTGGGAAACTCAGGATAATCTTATTCTTAGTTGTATTAATTCTTCCCTTTTAGATGCAGTTTTGGCTCAGGTTGCTCACTATAGCACTTCCGCTGAAGTTTGGACAGCCCTTAATTCTGTGTTTGCATTGCAATCCCGTGCGAAGGCTGTCCATGTTCGTTCTCAACTCTCCAATTTGCAAAAAGGCAACCAATCTGCAACTGATTATTTTATGACGATCAAACGCCTTACGGACGAATTGGCCATCGCTGATCAACCTCTAAAATGTGATGATATTGTCACATATTTACTTGCTGGACTTAGACCTGAGTACGACTCTCTTATCTCTATGGTGTCTCGCCGTGATGGTTCTCTCACTTTGGAGGAAATTTATTCCATGCTCTTAACATGTGAGGCTCGCATTCAACATAATACTCAAATATTAACCTTGCCTGTTGCCTCTGCCAATATTGCTACTCGGTCCCAATTCTCTTTTGGAGGATGAGGTCGTTCTAACTCACCAGCCTCTCGAGGAAGGGGACTTTATCAATTCAATGGAAATCGTGGGGGTGGTCGTGGCTCTTCCACTGTGTTATGTCAACTTTGTGACAAGTCGGGTCATACCGCATCCCGTTGTTGGAAACGATTTGACCTTAATTTCCAAACTCCACCACCCCGTTCAAATGCCCAAGCTAATGTAGCCTCCCACCAATTTCAGCAGTCGTCAACTGAACAAGAGTGGAATCCGGACACTGGTGCTACGCATCATTTGACAAACAACATAAGTAATTTGAATATCCGATGCGACGAATTTTGTGGAAATGATTTAGTACAAATTGGTGATGGTACAAGTTTGCAAATCACTCATGTTGGAACTGGTTCTTTATCTCATACACCTTCCTCTTTTATTCTTGATAATATTCTAGTTGTACCCAAAATTACTAAAAATCTGTTATCTGTTCAAAAATTTACTCAAGATAATCATGTCTATTTTGAGTTTCACAGTTCTTTTTTCTTGATTAAGGATTACTCGGGGAACGTCCTACATAAAGGCTTTGTCAGTGATTGCCTCTATTGCTTCTCTCCACCTCTTCAGCATTGTCTTCCATCTGCTTTCGTGAAGCAAAAATAATTACTGCATAGGAGATAGAAAAATTGGTTGATGCTATGAAATCTATAACAATATGTGAATCACCTAGTACTATTAATGAATAGCAGATAGAAAATCTAGTTGATGCTATGAAATCTCTAACAATATTTGAATCACGAGCAATAATAATCTATCAGTTTGTGTCACTCCTCCGGTTCCGAAAAACAGGTGCGGATTGTGCAACGAAAGAGTGGGATTATTATGGTTTCAATGTCGATGTGGTGGTATTTTATTTGGGAAGCACAGACACATAGAGACACATCCATGCAAATTTGATTTCGAGAATTTTGGAAATATTTATATTCAATAGAAAATTAAAACCGGTTTGCAAATTGTACAAGATTATACATAGGGTTTGATTAGTACTTTTTTTTTACCCTTCTTTATCATAGATTGTTTGATTTTTTGTGTCATCTCTTGTACGTAACAGTATTATTATTGTAGTGGAATTGTCTACATGTTAGTTTACATTTTCTTTATTAGCTTAAAGATTTTTCAACGATTAATTACGCTGATAAGTTTTTGGGGGCAAGATTCATTCATGGGACTTTGGGTATTAATATATGATGCTCAGATTAGTGTTAAAGTAATAAATTCCAAAATCTTATATTAAAAATAAAAAGACAAAAAAACCTAATTTATATTACCACCATACTAAACTATACTGCAACGTTGTAGCCAGGTCCGTCCTTGGGGCGGTTGAGGCGCCGTCCCCGCAGAGGGGCCCCCTCCGGTGAAGGCCCCCACCCGAGATTTTTTTTAATGGTTTAAAATATGTTATATATAATATAAAGTGCAACACTTTGTTAAGTTTGTATTTTAGTTTAGTGGTTGTAGTGTTGTTTTAACGCGTAGAGGTCGAGAGTTCGATCTGTTTGCCCCAAAATTGGCACGTTAATCACTCCTCAAAAGCCCCCCAAAATTAAAGCCACTGTGTTTTTTTTTTTAAAAAAAAAGAGTTGCGTTGTCAATTAAATAAATAGAGGCTTCCATCTAAAAAAAACATCAACCAATATTTGTTTTTGGTAAGAATTATTCATCTTTAGTTGTTATATTTCCACCATAGCATGAATTATTTAAATATCTATTCTATTTTGCTACGGGTTCTTTCGCAATTATTTTTTAAAATTTTATGGATAATTACAAGAAACCCTTGAGTTTGGGGCTAATTATAAAAAAATCCAGATTTTTTTGAAGATTTCAAAAAAAAAAAAAAACCTTGAGGATCTTACATTTTTTCCTTCCTAAGCAAAAGATATTGTCAAAACCCATTTGATCTTTATAAAAATGTTATAGTTACACCCTTAGATTTAAGACAAAATAAAAATTGAAGATTTTTTTTTTTTTGTTAATTTAAACATCTCTTGGTTTTTTTGTAATGAGTCCAAACCTCAGGGGTGTTTTTGTAATTATTCCTAAATTTTAAGATACATTTGGGTTTAGTTGTTTGATTTTCGCCACTAACAAAAAATTATTTATTTTTCTTCTTTTATTCTTTTAGGTTTCTTTTTTATATGAATAGAGAAAGGGCCCTTTTTTTCTCACCGCGCCAGACCCTTTAAAACATAAGAATTACCCTGACTGTTGCATATTCAACCTGAACCCATAATAAATCCGCCACGATCTAGTGTGTCCCGCCAGACCAGGTACCGTCCCCGTGTATAAATATATAGTTTTTTGTAAAAGATATTAGTTAAATATTTTTTAACTTTCCTTTTGATCAGCTTAAATCATTTAGCTTTAATTAGTCAATTGACTCTCTGTTTCCCCTTTTTTTTATGAGTAGGTCTCTTGTACGACCATTGTGAGGCCCCGAGTTTTAACAACGTGAGATACGGTGTTATGTAGTGATTATTTATTCGGCTATGTATCACAAACCTATCATTAATGAAATGCGACCCGATTTTTACTTATTCTTCCAACGTCAATTACGTCTTTTCCATTTTCAAGCTTAATGATTTTATATTCTTCCTCAAGTATTAATTCTTGATCGACTATAGACGACTTTAGAAATATTGGACCCTTGATAATTTAGAAGTATATTTAAATTCTTATCCAAATATTCTACCTTATTCTATAATATATTCCCAACCAACTTCCAATTTATTTCTTTTGAAATACACCTTTGATATTTCACATCCTTAATTTAAACTTCTAAATAATTATTTATGAATACTTATCCATTTTATTTTCTCCAATTTTATAAAAGAAAAGAAAACAAATATTTTTTTCTCACTTTTTCCTAATTTTCGACTTTATCTCTTAAAATGAGGAAAATAACTCAATTTTTCTTCTACCACTATTTTTATCATTTTGTATCTCCCAACTAGTTTATTATTGGACAAAAAAAAACAAATAAATAAAATTTTGATAATTTCATTTTTATTTTATTTATGTCTTGCAAGCCTACAACTAAAAATCTTCCTACAAATCCCACTAACCCCTTAGTCAAAAAAATAAATTTTAAATTATCCCCCTAAAACCTAGCTTTTGGCCAATTGTCCCTAGCAAAGTAAGCCTAGTTATTATTTTATGTCCCAATTTCCCTAATTATTATCTTAACTCATCATTTAACCAAAACAAAACAAAAATCTTCCTCCAACTCTTACACAAAAATTGGTCCTTAAAAGATTAAGGAACAAAAATTCATCTCATCTGCTTACAACTCTCAAACTTTTCCAACACAATTTTACTCTAACACTTAAAACACAAGAACACAAAAGTCCTCTTCATTTTACTCTCATAGGATCAAAAATTCCAACAACTAAGGTAAGAAAATTCTTATCTTCCATTTTTATTTTATCTTCTTGAAACTTTCAACATCTACCTCCAATTCCTAACATGATGAATTATTCTTGTGAGGTACTCCTAGAAGATTATTCTTGAAGAATTAAGAGTCTTAGACTTGACTACAAGCTTGAAGAGGAAATTCAAGACTACACATTTTAAGGTAAGAAATGGGATTTTTAGTACATTTTCTTCTTCTCTTCTATTTTCCAAAATTTTGATACTCCATTTTTATATGGACACTACAAGTTTGTAGTGATGTCTTTCGGTCTGACGAACGCACCAGCAGCATTTATGGATCTGATGCATCGAGTCTTTCAACCTTATTTGGATCAATTCGTAGTGATATTCATTGATGACATACTCGTATACTCTAAGTCTAGAAAAGAGCATGAACGTCATCTGAAAATTGTTTTGGAGATACTACGAGAGCACAAGTTGTATGCCAAATTCAGCAAGTGCGAATTTTGGCTTAGTGAAGTCGCATTCTTGGGACACTTAGTATCCGACACTGGGATCGCCGTAGACCCTTCGAATGTACAGACAGTGGTTGAATGGAAACAACCCGACTCTGTAACGGAGATTAGAAGTTTCTTAGGACAAGTTGGATATTATCGAAGATTTATTCAGGATTTCCCCAAGATAGTCGGACCACTCACTCGACTAACCCAGAAGCAAGTCAAGTTTGTGTGGAATGACAAGTGTGAGGCTAGTTTCCAAGAGCTGAAGAAACGCTCACTACAACTCCAGTTTTAGCCCTTCCAAAGGGAACAAAAAACTTTGTCGTCTATAGTGATACATCAAAGGAAGGACTAGGAGCAGTGCTCATGCAGGAAGGAAAGGTCATCGCTTATGCATCACAAAAGCTCAAGCCGTATGAGTCTAATTACCCAACACATGACTTGGAATTTGCAGCGATATTATTCGCGTTAAAGAAATGGAGGCACTATCTCCACGGAGCAACATTCACAATTTTCACAGATCACAAGAGCTTGAAGTATCTATTCTCTCATAAAGACCTCAATCTGAGGCCACGGAGATGGATGGAGTTAATTGAGGACTATGACTTTGATATTCAATACCATCCCGGGAAAGCTAACATAGTAGTTGTCGCCTTGAGCAGAAAGGCGAGTTTAGCCAGACTAATGATTTGAGAGTGGAAATCATTAGAAGAGTTGAGCACTTGAAATTCAACGAGAACCAATACTCACATTTCATGTGCTAACAATATTGGTTAAACCCGATCTACTGAACGAGATCAAAGCAGCACAGGGGACAGATGTATAACTTCAAAAACTGAAAAAGAAGATACTTAAAGGAGAGAGATCAGAATTCTCGGTACATGAAGATGGAATCATCAGATTCCAAAATCGAGTCTGTGTACCAAGTGACGAGCAAATTAGGAGCAGAATTCTCTCAGAAGCACACCGTTCGAAATACACTATACACCCTGGAGGAAACAAGATGTATAAAAGACTTGAAACGGCATTACTGGTGGGTAAACATGAAGAACCAGGTAGCAGAGTTCGTTGCGAGATGTTTGACTTGTCAATGAATAAAAGCAGAACACCAGCGACCATCTGGTTTATTACAACCGTTAAGAATTCCAGAGTGGAAATGGGAACACATAATGATGGATTTCGTGACATATCTACCAAGGACCAGACGAGGCGATGACGCTATATGGGTAGTCGTAGACCGACTCACGAAATTTGCACACTTCTTACCCATGAAGAAAACCGACAGCTTGCAGAAACTTGCGCAGATTTATGTCCGAGAGATCATTCGACCGCATGGAGTGCGGTCGACATAGTGTCGAGGCAGAGACCCGAGGTTTGTATCCGATTCTGGAAATGCTTACATGAGGAATTGGGTACCTCGCTAAGTTTCAGCACAACAGCACATCCACAAACTGATGGCCAGTCTGAGCGAACGATTCAAACCCTGGAAGACATGTTGCGAGCATGCACGTTAGACTTCCAAGGAAGTTGGGATTCACACTTACCATTGGCCGAGTTCGTCTATAATAAAATGACTATCGTGCCACAATTGGGATGGCACCCTACGAAGCCTTGTATGGGCGGAAGTGTAGATCCCCACTACACGGGAGATTGATGACCAATGGACTCCAAAAGAGAAACGAAAGTCACCATCGATTCCAAAGGTTGACTTAGTTCAGGAGGCCATGCAGGAAGGTCAAGTTGATCAAGGAACGGATCCGCAAGACTCGAGCCGCCAAAAGAGTTACGCGGACAAGAGGAGAAAGGACTTGGAATTTGAAGCCGGAGATGAAGTATTTCTCAGACTCTTGCCACGGAAAGGATTGATCAATCCAAAGAAGGGAGGCAAGCTAAGTCCGAGATATATTGGACCTTGCAAATTTTGCAGAGGATCGGGAAGTTAGCCTACCGACTCGAGTTACTAGCACAGTATGCGAGAATGCACGATATATTCCACGTATCGAGGTTAAAGAAGTATCAACACGAGCGTATCATCACCCAAGATACTACTCCTATGATGGAAAATTTATCCTACATCGAGAAACCAATCTGGATCATTGACCAACAGATACGTCAATTGCGTAATAGAGAGATTTCGATGGTTAAATTGGTATGGCGAAACCACAACCGAGACGAAGACACAACGTGGGAGATGGAAGAATACATGAGGAATCAATATCCAGAGTTGTACTGAAGAGAATTTGGGGACCAAATTCTTTTAAGGAGGGGTGAATGTGAGGCCCCGAATTTTAACAACGTGAGATACAGTGTTATGTAGTGATTATTTATTCGGCTATGTATCACAAACCTATTATTAATGAAATGCGACCCGACTTTTACTTATTCTTCCAACGTCAATTACGTCTTTTCCATTTTCAAGCTTAATGATTTTATATTCTTCCTCAAGTATTAATTCTTGATCGACTATAGACGACTTTAGAAATATTGGACCCTCGATAATTTAGAAGTATATTTAAATTCTTATCCAAATATTCTACCTTATTCTATAATATATTCTCAACCAACTTCCAATTTATTTCTTTTGAAATACACCTTTGATATTTCACATCCTTAATTTAAACTTCTAAATAATTATTTATGAATACTTATCCATTTTATTTTCTCCAATTTTATAAAAGAAAAGAAAACAAATATTTTTTTCTCACTTTTTCCTAATTTTCGACTTTATCTCTTAAAATGGGGAAAATAACTCAATTTTTCTTCTACCACTATTTTTATCATTTTGTATCTCCCAACTAGTTTATTATTGGACAAAAAAAAACAAATAAATAAAATTTTGATAATTTCATTTTTATTTTATTTATGTCTTGCAAGCCTACAACTAAAAATCTTCCTACAAATCCCACTAACCCCTTAGTCAAACAAATAAATTTTAAATTCTCTCCCTAAAACCTAGCTTTTGGCCAATTGTCCCTAGCAAAGTAAGCCTAGTTATTATTTTATGTCCCAATTTCCCTAATTATTATCTTAACTCATCATTTAACCAAAACAAAACAAAAATCTTCCTCCAACTCTTACACAAAAATTGGTACTTACAAGATTAAGGAACAAAAAATCATCTCATCTTCTTACAACTCTCAAACTCTTCCAACACAATTTACTCTAACACTTAAAACACAAGAACACAAAAGTCCTCTTCATTTTACTCTCATAGGATCAAAAATTCCAACAACTAAGGTAAGAAAATTCTTCTCTTCTATTTTTATTTTATCTTCTTGAAACTTTCAACATCTACCTCCAATTCCTAACATGATGAATCATTCTTGTGAGGTACTTCTAGAAGATTATTCTTGAAGAATTAAGAGTCTTAGACTTGACTACAAGCTTGAAGAGGAAATTCAAGACTACACATATTAAGGTAAGAAATGGGATTTTTAGTACATTTTCTTCTTCTCTTATATTTTCCAAAATTTTGATACTCCATTTTCATTTTTGGACTTTTAGGGGCTGACCTTAAGAGTGGGTTTAAGAGTGAACAAGGAGACCCATTTTAAGACCTCTACTAGTCTCATTTCATCTACTACACAAGGTAAGTGTAGTTTCACCAATTTTCTTTACCTCCTTCTTCTTTCCTTAAATTTTTAACCTCATTTCCTAACTCCTACATTTTTTGGTATTCCTTGACCTAGGGGGCTGACCTAAGTCACTTCTCCTTCAAGAGTGATTATTTCATCTTTCACCAACAAGTTCATTTTTAAGGTGGGTGGAAAAATCCTTTCAACTTCTAGGTGTTTTACTTAAAAATGCATGTAGTATTTTGATTTTGAGAACTTGAGATATATATTATGTATTTCATGCTATTTTCTTGTATCAAGTTGGAAAAATTCTCAAGTGTTGCTCAAAAATGCGATTTATCGAAAAATAGGGCATACATGCACACATTATTGTTATACTTGATGAAATTTTGTATGAGAAGGATATGTACGTGTATGACTCTTGAAATATATGTTTTGAATGATTTATAACCTGGACAAGTCGAGCATAATTGATTAAATTTCAATTTTTGGACTTAAAATGCAAAAATAGAAAGTTGGTGGACTTAATTGCAAGAAAATAAAACTTAAGGGAACCCTCTGTAATTTTCGAGTTTTGGGACTGTACTTAGGTTCAAAAATGATGTTTGGATATTTTAATAAAATTTTAAGAGTTTTTAGATAAATAAAATCAACCTTTAAAACCCCAAGGACTAGATTGTAAAATTTTAGAAGTTTAAGGGCTAATTTACAATTTTCGAAACTGTACCAGGCCCTATTTTTAAAATTTGAAATTTTAAATCTTAAGGGACTGGAAATAACATATTTTAAGTGTATTCCAAAAATCCAAGTGTTTAGAGCTTGGAAAGTAATTTTATAAAACTTGAGGGACCAAATTGTAAAAGATTAAAAATGAGGACCAAAATGAAATTTCTAGGACTAATGCAGTCCATGCACCTGGAAATACTAATTTAACTATAACATAATTATATTTTGGACCCAAGGTTCAAATTTCATAACAATCGGGCCCCTAAAAGTCTTAAAGGCAATTATTTCGAAATGGGACAAAAATGAGATTTTCAAAAGTTAAGGGGCATATACTTATTTTTTTAAACCTATTTTTGTCCCAATATCCCACTGACCTTAGTGATATTTTCCAACTGGAATCATATTAAAATCCCTTCCGGTTTATGAGTTCAAATAATTTTAAACTTAGGGACCGAAATGACAATTTTAACAAATTTGGGGCTAATGTGCGAATTTTATAAAAACTCGACCTCAAAATTTTAAAAACCTGAATCTATGAAAAATTTAGAGAATTTAGGAACTGACCTCATAATTTTTCAAGGTCGGGACATTTATTTATTCAATATTTAACCCCAAAAGAGTTGGTTTTTATAAAATGGGGCTAATTGTAAATTTTCTTTTTACAAGGACCTAACTCGAATTATTTTTTATTTTAAAGAAACAGCCCTGGACTCCCTGACTTTAATTATTGATTAAAATATTTTATTTTCTCAAAAATCCCCTGACTTATCGGATCGTCTTGACCGATTAATACGCGATCGTGGGCGACTTTCTTTCGTCTTGCGATTTGAATCTATAACGGGACTTATGTTCCACCTAATCTTTCAAGATATCAAAGATTGCTTATCCTCCCGATAATCATCTTCATCCAAATAACTCCACCAACACCATGATTGCCTTGCGCAAATTTTCGAAAAACTTTCCTAAAATGCTTCCCTCAATCAATAATACTCATTGCTGGTTGACTACCCGAACGTGTACTTACTTACTTTCTGCCCGAGTCAACTTGGTGTGTCGAGCTCACGATCGGAATGGATACATCGGGATGGAACCGGCAGCTCGGCTGCTATTCCACTCTCCGGCCCCATCGCCCTAATCCCGCAACCGAGGGACGGAGTTTGTCCGAGGAAGCGGGTCGTAGTACTTGAGGTATAATCATGATTATGACAAACCGAGCCTTGCTAGCTCCTTTGTGGATTTTGTCTTTGCTTATGGAGCGATAAGGTGACAGTCTTGGACCATCTTGCTCGGGAGTTACAAGGAAGAACGAAGGAATCATTCACGATCCACACGATTCGGAGTTAATCGGACCTGTTTGGTTGGCGCTACAAATCCGCACGCAACCGCTACTTGTATTGCATAGGTTGGCGCTACAAAACCGCATACACAATCGCTACTTGTATTGCATAGGTTGGCGCTATTTAACCGTGCATTTAAACCGCTTACTTGTCTTGCATAAGATTGGCGTTACAAACCGCACGCAATCCCCCTGTCTTGCTTGAATCATCGTGCCTGTGTGACCATGAACTATTTCTTAAACTGTATAAATATATTACTTAATATATATTTATCACGATGCTTGTGGGCTATGTGTGAAATCATACATCATACCTCACGCGTTTTCATACAACCGTTTTCTCACTCCACCCATTGAGATTTCTGTCTCACTCCCTCCTGTTTTCTAACCTTTAGATGAAGAGTACGTTGAAGACGTCGAACCTACCACAAATTGAACCGTCTTATGGATCTTACCCGCCATCCGTCCAGCCTACAACACCTGTTATTTAGGGGAAAAAAATCACTTCAGTGCTCCACAAGAGAATCGAACCCGCGACCTCGATAGACTTAAGATGGTATTCTACCACTACACCATTAGTGCTTATTGTGCAATTTGAGTATAACAATGTATAGAAACCCATTTATAAATACGCTTAGTAATTAAAAAAATAAATTAAAAACGCCTATAAATGTAAATGCTAAGAATCGATCTCAAGTCTATTATAAAAACATGATACATTATCTCAATAAATGGAAACTTATAAAAGTGTTATTTTAACTGCATCATATTTATTTTTTATTTTTCCTCTTTTTTTGTTCCAATTTTGTAATTGTATTAAGAAATCTGATACTTTATCTCAACAAACAGATACTTTTACTTATAAAAGTGTTACTTTAACTATATCATATTTATTTTTTATTTTTCCTTCTTTTCTTCATTTATAATTTGTGACTATATTAAAAAACATGATACTTTATCTTAAAAAACTAGATACTTTAGCGTATAAAAGTGTTATGTTAACTCTGTTATATATATATATATTGTAATATATTCATAATTTGTGACTATATTAAAAAAAATATGTTACTTTATCTTAAAAAACAAATACTTTTACTTATAAAAGTATTACTTTAATCATCATATTTATTATTCATCTGTATTTATTATTAAAAATTGTAATACTTTATTTAAAAAACATATATTTTTACTTTTAAAACATGATATTTTGTCTCAAAAAATATATATTTTTACTCATAAATCAGTGAAATGGATCCTAACACCCAGACTGTGATCCATATCCAACCAAACCCAAAAAAGACCAACTTAACAGTAAAGCGCTCTCTCTCTCTCCCCTCCTTTCTTTCCTTTGTTCCCCGATTCTCCAATTAATCCCCAATGACGGCACATAACAGATCCCCAAGAGACGTAAACAATTGGAAGTTTTGGTTTACAACCAACCCCTCCCTGGTCAAGATGGCGGTAAAAGAATAGATATTAATTTTGACACAGTGAAATATTGGCCTTCGATTGATGCACAACCCTTAATGAGCCTAAAATCATAGTTAATGTCACTGGATCCGATTCTCCATGTGAAATAGGAAAACAAAATGTCTTGCTTTGGAGGAGGATTCGAACTAGTTTTGAATGGAACCATTCCAAAGGTCTCTTTGACAATATCATCGTGTGTGGAATTATTTTGTCTAAAGAAAAAATTCGTGGTCGAAGGGCAATCCCTCATGTATAATTTAACTGTCAAGCTTTTCCTTTTTCTTCTTCTTATTCTCTTTTTTTTTCTCAATTCCAAATCAATCACTTGGCAAAATATGAAGGTTTTCAACCGAATCAGATGAATGAGATCATCTATAACTCTATTCAAGTCAAGTTGAACAATCTTTGTAAAAATGCAGCACACAAATTGCCAATAAATGTATGTCGTCAGCTACAATACCTTTGAGGGGAAAAATAATACTTTTAAGGAGAAAACTTATACTTTTAAGGGAAATTAATAAATAATTTTCAAAGGAAAAATTAATACTTTTAAAGAAATAACTACTATTTTCCAGGGAAAAACTAACATTAATTTTGTCATTTTGAAATTAAAACATATACTTTTAGAGTAAAAAGTGATACTTTTGTAATAAAAAGTGATATTTTTCGAGTCTAAAGTGATAATATGTCACCGCCCCAAACAATTACTCTGGAAAATATATACTTTTAAGAGTAAATGATACTTTCCGAGGAAAAACTAATATTTTTTAATTATCATCACAATTCACACAATCCTGTTAGACTAATATTTACAAAAATGTCACCGGTCTTTGAGCTAGGTCACAGGTCATAGGGGATTCGTCTCACATAATGTAACCCTTGAGACGGTCATATATGAGTTTTTGCCTTCTATAAATCAGTTGACCATATTTTGTGGAGGATAAATTCTCTAGAAACCAAGGGGGAAGGCAATATTAGTGCCATAATCACTTGTGGTTGGCTTTGAAGTACTTAAGGAGGAAAGTACCGCGAGAAAATGAGTAAAGATGTAGTAAGTGTTTTTTACTACTAATAATACTTTTCAAGTAAAGGTAATAATCTTTATAGAAAATAGTATGTAATTCTAAAAGATGTAATAAATGGTACTTTTACAATAGAAAGTAATATATTTTGCATAAAAATACTTTTAAAGGGATTAACAAGTAATAACTTTTAAGTAAAAAGTATTACTTTTCAAGTAAATAACAATATTAATACTTCTAAAGAAATAGTACATAATTTTAAAAGATGCATTAAGTAATATGTTTACAACAAAATGTAATACTTTTTGTGTAAAAAATATTATTTTTCAAATAAACATTAATAATTCAGAAGGAATCAATAGGTAAAAATTATTTAGTAAATTATTACCTTTAAAGTAAAAAGTAATAGTTTTAAAGGAATTAGTATATAATTTTAAAAGAAGTAGTAAGTAATACTTTCACAAAAAAAAACTTTTTTGAGTAAAAAATATACTTTTCAAGTAAACATTAATGCTTCTAAAGTGATTAGTATGTAATAATTTTTAAGTAAAAAGTAGTGCTTTTTCAAGAAAAAAAAGGTAATAGCTTGTTTTAAAGGAAATAATATATAACCTAAAACGTAAAATGTTGTATCTTTACAATAAAATGTAATACCTTTTGAGTAAAAATGATATTTTTTAAGTAATTAAAACTTCTAAAGGTTACTTAAAACTTCTAAATTGATTAGTGAGTAATAATTTTTACATAAAAATAACAGTTTCAAAGGAAATAATACTCCAAAAAGTAATACTCTTTAAAAAGGAGTATGCTATTTTAAAGGATAAAGTAATTTGTAAATAATGCTTGTCCAGTACAAAGTACTATTTTTTGAATATAAAGTAATACATTACTTTTCAAGTAAAAAGTAGTACTTCAAAAAGCAATAGTAAGTAATAATTTTAAAGGAAATAGTAAATTTTAAATTATATATAGGTGTTCTTGATACCTTTGTTACATATTTAATTTATTATTTGAATTAGTTTGTTATTGAAAATATATGTATTTTTAATATTATTGAGAATTAAAAAAATAGACATTGTTTCAAACAGTAAATTTATTTCAATATTAAACTATATAAAGAGCTTATAAAAATATTGACAGCATGACCCTTTTTTATTTAAAAAAATTAGAAAAGAAATAAAGACGACCAAGAGATTATTGTAGCATGGACACAAACTACACATGGCAAGGCGTGTGCCAAGCTTATTACCATTTTCTATTATATATGTTGATATTTGTTTTTCGAGTCTTTGACTCATGTATCCAACCAAAAGCCACGTATAACAAGCCAACAGTAGCATGCATTCATTCCATGATATTTACAATATTACACCGTTTAATTTACCAAAATTGCATAGCGGACTTGGGCCTAACCCGCCTCACGGATGTGGATCCGTAGCACGCCCTACACAAGTCTTTGTCATTTTCTAATTGTTATTTTTCTTTTGAAATAAAGGAATTGGGAAAGGGGAAAAAGAACTAAAAGAGTGGTTTTGGTAGAATACATTATGTAGATGCTTTAATGATTTTTCATGGTTGTTCAGTAGATGCTTTAATGATTTACACTACAAGGAAAAAAAGAACAGATCCATAGAAAAATATGATATATGTGACGCCCCGAATTTTCACGATGTGAGATACGATGTTATGCAGTGATTTATTTATTTGGTTTAGTAACACGAACCCATTATTAATAAAACACGACCTTATTTTTATTTATTTCTTCCAACGTCAATTACGCATTTCGCATTTTGAGCTTAGCAATTTTATATTCTCCTCTAGTATTAATACTTGTTCGAATGACTACGACTTTAAAAATATTGGACCCTCAATAAATTAGGAGTATATTCCAATCCCTATCCAAATATTCTACTTTATTCTATAATACATTCCCAACCAACTTCCAATTTATTTCTTTTGAAATACATTTTGATATTTTACATCCTTAATTTAAACTTCTAAATAATTATTTATGAATACTTATACATTTTATTTTCCTCAATTTTATAAAAAAAAACAATAACAACAAATATTTTTCTCTTTTTCCTAATTTTCGACTTTATCACTTAAATTAGGGAAAATAACTCATTTTTTTTCTTATATTATTGTTTTTATCCCCCAACTAGATTTTTATTTTGGAAAAAAAAAAATTAAAACTTTGACATAATCCCCTCCAAAATCGGTCTTATGAGTAAAGTGGGGAAGTTATTTCATTTTATTATGCTACTAATCCCACTACACCAATTAACAAAACAAATATTCAATCACCTACCTTCCATCATTTTCGGCCAAGAGTTATAGGGAGGAGTCAATTTGTTTTTTTTTTTATAAAAGTTTCCTATTGAACCAACTATGTAATAAAAAAAAAAACAAAAAGTCATCCAACACCACATGTGTTCGGCCATAGAAAACAAATTAGGGGAGGTTCACTTTTTCTTTACCAACAACTATTAAGAAAACAAACAAAATACAATTTATTTAAAAAAAAAAATTAATAAAGTCCTTCTACAAGACTAACTTTCGGCCATAGCTTATTTTAGGGGGTAACCAACTTGTTTTATCTATCTTCCCAATAATCTTAATCAATTATTAAAAAAAAAATATAGTGTATGATTGCTTATGTTGGACGGCCATATGGCCAAAGACATGAACACATTTTCATTTTTTTTCTATCACTCTCTTTTCTCTCTCCCATTTATCCTAACACTTGAACAAAATTTCTCTCCAAAAAACACAACACAAAACTCATCCATTCTCAAGAACTAAAGGACCGAAAATACAAGAAAAAAAGGGGTAAGTAGTTGTCTTCTATTTTTCATCCTTCTCAAGCTCCAACTCCATCCTTCATCTTCCTAACTTGAAGCACAAATCTTTATTAAAAATTTCATTAGGGCCGTGAGATACTAGTGGTGGAGGAGAAGAGAAGAAACATTGATGTTAAGTGGAGATTTTGAGACCTTAAACTAGTTTCAAGATTTGATGAAGGTAATGGTCATTTTGATTTTATTCACATATATATATATATATATATATATATATATATATTTTGAGACCTAAAATATGGAAAAATATGGATTTAGGGGCTGACCTAAGTGGTTGGATCTTGATAATGAGAGCTTGAAGAAGAAACTCCATTTTTAGAGACTCCTACCATTACTACATGAAGAACCTTAAGGTGGGTGGAAAAATCCTTTCAACTTCTAGGTGTTTTAAATTGAAAATATGCATGTAGTATTTTGTTATTGAGCACTTGAGATATATATTATGTATTGCATGCTATTTTTTTGTATCAAGTTGGAAAAATTCTCAAGTGTTGCTCAAAAATGCGATTTATCGAAAAATAGGGCATACATGTGCACTTTATTGTTATACTTGATGAAATTTTGTATGAGAATGATATGTATGTGTATGACTCTTGAAATCTATGTTTTGAATGATTTATAACCTGGACAAGTCGAGCATAATTGATTAAATTTCAACTTTTGGACTTAAAATACAAAAATGGAAAGTTGGTGGACTTAATTGCAAGAAAATAAAACTTAAGGGACCCCTCTGAAATTTTTGTTTTTTTGGGGACTGAACTCAGGTTCAAAAATTATGTTTTGACGTTTTAATAAAGTTTTTAAGAGTTTTAGATAAATAAAATCAACCCTCAAAAGCCCAAGGAGTAGATTGTAAAATTTGAGAAGTTTAAGGGCTATTTTGCAAATTTCGAAACTGTACCAGACCCTAATTTTAAAATTTGAAATTTTAACTCTTAAGGACTGAAAATCACATAATTTAAGTGTATTCCAAAAATCCAAGTGTTTAGAGCTTGGAAAGAAATTTTATAAAAATTGAGGGACCAAATTGTAAAAGATTAAACTTCAGGACCAAAATACACTTTCCAGGACTTATGCAGTCCATGCACCTGGAAATACTAATTTAACTATAACATAATTATATCTTGGACCCAAATTTCAAATTTCATAACAATTGGACCCCTAAAAGCCTTAAAGGCAATTATTTCAAAATGGGACAAAAATGAAATTTTCAAAAGTTAAAGGACCTAAACTTATTTCTTTTAAAAATTGCTTTTGTCCCAATATCCCAGTAACCATAGTGATATTTTCCAACTGGAATCACATTAAAATCTCTTCCGGTTTGTGAGTTCCAATTATTTTAAACTTAGAGCCCGAAATGGCAATTTTAACAAATTTGGGGCCAATATGAGAATTTTATAAAAACTCGACCTCAAAACTTCAAAAACCTGAATCTCTAAACAATTTGGATAATTTAAGAACCGACCTCATAAATTTTCAAGGTCGGGATATTTATTTATTCAATTTTTAACCCCAAAAGTATTGGTTTTTACAAAACGGGGCTAAATTGAAAATTTTCTTTTTATCAAGGACCTAACTCAAATTATTTTTCTTTTACTAAAACAGCCCTGGACCCTCTGACTTCAATTCTTAAATTAAAATATTTTATTTTCTCAAAAACCCCTTGACTTATCGGACCGCCTTGACCGATTTATACCCGATCGCGGGGCGACTTCCTCGTCTTGCGATTTGAATCTATAATGGGACTTATGTTCCACCTAATCTTTCAAGATATTGAAGATTGCTTATCCTCCCGATAATCATCTTCATCCAAATAACTCCACCAACGCCATAATTGTTACTCGTAAATTTTCAAAATTTTCCTGAACTGCTTCCCTGAATCAATAATACTGATCGCCTGGTTGACTACCCGAACTTGTATTTACTCTCCGCTGAGTCAACTTGGTGTGTCGAGCTCACGGTTAGAATGGATACGTCGGGGATGGAACCGGCGCTCGGCCGCTATTCCACTCTTCCGCCCCATCGCCCCTAATCCCCAATCGAGGGACGGAGTTTGTCCGGGAAGCGGGTCGTAGTACTTGAGGTATAATCATGATTATGACAGATCCGAGCCTTGTTAGCTCCATCGTGGATTTTGTCTTTGCCTACGGAGCGATAAGGTGTGAGGTCTTGGACCATCTTACTCGGGAGTTACAAGGAAGAACGAAGGAATCGATGTCCGATCCACACGATTCGGAGTTAATCGAACCCGTTTGGTTGGCGCTACAAACCGTGACGCAATCGCTACTTGTATTGCATAAAGTTGACGCTACAAACCGTGACGCAAACCGCTACTTGCCTTGCATAGGATTGGCGTTACAAACCGCACGCAATCCTCCGATCGCTTGAACCATAGTGCTTGCGTGACCACGAATCAAGTTTTTTTCTTAAATCGTATAAGTATATTACATAAATATATTTATCACGACGCTTGTGGATGTGTGAAATCATGCATCATCTCTCACGCGTTTTCATACAACTAAATTTCTCGCATCAACTATATATATCGCCACACTTGCACACGATCACCCCATCCATCCACCGAGATTTTGTCTCACCCCCTCCTGTTTTCTAACCTTTAGATGAAGAGTACGTTGAAGACGTCGAACCTACCACAGATTGAATTCCTACCTTTGATGTGGAGCGACACTCCTTTTACTTTTATTGTTGTTGGACTTCTTCATTTTGTTTCTGTTTGGACTGTAAGTTAAATTCGGATAATCTATTGGGTTGTATTCGGATTCGGTCGGACCTTAAGATGTAATTTGTACTTGGGTTTATTTTAATTCCGTTGCATTAGACTCTTTTCACTTGAAGTTTCGTATCATGGGTTTAGACTGTGGATTTATTTCTGTTTAAGTAATTGATCGCCATCGCGTCGCATTTGGTGCGTGACAATATAGGTAAATATTATGATAATTGTAAAGTGCAAGTAAATTATTCTAAGTAAATATTTGCTTACAGAATCAAAAATTGTTAGCACCTATAATATTTTTGTCGGTAATTCAAAAACTGTCAGTGATTTGACCGGTAATTTGTTGTTTAATTTGGGGAAATACAATATTTTTTATTCTATAGATAATTGTAAAATTTAGTGATAAAATCATTTCTGTCGGTAAATTCTATCCTGTTGACGGTTTTGACACAATTATTTCAATCAAAGTATATGCTTAAAACCAAACCAATGTATAATTCATCACCATATAAGGTCAAGGGATGAATCGTCCCTCCACGAACAGGACTTTCAAAGTCTCTCGAAAATCTTGCATTTTTTTTTTTCCGAACGATAATATTTTATTAACACAACTCAAAAAATTGGAATTACAACTACAAACGTAGC
The DNA here is from genome assembly GCA_016081115.2 of Rehmannia glutinosa. NCBI lineage: Eukaryota > Viridiplantae > Streptophyta > Magnoliopsida > Lamiales > Orobanchaceae > Rehmannia > Rehmannia glutinosa. Next base: position 87,875,057 of record CM071934.1, read on the forward strand.
CAACTGGCTATGAGCCGTCTTGACTAAATAAAAGCTAAGCGGGGAATTGACAAGACCAATTCAAATCCACTTCATAAACTAAAAACCTCACATCCAAAACTAGACCACTCCCCATTTTGGGAGGCTTCAAAGACTCTTTAATAGAGAGTCAAAACACTAAGAAACCGCAACACTACAACAAAAGCCCGGCACGAGCAACCACCCAACACTGCAGGACAGACAAAACTGACCCGCCTACGGATTTCGCCCTTCAACCGGTGAACCCTAAACCCTAAAACCCTAAACCCTAAACCAAAAAAAAAATACAACAACATATAGCTAAAAAACGATAAAAAACAAAAATAAAGAAGAAAAATGCCTCTCCTCTCCCAAATCTCTCATTGTTGCGGCCCATCGTCTACTCGGCTCGAGATACCTCCGTGAAGTTCCGACCCACTTTCACGGGACCGAAAATTCCGGCCACATTCGGACTCCCAAGGGACCGCGATTGTTGGCCCCCAATAGGAAGCATGGAGGGGAGGGGGGGAGAGAGGAGACGTCACTGAGCTAACATAGATAATATCTCAACGCTCTACTCTAATCGATTCACTCGATTTTGACTTGAAACAGATCCTACGAATACTAATCGGAGAAAATTACATGTTTAGTCCCATAGATTTGACTTGTTGCAATTTTAGTCACATTTACTCTAATCGATTCACTCGATTTTGACTTGAAACAGTCCTACGAATACGAATCGGGGAAAATTGCACGTTTAGCCCTATAGAATTTGGCTTGTTGCAATTTTAGGCCCAAGTTTGCAAATTGGTCCTATATGAATGGTTTTTTTTTTTTTGTAAAAATAGTCCCACCGTTACATTTTTAACGGAAGCAATAGCTAGCTTCGTTAATATATAACTTGGAAAGGGTGAAAATTGCATATATAATCCACTTGTCAAGTGCAAATTTAGACCTATGTCTGCAAAACAGTCCCACAAGAACGAAATATTTGCAAATATTATGAGCTATACATTTTTAATGCATGTAATAGTTTGCCCTAACAGAAATTAGATTTGGAGGGAAAAGAAAATAAGCCATGCTCATCAATTAAATAAATAAAACAAAAATTGAATGCATTATTTCTCACTCCATTCTATACCGCTCATGTGCCAAGTATGGCTTGTATTAAGGATGTGGGGCGGGTCTGGGACATGTTTGGTCAAACTCAATACCCGTCCGTGAAGAAAATACTTGACCCGAGACCCTCCCGCTCCACATTAGACCCGGGACCCTGACAGACTCCGCCACAATTGAATAATAATACTATCTTTGCGATTCTATGCTAGTAAATGCGAGGTGAGCTATTTTATACAATCTAATCATGAGGCTCTATGTAATTTTAGTTCAAAATGTTTAATTTTAATGTTTTATAATTAAATTATCAAACATTGAGGATGAGAGGCACCCCCATTAACTGATTTCAGAAAACTACTTACCTTGGTTTTATGTAGCAGACGATGAGGTTGTGGAGTAGGCTGAGTGTAGGAGGGGCATAAAGTTCAGAGAGTAGGATAGACTAGTAGGCAGGAGTGAGAGGATCAGAATAAAAAAACAAATACGGAGCAGGTCCGGGACGGTCCACAAGGACCCGTTACGCGTCCCAGACCAGGCAGGTTTTTCAAAAACGGACTCGAGACCCATCCTGGGACCCGCTTGATCGGGTTTGGGGCGGGTTTAATGTGGAGCCGGGTTTTGACCCGCCCCATTGCCATCCCTACTTATATTTTCCCCAGTTAGTTAAATATGTGACGAGAAAAATTGACCATTTAATACATACGAGTACATGATGAACATTTTATTAAAAATTATAATGAAAAAATCATCAAATGAATACAAAAATAATTAGTATACGAATATAAAAATAATTATTCAAAAGTAAAATACAACTTTCTAAATTTAAGTAAAATTAATCTAATATATATATATATAATTGTTTACAACCCCTAATTAAATTAAAAATAGTTATTTATCTTCTATTTTCAAGAGAAAATCTCCTCCCAATCTTCATTTTCAGCCCCTCTATGTCACCATTTGAATAGATACTTAACAATACCAATTGATTAGTGCATCTCCAAGAGACTCTTTAAATTTAAAGAACATCTTTTTAAAATAAAGAGCATTTCTAAATTTAAAGAGTGATACTTTTAATATTTTCCCACACACTCTTTGTATTTGGATCTTTATGTAAAATTTATGTTACTTCTTAGAAACTACCAATCAAAATGGTCATTCAAAGTGCAAGAAATCAACAAATGGGATATTGAAAATATTTAATCATTTAAGCAATCAATTATAGAGAGTTGTATTGGCTCTCCAAATTTGAAGAGTGAAAACTCATTCTCTAAATTTTTAGAGTTGAATTAAAGAGTTTGTTGGGGATAGTTTTTGGTGGTTCAGTCTTCAAAATAAAGAGTATTTCTCAATTAAAGAGTCTATTGGAAATGCTCTTAGATAATTAGCTATTTTATAAAAGATTGAATCAGTTTAATTCTTTGATTAGAATAGATTTAGATATTGGTAAAATTTGAACCGGTCATATCATTATTAAATTAACTAGTAATCTAGACGTGCGTTGCACGTGTATTATTTTTTTAATTATTCACATGAATTTTTCTTATTATTCATGTGTATTATTATTTTATTTTATTGGTTTATCGAAACTATCTATTAACATGAGTTGATATTTGTTACTTTATTTTAATAATAAAATATTCGTATAAAGTAAATAAAAGTAAAATTTATTTATAGTAGGGTACACATTGATTCTCTTACATGCATCATCATTGGAAAATATTGACACATCAAAACGCGGAGGCACGATAAGAGAAAACCAACACTTCACCATCTATAATTTTGTTATCATGGACGAATTTGCTCCATCCATCCGTAAAAAAGAATGCGCCATAGGGGTTGATCATTTTGACCGCCCAAGTGAGTTTGTTCACAATATGCATATCACAATTTAATGGTGTAAAACAATTAAAATGACGTGTTTTTTTTTTTTTTTTGAGAGAAGTGACGTGCGAATTTGGATGAAAGACATCGACACAAAAAATTTAATGTAATTACGATTTGAAGAGATAATGACACGATAATCAAAGTTATCAGGAATAGTGTGTACAAACTTAAAAAAAATCATAATTTAAAATACAACTTAATAAAAATACAACAAAACTATCAGAAATAATAAAAAAAGAAACAAATGTTTTTTTTTATTAAACTCACCAAGTAACATCCGTACGGATCTACAATATAGTTTATATAAAAACTCTTGTTTAGTGCATAATCCAAGTTCAATATTGTCATTCTAAAAAAAAAAGTTCAATATTGTCGATGTTGGGGACGTTTGATGAATACAAAAATAGAGGGAACGTGAAGATGAAGCCATATTTGGTGGTTATGCTTGAATTTAGGATCAACAAAAGATCAAAGTATCTTTCTAATGCAATTTAAGTAGTATAACTATAAGAGGACATTACATAATAATAAGTGCCAAAAATTCTCTCGAACACAAATCAATTGTTAATTCAATGGTGAAAGATACACAAAATCATAATTCGTCTATTTTAACTATTATTAAATAATTTAGGAAAATTTGAATAGTCATTAGTATTTAAAACTTGATTAATTAATGCACGCTGTACAAAAAAGTAAAGACACCATTGAAATAAATAATAATTTGATAAAGATATGATGTATAGAATCAACATAATCATTGTAATATATATGAACAGAACTAACGTATAGTGATATAATATTAATTATAATGAGATACTATTTATAATTTTTATAATCTATACATTATATATAAATAGAATTGATAGTATAGATAAGTTAGAAATACCATTCACAATCCTTTCTTAAAATATTTTCCTAACTTATATAATTATAACAATTTTCTTATGATATTTTCCTAATCTAAGCATTTATAATAAATTATCACTGGTACACGACCCGTGCGATGTACGAGATGTGATGAAATGTGTTGTTGAATGTAAAGTACTTGTATATACAAAGATTAAAATAAATAAGAACGTATAATTGAAAAATACAAACTCGAGAAAAATAAATCAAGTTAATAAAGACATTCTATATATACACATTCCTCTCAAAACAAAAATAATTACACATTTTAGAATACTTCCTTGTACACAACATTATTCGTCTGTTTGTTTTTCGAATTATCTTCTCCACAAACTAATATTTTCAGCCCCTTAGGATTCGTAACTCGAGATACAACAACGTATAATTGACCATGACTGAAAACCGGATTTTTCAAATAGAGACCCACATTGGATAGAGATTGTCCTTGGCTCTTGTTAATGGTCATTGCGTACGAAACAATTAGAGAAAATTGTCTACGCTGAAACTTGAATGGAATCCTAAGGTCCGAAGGGGTTAGTGTCATTCGGGAATCAACACCTTATGACCCAAGATTGGCACCAGTTAAGATTTTAGACTCAAGTACATGCTTGCCAAGTCTCGTAATCACTAATCTTGTACCGTTGCACAATCCAATCGAATAGTCGATGTTCCTCAATAGCATAACAGGAGTCCCAACCTTCAAATGCAATTCATAATTCGGCACACCGGAGCATTTTATACCATTTAGGAATTCCGGCGTGTGCATATCATGAAAGAAATCAACATTACAATCTGACTTACACGTGCTATCAGAACTCAAAAACGTGTGTCCTTCGGAAGAGTTCAAAGACGTCATATATTGATTAATTGACTCGACAACATCAAGTGTAGGTGCCAAAATAGCTCTTTCCTTCAAATATGTCGGATCATCAATGGCATCTCTAAACATTGGATAGGTATCTTCAACAATAGTTCCAATCGGATCATCAGTTGCCTCGAGCAAAATATCCTCAGGAATATCAATAGTGGAGTAACCATCACTTTCTTCTCCGATTGTTCCGTCTCCAATGCTTGCTATCCATTCAGAAAACTTAACCAACTCAGAATAATCATCAGTTTGTCCAAGACTTTGAAGACGCATATTCTTGGTCAGTCTGAGGACTGTAACATAATCCCACAAGTGGGAAGAATTTATTGTGGCATTAACAATGTCCTGTCGTGTTCCCTTGGGTACAACAGGTAAGATTTGTCGGAAATCCCCACCGAAAACGACAGTTTTACCTCCAAAAGGGACATGGAGATTTTGTGGGTTCTCGAGCAAAGATAATATCTCGCATATTGCATTGGTCCACCGACTCAAAACAAGACTTATTCATCATTGGTGCTTCGCCCCAAATTATAAGTTTACAACGAACAATCAATTCCGCGAGCGGGTTCCTTGTTTGATATTGCACGTTGATTGTTGAGTTGGATTTAACGGAATCACAAATCGAGAATGCGCATCCTTCCATGTAAGGTAAGAGAAGGGCTGCTATGTCGCCGATGCCACGTTTAGAACAATTTGTCCCTCAAATCTCAACCTAGAAGATAAAGCCCTCCACGTAAATGTTTTTCCAAATGATCCATATACAAAGAACAGACCTTACATCTGTATCCATATACAAAGAACATCTTCGACCTTCGTTGCATTCATACCTTAACTCACATATAATTTTGGAATATTTTCAAAACTTGATGTTGTTGGTCCGTCATCTTGAAAGAAGGCTTTGGTGCTCTGGGCAAGCAACAAATTACGATCATACCTTAACTCATCATATATCAATTTTCTATTTTGTTTTTGTAAAGACAATTAATTCAAAAATCAAAATTTAAAACCATGTTTGTTATAATGTTATATTTTTTTAATTGACTTACATTAATTTATCTAGAATCAAATTCTCAAATGAATCGGGGCGGTTGATCTATTAGGTATATGTTTCAAATTGATTTTGCGGCGTGGTTGTAGCAGGTGAATATTTTAAACTCATTAGTTTCTCAATTTCCAATTATCATTAGTTTTAATTGTTTATATATATTTTATTTTTGTTTTTTCAATTTTCTAATTACTCATTTATATCTAATTTATTTCTTTTAATCATTGTTTGTTAAATGAATTTAAAATGGACTTAAAATTTTTAATAAAACAAAAAAAAATGGATCCATATTTTTAGTATCAACAAATACGGATAAATAAAAGTTTAATTAAATATATTAGAAAATGTTTCAATATATTACTTTTTTTTTTTGATGGGTTTGTTGAATTTACTAATTATTTTTATCAATGTACTATAATAGAATATCATCAATAAAGATGTAAATTTTTCAATATATTACTAATTTTATTATTCTTGGTGGCGATATAATGGAAACAAATAAAAAATTTATCCCACACCATGTGTAATGGGCATGCTCAAAGAATCACCCGACAATAATGAGACAAACATAATCGGTAGGAGATTCTGTCCGGGCGCCGATGATGACCCATTGACATCCCTAAATGATGCCTCATTAGTTTCTCAATTTCCACGTCTTGATTTCATTCTCATCAATATCCAACAAAAGAATAAAATGGAAAAATTTTAATAAAACAAATATGGATTCATATTTTTAGTATCAACAAATATGATAAAAAAGTGTTTAATTAAATATATTGGAAAATCATTGTAATACCTTGATGTTGCATAATCATATATAGAATATCATCCGAAAGATGCACCAAAGATTTATCCCACACCATTGATGCTCAAAGAATCACCGACAATAATGAGACAAACATAATCGAGAGACATATCACCCGACCAGGATGCCATCAACGCATCATCCTCCAACAAAAGACATAGCAAGCGTCCGATATGAAGAGTGTTTTTAACCTTCTTATAATCATCTTGGCACCACACATTTGAGGCACCTCAAATAGTACATATCACCAAAGACCGGAGGCACATAAAAGACTCGCCCCTATAGATTTTCCATGTGTTTCCATGTAAACTTTGTCGGAGCTTCGACATAAGTCAGCTCTCTTGCTTGAGGATATATCTTATTGACTTCCATCCATGCCAAGAACATGCTTTCCTTAACAGTACTCTTATTTAGGACGTCATCTATTCGTTCCGAATCATGAAAAATAATGCTCTGCTCGTTTTCAAGATGAAAACTAAGGCGTTCAACGGAAGGATATTTATACTAAAGTTCAAATCCCAACAATCTCCACGCTGCCTCGCATGACGAAACATATCTGCAATCGTAGTACATGTTGACTTCATCGACAGGTTTCTCAGATTCGTCATCATTTGTACTCTGATAGAATGAAGCTGTCACACGATCGTGCCCCTTATTCACATATTTAAACAAATACTTAATCGATCTTGATTGATTGCACCACTCCACATTAATGTGAGCACCGTACTTGAGTAGCAATCGGCGATTATGAGGAACAACATATCTATTGTCAAGAGGTACACCGTTCTTCTCAACTATTCTCCCATTATCCCTACGCTTATAACGTGGATAACCTTCTTCATCAATAGTAGTAGCATCAACAAATTTTTTCGGAAAATGCTTTGTACAACGACCTTCAGACATGCAGGGTGAGTTTTTTCTTACATCACCACATGGACCATGAATCATAAAGTCTCTCACTGCCGCATAATAGCATGGATCGATGCCAAATGCTGGTATTTCGGCTGATATAATTCTATCTATTTCAGCTGCGGTTGGAAACTTGTCTTCCTTAGCCAGAAATAGTAATATATGAGCATGAGGCAATCCACGTTTCTGAAATTCTATCGTGTATACAACTGCAATGAATAAAATCAGGAAATCAAAAATTTATATAATGATTAATAATATTTAATCTGTAATGATCATAATAATAATATATATATATATATATATAATAATATAAAAACAATAACTCATAACCTGCTACTACTTTCCCAAATATTTCATTTTGGCGAAGATCTTTGATTAAAGCATCCAGCTTAACTTTGAAGATTCTACAAACAATATCGGGTCAATCCTCGGGATTCAGATTCTTATTCTCAAGGAAACGAACAATCTCTGGCCACTTTGGGTTGGAAGTAAATGTTATAAGGTTGGAAGTAAATGTTATAAATAAATCCGGATATCCAGCCCAACGACAAATAGCCATTGCATCCCCGATAGCTTTGTATCATGAATCGTGCACCGGTGAAACTGGAGGGTAATATAATACGTTTTCCTTGAGTACTTGGATTGATGTCTCCATTCAACACAAAGATCCGATAGATAGGCCTTTATATATATCGCAAAGCACACAACTTTTTTGATGCAAGCGAATATATTTCAATCGTGACGATTCTACCATTGTATAAGCGTCAACTACAAATTGTTGAAACAATCTATGCGATGATAGAATTATTGAAGATTCTATTAATGTCGTGTAATCTATATGCAAAGAATTCTTAACGCTTATTGTTTTTCTCCCCCTGTACTTGATTTCTTCAATTCGGGAGAACGGGATGTCTTCTCCGTACCCATCTTCACCGTAAGGTAATAGCAAAGGATATTGCAAGGCCGGATAAGAGGCAGAGGCACTCAACTCATTTATGCGTTTCAGATATCCCGCTTTCGTTTCAACCACAATATCCCTTTCACCTAGAGCATGATCAAAATCACCAATGATCAAAGCAAAGAACTTGAACTTGAAGGCAAATTGTACCTCCTTGCATCGATTTCGGGCTCTATTAGACGCAATCGAACATCGAATTCAAGATTCTTTGGATTTTGTCTTTGGCCATTCTAAAAGTCTTCACCAAAACATTATTTGCATCCAACATTTTTTTTAGTTCAGCAACAATATCTTGATGCAAATTATTAGTTTCGCTTCCTTGTCTACAGAACAATATTAAAAAATTTGGAGTGAATAGAGTACAAAGTAACAAAATATTATCCAAATTAAGTTTAAAAATAAATCTTACCTCACACAATTTAGCTTATTTGAGATTTCATTATCCGTATCATATATGTACATCTGTGCAAATTTTGGAATGGAACCATCCGAGGGCAACAAACTACCAATAAGATGATAATTTTGTCCATGCAAGCGAAAAATTGGAGGACCTTGACCCTTATTTATATCAGTATCGATTTTGCCTCCCATTGATGTGAAACAAAACATATTATTATACGATCTTATATTTTCTTGGAAATGCCTGCTCTTATCACTAACTCCAAATAATAATTCATGAAGCACAGGAGGTGGTTGTTTGATAGAAGGAAGATGAATAATTCCATGAACACAACACAGGGAATATTGAGGATTTTTGGATTTTACGTGGGATCATAGCTTTTCTTCGTACCAAAATAACGCACCACAAAATTGGCAAGTGTATGTTGCGTCACCGACATCCCGATGAATCAGTAAATTAACTAATGATTTATTAATTATCTCAAAAATACTTAAATTAATTAAATAAATAAAAAATATAAAATAATTATAATTACCAATTGTAGTCAAGGACACATGCTCAAACAAATTTGTTTGATTACATCGATCGTTACATTTTCAAAGTGATTAGAGTATTTGCATTAATGGTATCGGTTTGAACATTATCATCGGCGTAAAACGATGACCAGTGTATTGTAGGTGCTCTTGATAGATGATACAACTCCATCACCAAATGAATTGCTAACATTCTTGAGATTTTTTCGATTTGAGTTTTAAGCCGGGAAACAACCTGCAACAAATTCAATTACACTTATTAAAAAAATAAAAAAATGAATAAATAATATGAACTATTTATTATTTTAAAGATGAATGAATAAATAAAATATTGAATATACCATTTGTGATGTCACTAAGCGGTGAACCCGACAATTGATAAATAGTCTTGCTTGTGAAACTCGAAATTCAATTCTATTTGCCATATTAGAAGGGGTGTCTGCTAAACCTATACAATTTTCTAAAAAAATAATAAATGAGCTTATCAAAAAATATTAAATTTATACAAATATTTAAAAATATAATACAAAACATTAAGGAAAAATCATTATTCATAAACCATTAGTTTAATTTATATAATTAATAAATTTTCGAAATAAACCAAAAATATAAAAAAATGAATAGTATATAAATAATGAATTTCATGTAATATTTGATTTTTTTAATAAATTACAAAATTACCGAATTTAATTAAAATTAGCGATTTTAATTACAATAAAATAAAATATTAAATATAAAAAACAGATTAAATGAAATTAAATATAAAAAATGTTTAATATTTTAATTATAAATAAATTTCGATTTTAAAAAAATGTTAAAATTTTAAAATACAATTTTATAAACAATCACAAAATTTTTTAAATAAAAAAACACATCATAATTTTCTAAATTCAAATTAAAATAGGTGCAAATTCATAGCCCAAAACACAAACAATTTGAATAAAAACTTAAAAAAATCCCAGCCCATTTTTTACACAAAATATATCTTGTTGGACCTTAATTTTGTATGGGCTTGAAATTAATTTATCACATTAACCCATTTATACAACATAAAAAGCCTATCCACAAAATTACATTCTTGTATTTAGAAATATATCAAAAATACACATCAGATTTTTAATAACACACGATCGCGACACGTGTCCAAATTTTTTAGTAATGGACGGTAAGGATTTAGAGGATTCTTCACTCTATGAAGAAACACATTTTAACCCTTATCCCAAAACCACCCAACCCCACCCCCAAGGAACGGCCTTGATCGCCCCACGGAAACCCCATTTTCCCCCAAACCATTTCACTCTCTCTCTGCCTCACCGATTCAACTCTCTCTCTGCCTCATTTCTGTCACCTTCACAACTCTTCGATTTTGATTATTTGGTTTATTTGTGGATTCACCATTTTTTCCGAGAGAGAATAGGCACAAAGATGTTTCTTTGATTCTTGCCCACTATTTTCTCTCTCGAAAAAATGTTTTGTTGGTTAAAGTTTTTCCATCTTTTTTTTTGTGCGAGAACAATCACATTGTTTTATGTGATATTTTACGGATGAGGCCATATAAATTTTCGATTAAGTTCGAAAAAATGAGGTTTTCGAGTATATATCCTCAATTTTTCGATTTTTTGTTTTTTGATCGAACATTTATTAATATTTTTTTATATCGTAATTTTCGAGTAAAATTTATTTGTTTGAAGTCAAGTTTTTTTTTTGTTTAAGAATTGGTATTTACTTGCCGATTTGTTTTTAAGATTTATATCATGTATTCTGTTATAATACCTTTGAAACGAAAATATTTATGTAGAAATATTTGGAAAAAACCTATATCAAAAAAAAAAAAAAAAAAGATCTACGGTGTAAAAATATTTCGAAATGAATTTTCGGTGATGTTTTAATGATTTTAACCGATGAAGTATAGAACATCAGGATTTGTTTTTAATATAGGATATTTTTATATTTATTCAAAGTTTTGTGGATTATTAATCTTTTATTTTAATAGATCTGAAACTCTATGGTGTACCTTGTGGTTCGAAAAGACATCTGTCGAAATATACATAAACCCTCGATGATGTTTAGCTCCATATTTTGAGATTTACTGGATTCTAATAGTGCCGACAACCAAAAGGTAAGATATACAAATTTTTATTTAATATTATTTTTTACATTAGAATATTTTTCTAACGATTTTTTAGGTGAATTTTTGCGGATGTATAAAAATTTAATCGAGAAAATTGGAATAACACAATTTAGGTAAATTTCCGTGCATTTTTATACTACAGGTATATAGTAAAAACATATTTCAATTTATATACAATTTCTGTAATTTTTGAGGATTTATTTTTCTGTTCATTATCATTATTTTTTAAAAAAAATTATAATATTCATTTAAAATTGTTGTTGTGTTTATACAGAATTAAATATTGACTATTTTTAAAAAAATATTTATTTACGTTATTAGTAATAAAATATTTTCGTTAATAAAAAAATATCCAAATTAAAACAATATTTGAAGTTATAGTGCTAAATTTTACAACAAAATTGTAAACGGTTGTTGTTGCGTGAGAATTAAATATATCGATATTAATACTAAATTTCTAATAAATTATAGCATAATAAAAAATTAAAATGGTTTTGGAAAATAGACATCTTTCTTATATTTCTAATATTGTTTTTAAACATGTCACAGGTTGCTAATATAAAAACCTATTGGTTCACAATTTTGAAAAAAAGATAAGTCTAAAAACCCCTTCTTTTAGTTGATTCATTTTCAAATGTTAATAATCTGAATATGTATATATTTTTGTTTACATTGTGTTAGCATACTATTATAAGTCATTAATTTTTTTTTTGGGGTTATTCAAAAGGGTACTAACGCATAGAAACGGATAATCAATAGCACTCAAACAGATAAGTATTTCAAATTTTGTTCCTTTAATTTATATATAGATTACATTATGTGTGATTTGTTTGAAATATAAAACTAATCAATATGTTTAATGTATTTCGGGATGCACGAGAACAATCCGAATAACAAAACAAACAACAAAAGAAAAACTCAAAGAGATAAGTCAAATTCTAATCTACTTTTGTGCACATTTAATCGTTCATGATTAACTATAAAAATTCATAATACAGTTTAATAAAAAAAATTAATATAATATGAATTTTAAACGAAAATACCTTCTTGATTGATGATATTTCTCTTGCGTTTGCTGCCCAAAACTACAGAACTTGTAAGCTTTCTCATGATTCTTTAAAAGTTATGTGATGTTATCTCGTCGCTTGAGCTTGTGTATTTGGGTACATTTGTTCACACAATCAATTGCTTCTTATGCCTGTTATGTGTATTGTGAAATCAGTGTTGATCGATGAGAGATGTGTTAAGTATTTATACTGGAAAAAAAGGATGATTTTGAAAAGGAAATTTTTATAAAAGTGAATAAATTATCTTGATATTTATATTCCTATATATATCTATATATGAACACGATATATTTAATTAGTTAAGCATATTTTGGACAAAGATTTTTCAAAACATTATTTTTGGGGTGTACCATATATGCATTCATCTGTTTAATGAGACAAAAATGGTATAGATATTGATCTATTATTTTAATTTAATAAACAACAATAGATAATTATCAGAAAATATACCCGTGTGGAATTTGCTTGTAGTTTTGGAAAGATATATATGGTAGTGAATAATATAATTTTAATAAGTACACTAAATAATAATTTGTTTTGAATAGTTCTATACCCAGATATATTTTTTATACACTCACTAATAATATACCGGTATAAAAATGGATATTTTAAATTTTAAATCAAATAATTGGTGTTGCCCGATATTTAGTTTTATTTACAATTTGTTAGCCCGAAATAGTATACTTTTCATATCATTTATCATACTTAATGCATGTTAAATATATTATATATTAAACCATAAAGCCCATTATTTTATTATGGTATGTAAAAATGCCCAAACCAATTAAAATATCTATTACTTTATAACTACAATAAATAAATGTGTGTATAATCCAATTAGAATAATAATGTTAACTATTCCTGTTGTGTACTTAACATAAATTTTGTTTTTGCTAATAATTGCAATATTGTCCGAATTGATATTGTTGGCAGTAATGTTGTGATTAATGTTTTTGTATTATGTATCATTCTATTGCTTATTATTGTATTATCTATTATGTTGATTTGATTTTTTTGATTATAAATTATCGAAAAAAACATCGTAAGTAAAAAAGCCACTTGACCCTACACCTTGAGTGTAGTGGAAACCTGTTGGTTCTTAGGTTCTTAACTACATTTTTTAAAAATGTCAATCTAATTTTTATGCTAGAGTTATTTAGTAGTATGTTGTATAATATATTTTTTGGAATATAAGAGATGTATCAAATACAAATATCTCAGCACTTCATAAATAATGCAAAACTACAAACACAAATCCATTTCATAATATTTAATTTTTAATTAATTTAATTAATTTATTTGAAAATAATATAAAAAAACAAAATTTAAAATATAACATAAATAACCTTCACAATAATATGACTTTTTGATGAAATCAAAAACTTTGAAATAGCCGTGTCTAAAAATCCACGAAAATTCATTACGAAGCCCACTATACAAATCAAATCTATATTAAAAAATAAGGTTTCGATTTATTAATTTTTAATAAACAATTAGCCCCTAATATCAAAATAACCAATTCATAAATGAGCATGTGATCAGATTATTCAACACATTACAGAAAAATGCAGGAAATCAAAATCCAACAATAAATAAAAGCAATAATTTTATATAAAATCGAAGGCCCATAAAGCTTGGGCTAAAAATCCATAAAAATCCTCTAAAACCCCGAGGATGATTAATCTTTGTTATTCAATGCAAAACTAAAATATCCATAATAAATAATAAAAACAAAATGGCCCCCGTCTTCCACAAAACTAAGACTTCTTTTCATCTTCAACCTTAATCTTGATCTCTTTCTTCTGATTCTTGATATTGTTTGATGATGAAAAGTCATCCAACAATTTACGTTTAATCGACGAACCTCCAACAACAGCTTCAGAATTCTTTAACAGCTTATCGGGTGTGCTAACTTCATCTTCAGAAGAAGCGTCATCCTTGACGTTTTCGCTATTCTCTGCCAAAAGCTTTGAAAGATAATCCGATTCCTAAAAAAATATATTAAATTAAAAATATTATTCAAAACAGCATATATTCAAATAATATCAAGGTGTGAAAAATCATATTTAATGATGTTATTCGAAAAACATAATTTTTAAATGATATCAAAGTGCTAGAAATCATATTTAATGACTTTATTAAAAAGAACATAATTTTTCCATTAGTTACATATCAAATTGCATAATATATTTTTTGATAAAATTATTATAAAAATCAGATTTATAAATATTTTTCGAAAATAGATATTTTAAATGATATTAAATGAAAGAGATAATATTTAAGAAAATTATTACAAAAACAGAATTTTTTAATGATATCAAAGTGCAAAAAACATATTTAATGAGATTATTCGTAAAAAACATATTTAAACGATTTTAAAATATAATATTTATATACCGACTTTCTATAGCAAAAGTAGAATATTGATTGAGCAATTCAGGATCTGCCGTCGATCTCATGACCGAAAAAGCCCCGTAAAATGCCTAATCTGGACGACTTGACTTGAACCTTAAAAAGAACCTTTTATCGACTAAAGCCGCTAACTCATCCGGAATGTCTACAAATCATCTCTTTGATTTGCATTCAAAAGAACAAATCAATTAATAAATTTTATTATTAATATTATTAAAATTTAAATATACCTCAGTAAAATATAAAAATAGAAAACAAACCTCAGCCAACTCATTTTTTAAAGTAGCACATGGTTTTCCAATCAAAGCTTCACACTCCCTATCCCAACACAACAAAGGTGTGTTCGCACTATCATCCCCAACCTCAAGTTGAATCCGATACCTTCAAAAATTTTAAATATAGAGAAATATTAGCGATTATTCTAATACAAAGAAATAAAATATTTAATTTTAATACGAAATTTCAGAATGCGAGAATTTATCGCAACGCTCACAATAAAACTTGTCTCCAACTTGCGTAAGTTTCTTAGGACATTTTTTGCACGATAGATACCACCAATCTCCAATAAAGGAAAAGATTGTGGCACTAATCCAAAAACTCCCAACCTATTTTTAAAATAATAGTATCAATAACCAAATGAAATACATCACCAAAAATTAAAAATAAATATGATTTTTTAAACATTTAAAATCATTACCTCTTCATTAGCATAGAGTTGATCAATCAACCGAAATGGTGATTCCCCTGAAGCTAAATCATCTGGAATAGACCTTGCAACCGGATAAGATACATAACTTATGGAGCGAGTCGGGTTGCTGCTTCTGGTATCTCTAATTAATTTTAAAGATAATTCAGTAAACAGTTACACAAATTTATAAATAATTCGAGATAAATTATTGTTATCTAACCTCTTTTTAAAATCAGCAATCTCCTCAACATCATCACTCAAAATCATTTGAGTAACATGATACATGTTGGAATTTTAACTTCCTCTGAAAGAAAATAAGAAAAATATAAAACAAATTGTATTTAATTACAGAAAAATGAAAAACAAAATATTTACATTTTTTCTTAATTAAAAATTATATCTTACCTCGGTATACCTTCGCCCTACACATTTGAAGAATTATAACCAATGGCTCCAAACTATGTTGATTGAGATATGGTAGAATTCCATCAACATACTTCTCCCATAAGGTGCAACATATCCGATTATTCCTACTCAAAATAATAAATTTATTCATTTTATCTATATATTATAACATATATTAATATTTTAAAAAACTGATTTTGTAAACTAAATAAAATGGACTTTTGAAATTGTATTCTAAATATCACATATATTAAAACAGAAGGTGACAATAAGCAAAGTTTAATGAACAATGAAAATTGAATAAAATATAATTCCAAAAATTTGAGTTTAATGAACACTGAAAATTGAATACAATATAAAACTGTTGAATACAATATAATTCCAAAAATTTGAATTTAATGAACACTGAAAGTTGAATACAATATAAAACAGTTGAATACAATATAATTCCAAAAATTTGAGTAATAAAGAATTCTTACTCCAAGTCTTCAAGAGTAATATCAATAAAACGCGTTAGCTTGCCACCAAATTCTTTTGTTTGAACAGATTGCATAGCAGTCACTTTCCCTATTACATCTGTTTAACAATAAACCAAAAAATAAGTTGAAGTACTATATTTAAATTTCGAGTACAAATATATAAAACATACCAAACAAACATGGTCCCATCAACCCCATCGATTTGAGTTCTCGAAGGTTTTAAAATTGTACATAAACCTTGGAAGTGAGGTTTCATCAAGGCGATATATATAAGTCTTGCCATGAAATATAAGCTTATATTTCGTGGATGTTGTTTTATATTTATCGAGTGTAGTGAGAAACAACAAAGTCTTTGAGGACATAAACATGCCCTTCATTCGACTTATTTCGAAATTGTGCTATATGCATCTTGCGAATTGTGCCATGCACCGATCACCCCTGCAAAAAAATAAATTAAATTTAGAATAAGTTTTATAAATCAAATCTTGTCACTGCTGCAAAAAAAAATAAAAATACAGAATAACCGTTTATTACCTCAAAGATCATGGAACACACATTCAAAGCTTTGAATTTGGTTTTGTCATTATACATCGGCTTCTCGCAGAGGCGGACCAATCTCAATTTGAGCCCAAGCGCTTTTGCTCATGTTGATATCCTTTATCAAAGAGAATAGTGGTGTCATCTTTTGCTATTGGTTTGGGAAATTTCTTAATTTTTCGCAGAAAATTTTTTTCTTTGGAGTATGAAAGAATACAATGAAAAAAAAATCAACCGAGATGTCATATTTATAAGAGGGCGTAGAGAATAATTTGGGTAATAAATTTGTATGATTTTTTATGAGATGTGATCGTTTATTTTTAATGTAACACTGGCTATGGAATTAGACATAAATTCGATTTGTTTATTTTTAGATTAGTAGATCGTCTTTCTCTAAATAATTGTTTTTCCCTTAATTGAATTTAAGGATACATATGGAATGCCAAAAAAAAGAATGCTGGGAAATATAGTATGGCGTGAATACAAAAATATATTAGATTTGTTTTGCTGCCAAACATATTTACAGGCTTAAATGCAAAAATATATTGGATTTGATTTGCTGGCATACATGTACGGGCGTTAATGCCAAAAATATTGAATTTGATTTAATTAGAACATGTAAAGTTATCTTACCATATTATCTATTTGAATAATATAAAATTCAGATTTATTTCCATGAATAAATTATTAATGAATTTTTTGGTCAATCCGAATAATATAAAAATATTGAATGAATATTCATTACAATAATATTTGTTGAATAATGATTAGAATAATATAAGATTCAGATTTGTTTCCATTAGTTAGTCCCCATTAGCCGAAAATAGTTCGATTTTAGCCGAAATTAATTCGATTCGATTTCACAACAAAAATTTTGCCAAAAATCGGATCCATTCATTCCAAAAAAAATTCCAAAAACCGGAACAAATTTTTACTAATTGAGGAAGGTGTGTTTAGGCGGGAAAAAGGTTTTTTTTACTATTTATAAGTGATTTGGTTATTATATATATATATATAGATTTATAATGTTTCAATTATTTCCTAATATGAGAATTAAAAAGAGTGGGAAAATTATTGTTTCGGACTTCTACTATGATATAAATATAGATTTAGACAAGTATATAACTGGTTCACATCTATAAATGAACCTCCAAATGACTTGTTCAATCTTCAATCATAAAGTCTTGGAAAAAATCCCTAACAAAAAAAACGGAAGATGCTTAGGATTGGGCCGGGCTCAAATATAATTATCCGCTTTCCAACTCTTACTAGACTTTGTAGACGGTAGTCCCCAAGAAGTTGTAATTAACTGGGATTCTAATTCCTTTCCTAATTTAACATCTCTGTTCCCCTCTCTCTCTACATATTATGTGCATAAACGATAAGACAAAACCTCATATGAGATGGTCTCACGGATTAATTTCGTGAGACGGATCCTAAAATGATCTATATTAGCTAACCCATTTAAAATTGGGTTGAACTTGTTTTGATTTGTAAAATGAGTTGGATCCGTCTAATTAGTTTAAATCCGTGAGACGATCTTATACGAGACTTACTCAAATGATAAACCCCCAATACAATTAAATCAATCAAATGAGTTGGGCCCAATAATTCTTCATCTATTGGAGGAGTAACTTCATATTTCGATGACTCGCCATCTTCCCTTGCCCCCTTATGCTTGTATATTGGAGCAGTGGCTTCATAGTTCGACATTGAATGGTTAACATTTGTGGACTTGGAATGGTTGGCCATCTTCGTTTATATATGAACTTGGTTTGAAGAGAAGAGATGAGAGGTAGAGATTGTCCCACTGGGCGTGCCAAAAATTTGTAACACAAATTTTTACTGTCTACGATATAACAAACAAGAAAAATAGAACAAATTGAATTTATATAAATCAAAATATCAAAATAGGTTACAATCTCTATAAAATCCTCTGATTCTTTTATTCAAGAATATAATATTTGGAATTTAAGAATTTGGAGATGAATTCTTCAGCTTGATCTTCTCCAAACTTGAACTTGAACTTCAATAACGTTAATTCGAGGGTTTGACAGCTTGGTCTCGAATCAAACGTGATATATATGATGATATTTGACTTGAATATGAGAACTTCTTGGTGGATTTGACTCCTCGATCTTCCTCCAAGATGGATTTGACTTCTATGACGTTAACTCGGGGCTTGAAAGCTTATTCCCGAATCAAACGCCGTGATTTGAGTGGACTTCGCGATGAACGCCTTGAATTTTGCCTTCAACACCGTGGATCTCCTTGAATTTGTTCTTCTTGACTTGAGAAAATTTCTTCCACCGCCTTGTTGCTTGGATTTCTTCTCTACGAATTGTGATTTAATTCCTTGAGAGTGACCCCTATTTATACTTGTAGGAGAGGGGTCTTTGGATAGCTCATATGGTGAGGACTCTAATTTGATTGGTCCTTCAAGTTTTAATATTATTTCTTTAATCACAAATTGTGATAATTATCAAAAGAAATAATAATAAATCAAGATAAATCTTGATTTATAAGAATTTGACATTTGACAATCTTTAATTGGCCAACAAAATATATAATAAAAATATCAATAAATTAACTATTTAAGTTAGGAATTAAATTTAATTAAATTTCCAAATATAAATAGAAATTATAAAATTGATATTTAATATAGAATTTCAAATGTGTCACCATTTGATTGGTATAAATTTAATTTGTCTACAACAATCACCAGAAAATTTTGCTCCTGCTGGAAGAAAAATGTTAAAAGTAGCTAATATAGTTTTCATAATAGTTCACAAACAACTTGTTGATTCACACATAATATTAAATTGAATTGTGTGATACACTGTTGAATTGCCAATGAATTGTGTATTAGATTTTGACTCGACATATTAAAGTTTAACATTTTGTGAAGTTGGGTGATTGTCCTTCATTTTCGTTGAAATTTCAATTTAATTTGGAAAAAAAAAGATTGTGAGATTGTCCAACTCTAATACTTTTCAAGGACTCAGTTTGCCCTGAAAAAAGCAGTATCCCCCTTCTCTGTAAAAAATTTGGGGTATGTTAAAAAACGGCCTTATTTCAAGTTTGAGTTACAACTATGGCCATCCTTATTAAAAGGATTCAAATATGCACTGAAGTTTCCATTATATCCTTTATAACAAATAAGGAAATAAATGATTAAATTCGTTCCAGATTTCACAGAATAAGAATACTTTTAAGTTCTGTAACCTGTTTCATTCGTGGCATTGTTACACCTACTTAGATCCAGTCTCCATACGGAGGTTTTTAAAAAGATCATGTCAGGTTTCCAGCCGATAAACTTAACAGGTCACATAATTAAAAGATGTTCGATTCTATGTTATCAGTTCGAAACTAAGGTTTACAGGTGAAAATGGAAATAGTCCATTACGACCATATCAGGCCCAACATGCTTCCGTAAAATTAATAAATCCCTTAAAATTCATACCTCTTTTGACCAAAAACAAAGACGGGTTAAATGGTTCGCAACGCCACGATCGGAAAATTCGCCCCAGGATCGTTTGACAAGCGGCTCCTCCTCACTGTTCAACCTCACCCGGGGAAGATGATCTGCAAGTTATCCGACTCCTTGTAAATCGCCAGACACCTTGGTTCGTTTCCTACTCCAAGGCGTAAAAGTAATTCTTCAAAGGGGATTGATCAATAGTACATTATGAACACATGTTGAACAAATAACCTTTATTTTATTAAGAACTTAAAGAAAAACTTATTACATCAAGTAATCTCCTTTTGGGAGGAGAAAACTGTTTAGCCTCTCATAAAGGCTATCACACTCTTGTACATAAAATTAAAAACTAAAATCGAAAAATCGAAAACACTCGAAATTCTAAACACTCAATATTACGAGAAGAAATTTTATTGTAGAAGACTTAGGAGAATTTTCGATGTCCTCGACCTCCTTCAAACTCGGTTTAAATAGATGTAAGTCCGGATTTCAATTTCGGACTTCAACCCTTGTTGAAATGTAAGACGTCTTTGCTTACATCATACTCTTGAATTATTGCTTGCTTCCACTTGCAAAGCAATTAGTTGGCCTTTCCCCTTTCTTCACATGGTCGCCCCGTCTTGTGCGGTATCCGAAGTTCTTTATGCAAACTTCCAAATCCTGCCGACTCGTTCTTTGTCTTGTAATACTTTGGACGGCATCTTTCATGGACCCACTTTTCGTCTTTTTCTAAGTGGGTGGTTACCTGTCTGGAGTCACATGTCTCCACTAGCTTTGTTGGGGAATCTACTTTTTGGTGGTCCCCAAACTTTGGATACTTCGTGACTTTTCTTCTCCGTCGCCGGGTCTTCTCCGATCGACTTTTGGCGAATCCTTTGCCAAATTTCGGTTCTTCTGGTTTTGACATTCGGACAGACCGAAGTTCCCAATGGCCGATATGAGCCATGTTACAATATTTCCGTGAGTTTCTTTACTCCCCGTGACTTATTTTCCCATAGAAGATTTCTTTTCTTTTCGAACTGATCTTCTGCGAACCTTGTAGTTTTTCCTGTCATGGTATTCAACAGGAATGACCCGTTCACCGAATTTTGGTAGAACTTGAACGGAAACTTGACTTTGTCCATCTCTGTGAGACAGACCCACAATCCCCATGCCCTTCTTGTAGTGATCTGATCTTCAGTGAATGTCATGGCCAATTGTACTTCTTCTGAACTTGCCTCCTTGATATTTCCGAAGGCTCTTTCGTCTGGTCTTCGAAGCCTAATGTAATGGAAGGCTTCATGTCCATCTTTTCCGATGGGCTCTGCCATTTGCGCACTTATGAAATACGACTCAATGTATCCCCTCGTCTTAGTTTGTCATTGTTGGACCAAAGACTCAGAAATGACTTCCCGGATCCACTTCGGTAATTTTGTGATCTCGAGAATCTGGTGAAGTAGTATAGGCGAGGCCAAAGCCCCAAACTCATACCACCTCTTTACTTCTTGAGGGCTCGAATTTGGTAGCATCCAAAACCTTGGATATTTTCAGAAACATCAATCTTTGTTTTTCCGGAGATATCCCATGCACAGTAATTAGTTTCTCCCAATTTGCCTGGTATTCCGCCAAGAAGAAGAAACTTTAATCTCGTTAGTATCAACCTTAGAAGTGCCCATCATAGGCCTAAGATTGATCTCTTCGCCCTTTACCCCGGACGTCTTTGGGTTGATGTGATAACTCGGGATTTGACTCCGAGTATCGGTTTTCCTTGGGCCAACATTTACGCCGACTTAGGACTTGTGCTAGAGGTCTTGGAATCTCTGCTACGAGGTTGAGGAGCCTGCGCTCTAAACGCTCCGTTTGCTTATTAGCGGCCGGGGAGTGGCCCTTGAAATGCCATTCTCAATCGAGAGTGAGACCGGACACATGCTCGTATACGATCGGTTACTTTGTCTCGATCATTCCTTTGTAATTTCGGCCAAATCAGCATTGATGACCAGGGTATCAAATTCTCGGAGTAGCATTTCGGTGGTCTCCAAGATGTCTTGATGCGGTGAGGATGGAATCACTTCAATTCCCTCCATCTCTTGTTAGAAAATGCAAGAATATTTTCATGAGATTTTATAATGACAATATCATAATCATAATATTGGCATTGTTTTGCCATCTAAGTATTCTAGCTTTTTACGGTTTTGATTCAATTTTATTTTTCGAAAAGCTTTAACACTTGAATTATCAATTTTTAAGATAAACTTTTTAGCGGTAAAAATAAAGGCCATTTTTTAAAAGCCTTTCGATCGCAAAGAATTCTTTCTCGTTGATATGCCACCGAAGTCGATTCACCGGGTGTGAATAAATCACTGCAGATATCTGCATGGCACTTCTCGATTTGGTGTAGCTTTTGTAAGTACCGCTGCCCACCAATAATCACTGGCATCTGTATAAAGAACCAGTTCATCTTCATCCTGTGGAATTGCAAGTTTCGGAAGATTTTTGCAAACTTCCTTAAGTTGCTTGATTCCTTCTTGATGTTCATTCTCCCATTTGAATCTTGCATCCTTTTTAAGCAATGGGCTAAACACCTTCCTGTAATGTGCTAGATTGTTTATGAACATTCCGGCAAAATTGACAACTCCAAGAAAACTCTGAAGTTGCTTCTTGTCTTTCAATGTATCTGGAAATCCCTGTATCTTTTCTACAATATGACTTTGTAGGATTATTCGCATTTAAATCGATCTCAATTCCTAGGAATTCAATCTGTCTTGTTGCAATCATCGCCTTCTTTTTTAAAGCACTAATCCTTCCTTGTGACAAACATCCGAGAATATTTCCAAATGCTTGAGATGCTCCTTCATGTTCTTTGAGGCGATAAGAATATCATCGATGTACACGAACATGAAACGAAATAATCTTTGAATAGATTATCCATCTTTTTTGATATATCCGGGGTGCATTAGCCAATCCCATAGGCATCACATTCCAAATATAGTGTCCTTGTGGTGTAGAGAAAGCGTGAACTTCTTGCTTTCTTCATCCATCTTAACTGGTAAAATCCGGACTTAAAATCGAACTTTGAGAATATCTTGGCACCTTTGATACGATTAACCGGATGTTCTCTCGCTTGGGATATAGTATCCGTCGAACTCCAAAATGTTATTAATCCCTTTGTAATTAATAACAAGTCTTCGCTTTCCTCTTTTGATTTCTCCATGGTTTCGACTAAGAATCCTGGATCTTGACGGAGAAACTCCTGGTGAAATTAACTTAAGGTCAAGATGTTCCTTAAGTATCTTTTGCATATCCTCACGATCTTCCCTGGTTCATAAGGATTGGTTTGAATCTTACGAACTCGTACTCCTTTCCAGGTTTAATCTTTAAGGAAGCTTTAAGCTCGTTCTTATCCCACCAAGCCAAAGGATCTTCATTGTAATTCCTTTGGATCTTCTTCTTGATATCCTCGAGTGATATTTGTTCCTCTATGGTTACATCACTCTATGGATTCTCCATTAGACTCATCCATAATTCCGCAATGGCTTCGGAGTGACTCGTTCTTCTCCTTGTACTACGAATGAATACAAGTTGTTATCCCATATCTTCTCGATCCTTCCGGATAGAACCAAATTGTCTATAGGATAATAAAGCTTCACCAAATTTCCTTCGATCCGCCATTTTTGGATTGCGAAGTTTGGCTTCATCACCACGCTTGCTGCGAAAATTAATAGGCATTTTTCGTAAAATGCTTCCCAGATCTCACGGACAATAATCTTATGATCACATAAGGTTGTGAAAATAAGTCTTCTCGTCTCGTTCTCTTGTGTGAATCGCTTGAATGTTTGTAGGAAATTGTTTCCTAGCAAAATATCGCACTTTTTGTATCATGGAAATAGATTGGTGGCGTCTTTACTTTGTACCATGGGCACGCCGCGCCTCCGATCATTATTTCGCTTGTTTAATTCCTGTTAAGGATAAGAATCCTTTTAGAGAAATCTCTTCCCGCAATAGCTGGTAAATCTTCTCCAATTTCTTTAGGAAAAACATCCAAACTTTGCAAAGTACATATTCCTAAGCACTGAATCAATATAGGCGGCGAAATACTCGCCCTTGTATTCAACATATAACATTCCAATAGAAATGTATATGGAGAATGGACTAGTGGTCATCCGATTTCAGTATCTTTTATTAGCCACTGTGAACTCCATTCCGTCTTGTAATCTTTCCCAAGGTTTATGCTCCTCAAGAAATTCAATTCCCAGTATTAATTGTTCTCGGGATCTTTCCCGCAACTCTGTGATAGTAAGCTCAATTTCTCCTATCTTGAGGCTTCCTTGATACCTTCCAACGATTGGTTGTTGGAGATAATATATAGAACATCACAAGGAAAAATGTTATCTTTTTGAGTGATGTCGAATATTACTTCAACCTCTCGCCATCCTCGGACATTTCGGCTCTCCGATGTTTTAAAAACATCGGGGATGCGTTGAACTATACTTGGTCTCCTTTCTTCCCAACGGCTACTACTCACCATTCTCTTGCTTTGGAAAGACATCCTTCAGAAGCTCAACTATGAGACTCGACTTTTGTTGAAGATGGTTGATCTTGAATTATCATATCAATCTCCTTAATAGTTGGAGATTCAATGATTTCTCGTAACACCACCCTGGCAAAGTCCTCAAAGATTCTTGGGACTTCAATAAATTCCTTTCTCAAGAATACTTGAATGATGGGTATTCGAGAGAGCATAGGAAATCTTGTATGTGATCGAGTAAGGCCTGTTTCCTTCTTTCATCAAATCGACTCTTTTGAAATCTTGATGAAGGGTTAGGACTCTCATCAAGTCTCAATCTCCCAAATTGTATGCAATTCTAGGATAGACATTAAATGCCAATTTCCCCGCATACAAATTTCTCTGAATCGCTCCAAGGCATGAATCCTTGAGATGCGAGATTCGCTTGTCAAAGATAGCAAGATTGAGAGGCGAATCTATTCCTTCTTTGAATGTTGCTTTAATAATTACTCTTATGGCTCCGATATGAATCCATGAGAGTGTGTTTGCAACTTCTCTTTTAACTTTGCTTTTGATCTCTTGTATTTCTCTAATAGGGACCAAGCGCATCTCGATCAGTTACCGGTAAACTCCATCGGAATAGCAAATTCTCCGGTTGTTACCTGTGGATAATTTGGTGTTTTTTCATTTACGAAACCCAATTTTATCCAATGTTTTTTCCATAGCTCCGATCGTAAATCCATCATAGACTTGAAGCTTTGGATCTTCCTTCATGATTCTCATAAGAGTTTTATGAGAAACGTCGTCGTGTGAGAGAGGAATCGACATATCCTCCCGATCGTCTGTTGAAGAATCTCTTCTTCACTCCGATTCTGAGTGGAGTTACTTCCATTGTCGAATATATATCTTCTTCATAGATGCTTTCATCCGAGGGAATATCCTCAAATTGATACACTGTATTAAATCGATAATAGACAACTTCTTCGATTTCTCGGTGTAGCCTCGAACTGTCTCGACTCCTCGTTTTTTTTTATTATGCGGGCAATTCGTTGAGATATTCCCTCTTGCTCCGCATGTCCAACAATTACAATCTTTGAAACTTTCATTAGCTCGTGTGAGCATGCCTGAAAGTTCTTCTTCCCGGATTTCTGCAGTACTTGCTTGATTAGAACCCGATGATGAGGCTCTACTCTGCTTGGTGCTGGTCTTTGTCCCGTTTTGTAACTTCGGGCTTTTTGTTTTGACCAAAACCTTCTAGGTCTCCATGAAGACCTACTTCTTTTGCTGCTACTTCCTCGGCGGTATGGATGGCTTCGCTCCTTCTTCCTTTTGTGCCGCCTTGGTTGACCTCCCACCACTGTTGGGATATCATTATCTATGCAACATAGAGGAACTGCTTTGTTAATTCCTCTTAATCTTTTGTAATTCTTGTGTAGAGCTGCTTGGTAACACCATTCAGATAACTTGGCCTTTAGGAAAGACATTTTTCTGGCCACAGTTTCTACTTCAGCTCCACCCTTGTATTCCCTGATAAGCATTTCTCTCCAGGGACTCGGAATTTTGGCAAAGAATAGCTGTGCAGCTTCTTTTTCCTCAATCTTGGATTTCCACCTGTATTCGGTGAACAACTTGATATATTCGTCAATATGACAAATATCCAGTAACTCAAGGCTATAGAGGGCTTGTTTATATTTCTTTCTTTTTTCATCCTCTAATCCCTCGAAATAACCCGTGCCGATGAATTGGATTTTGAATAGTTTTGCCATACCATCGACAATTCCTTTAAGTGATTCCCCTGATGTGACCGAACTTTTCGTACTAGCATCGGTCATATCCCAGGCAATCTTCACCGATCCTTCAAGACTCATTTCAAGGAGTAAAATGAATGAATCCTTTGTAAGATCTAGGGATCCTGCTGAAATTCTCATAGCTGAAGCCCATTCATCAATGAGAACTTCTCTGTTTTTAAAATGGGATGTCCAGATTTAACATCAACCCATATGGATGTATTGGGTCGAGGTGCGATCTTCCATAAGGCGTCGATAAACATTCGGCCTTCCGGTAGGTTATGCAGTTCCCGCAAGAGGGTTTCGACCTCCTGTCCCTGAAAGTGGATCACTTCCTGTCGTGAAATCCCCAGCGTGTGGCATCCTCTCGTCCTGAGTTCCATGATGCGAACCTGTACTTTCTTCGACATTAGGATTAAGCGGTGGCGGTGGTGGTGGAATTGGTCTACCTTGTGGGTCATAGGTAACCAAAGGCGATTCCTCTGTGTTCATCTTTAAATCTACAATACCTAATCCCTCGAAGGATTCTCCGCCAGGTCATGTAGATCTTTAAGATTCATCTTTTCAATATCCATCTTTTTAATTTTTGATGGATTTTCCTTTGATTAGAGCAATGAGCTTCTCCTCATCCGTCATTTTTCGTATGACTTGGTTGGTTTCCCCTTTTGGTGTAAATAGGTCTTGTCCCCAAAATCAATACGTTTCCTTCCTCCGGATGAACTTGGCTTTGTCCTCCAGGTTCTTAACTCGTTTCGTATATCATGAAGGAGTTCAAGAGTTTCTTTCGATATTTCACCATCGTCTCCATCGATCTGGATCGATGAACTTGTCTTGGTAGATGAATATGGCGGTTGCCATAATTTCGCACCGCGTCTTCGATTTCTCTAAGATCTTCGGAGATCTTAGATTTATCTGGGAAGTATCTCGTTCCACTCGGTACACCATCGGCAATCATTGTTCGATGGGAATTTTCATGAACCGTTTCTTGAGGTTCATCAAGTGAACATATAAGTGCAGGTTAAGAATCCGAATCGCTACAATATTCGCTCGCCTTTTGCATTGCCTTAAGGTTTTCCCGTCGGCTCTGCTGTTCTTTTTCTTCATGTTGGTATTCCCGATATGAAACCAGTCAAGGTGTTCTTGTGCATACATCGTCAATATCGACGATATGTCTGTAAGGAGTACATCTCGGACATCGGTCCGGATCCATAATCTTGGAGTAATTTCTCCTCACCAATTGTTAATTACATAGATATAATAAATTTAACTAAAAGTTCTTAATAAACCTAGGCTCTGATACCATTTTTACGGCCCCTAAAACCTTTAAAAACCATTAATTTTCCTTCAACCTTGTATAAGGGTATTTTGGGGTTTTATCAAATAAGAAGGCTATTTTTGAAACTTTTGAATAAGTAAGGCCATTTTTGTATATGTGGTTTAAAATTAGGCTATTTTCAATCATTTCCCAAAAAATTTACTAGATCCTTCATATACCCCCTCCCCAGCCCTAGCCTAGGCCATAAATGGTTGTCACCGAATCCCTCACCTTCTTTATTGGTTGTTCGATATTGACATTTACATTTACAAGCTGTATCCCGTTCCCGCCGGAATCCCCGCCCCCAATTTTATTATTATTTTTTGCAAAAAATAATATTTTAAGTTTTTTTAATCATTTTTAAATGCTTAAAAAATATATAAATTATATCAAAAAAGAAAAATAATTAATACAAAATAAATTAAAGATTCTCATTTTATTATATTTAATGTTAGTATATTTATAATATATTATATATATTTAAAATATTATGTTATATATTTAACACCCGATTCCCCGAGGGGTGGGGATATAATCCCAACACCCCTCCGCCGTTCCCTCAACGGCGAGAAAAAATTCCCCGTCCACGTCCCACGGGGGATTTTTTTGGGGGTAATTCCCGCCCCATTCGGGGCAGATCCCCATAGGAAACGGGAATTCCTCGCCCCACTGCCATCTCTACCTAGGTAATATTCCGATAATTTGACAATAATCTGATAAAATCTCAGTTATGCAACACAATTTGTCTGTAAAATACAAAATTAAGACAAATATATCAATACAAATACTTAATTATTCTATAGAATTTTTTGTAGGAAAATTCTTCGATAAGTTGTTCTAAAAGAGTAAACAATTTTGACACAATTATATAAAAATAAAAAACAAATTAATATAGAATAAATTATTAAAATAGAAAAATATAAAAAAAAAATTGGTGTTTTTGTTTTAATGAATTAATCAACGTGTTATGAAATAGGTCATCACGGGCCTAGCCATTTCGGCCACCACACGATGCTCGCGCGGCCTCCCGGCCCACCCGGGGCCAGCCTATCCCACAAGACAACCATTTGGTTTCGCCGCTTGGGCTCATCAGAATGCGGCTCAAAGATCCGACCAGTTTGGGTAGGGATGGCCAATTCCCTTCTTCACCGTCAAGTCACGACTAGCGACAAGCTCCCCGAACTTAACGGGTAGGCTGCTGAACATCCGAGAAGGGTCATGTGCACGTACCCACAAAAACCAGCCCATGAAGCCACATACGGTCATTCACACAGACAATCCACCAAAAGAGTCATAGCGAAAGACACCCCAATGTCACGGGCGTGACATCCTCCCCACCCAAGATGGTGTACGCCCTCGTACACGGTCTACTCCACCGAAGTGCATCACGGGCGCCCCCTTGGCAGCCCACACGTGTGCCCCTCGCACACCAATCGCACTCGGAGACCGGAGAGGATTCTCCCGGATGATCGCCACCCAACATGTTCCGCTCCCGCCCCTACTCCACCACCCTCTTGGTAAGAGCGCTTGGCGCAACCACGGAATACAAATGCCGGGATGGCTCGATACCACTTGTCACGGACTTGTTCCTTAACAATGAACCGTGCGGCCTTAGCGCTCTTCCGCCCCTCGCGGTTGCTAAGTCACCTCTCTTGAACGTGCTAGTGTGCAAAGAAGTGTAAGAAAGTTGGCTAAGAAAGAACACAAGATAGTTGGGAAAGAACACTTGTATATTCACTCAAACTTGCTTACAAGACTTGATGGTTTGCAAATGAAACCATGCCCCTATTTATACTACTCCACCTCCTAAATGGACGGTGGTGATGCATTTGATCCTACGGTTGGGAGAAGTTCTCTAGAACTCTCCAAGGAATGTCCCTAGAATATTCTTACAAGATATTTACAAGGGAATTCTCTAGAATTTTCCTACAATCTCTACAAAACTCTACAAGACTCTAGAATGTTCTATGTACAATTGGGCCTAAGTATTTAGGCCATTGTGTGGGCTTGATTCTGGGCTAGCCTCCAAGCTCAATGCAGCAAAATTGGGCAGCCCGTTACATTCTCCCCCACCTAATTCGGCGGCGTCCTCGTCGCCTCGTACTCGCTGAGTTGTGGTCGGAACTGCCACAAGTCTTCTTCAAGTTCCCATGTTGCCTCGGACTCGGGTAGCCCCTTCCATTTGATTAAGTATTGAGTACGGCGTGGAACACCTCGCCTCCGTACGACTCTCTTCATGAGCACCTCTTCAACGTCCTTGTCATACGACTTGGTCACCACAGGAGGTGCTCGCTGCGAATACCCTCGGCTTGGGTCTTCCTCGTCCACGTGATATGGCTTCAACATACTAACGTGGAAGACCGGATGAATTTTCAAAGTATCAGGTAGGTCGACACGATAAGACACCTTACCTACCTTACCAGTGATCGGAAACGGCCCTTCATAGCGCCTCACCAAGCCTTTGTGCATGCCTCGTAGCGCCTTGAACTGTTGCGGTAGGAGCTTGATGAAGACTAGATCGCCAATGGTGTACTCCTTTGGCCGTCTCTTCTCGTCAGCCCACTTCTTCATCTTCTTGCGGGCCTTTTCTAAGCATGAACGGGCTAAGTCGGCCTGCTCCTCCCATGACTTAGCCATCTTCGCTGCCCCCGGACTCCGCCCATCTTCTAGGCCTGTGGCCAAGGTGTGTGGAGTCAAAGGTTGTTGCCCCGTTGCAAGCTCGAACGGGCTTCGTCCCGTGGCCTCACTCCACTGCAAGTTATAAGAAAATTGTGCCACGTCGAGGAGTTTGGCCCAATCTTTCTGGTTGGCACTCACGAAGTGCCTCAAGTAACACTCCAACAAGGCATTCACCCGTTCCGTTTGTCCGTCGGTTTGGGGGTGAAAGCTTGTTGAGAAGTTTAACTCCGTCCCTAGGAGTTTGAAAAGCTCCGTCCATAAGGCCCCGTGAAGCGAGGATCTCGGTCACTAATGATATGCCGTGGTAGTCCCCAATACTTCACCACGTTCTTGAAAAAGGCCCTCGTTGCCTCCTCATTTGTGCAATCCTTTGTAGAGGGTATGAATGTCCGCACTTGGAAAAGCGATCGACCACCACCATTATCGACCGAACCCCGGATTTGGGCAATGCACTTATGAAATCCATGGTGATGGAGTGCCATGGACGGTCGGCGACGAGTAATGGCTCGGCGATCCCGCCGGTTGCTTATTCTCCGTCTTGTCTTCTTTGCACACAAGACAAGTCCTCACATAGAGCTCGACGCCGTCCTCATCGTGGCCAAAAGTATCTTGCTTCTAGTGTAGGTCCCAAGGGGTGTAAGTGTAAGGTTTAGAAGGGGGGTTGAATAAACCTTACCAAATTTTCGATTTAGGCCTTTTAAATCTATTAGAGTTCTACACATTTTGTGTCCTTGATGGGGATCGAATTAGTCACTCAGAGAGTTAATCTCTCAATGCACTCACCGAAATTCATTAGTAGAGTAACTCTTTGTTGGCTATAATTTGACTTAGTGTGGTTTTGTTCGCGGAAGACTTAACACCCTTAAGTTTGTTTAAGCAAGGTTTCTGACTTGATTTAGTACTTATAGATTATCGGATGGATAGCAAATTTATCGTGCCAGATATAAGCAATTAAAAGTCGAGATATTTAAATGTCAGTAAAGTAAATGACACAAGAAAGTTTTTATAGAGGTTCGAAGATGGGGTAATTCTTCTACTCCTCTCTTCTCCAACTCCTGGAGGAATCCACTAAGTAATGATCGTTTACAAAGTGGTACAGTCCCGGATACAAGTCTTGATCACAACAACGGCCGACTTGATCCTTTGGGACTCGATCTGAGACGCCTTGATCACTCACCAAGCTCGTGACGACTCGGCTTCTTCTTCACAGGCATTTGCGCTTTGCTACTACTGACCCACTTGCTCAAGCACTTTGGATTTGATCACGAAGCCCTCCAAACGCTTAAGACTTGGTTCGCCTTGAACCTTTCTACAATCCTTCTTGGAGTGTAGACCCCTTGTTTTCGTAGTTTCCTCTTCAGGCGATTGAAGTTCTCTTTCCTTCACGAGGTAAGTGTTGGATTGATGTTCTTCGAGATGTTGGCTTGAGGATTGAGAATATTTCAATTTTGATAAGCTTGTAAATCTCACGTGTGTGTCATCCACGCATCATCATTTTTCTCAATCACACTCCTCGGCCTTTTATAGTGAACTTTCAAAAATTTGCCCGTTGAAGAGATAGGCTCATTTTTGAAAATCACTTTGCGATCGTTGGTTTGCACTTCTTGGAATTGCCATTTCCTCGTATGAAATGTTTTATCACCTTTTCGAGTTCGACACGGTGTAGTGCTTCCCATTGGTTCATTTCTTTGCACGCTCGGGACCGAGCACTCCAAGAAAGGTAGTATGAAGATATTACTTGTTTAAGTAAATCTCTTGATTTACGCGGCAACGGTTCTTTTTCGATTATCTCGACTTGATCGCATTTCCTCGCTTTCCCCAGGTGACTTAGAGTCGACTTCCAATCATTGGATGACTCTTCCGTCACTTGACTTGAGACTTGTCTTCTCTTGAGTTGACTTGGTGATGTTCCACTCATTTGCATCTCATCTCACCGCTTCTTGATCGAGTTCTGTCTGCTCTTCTTTGTTGTACTCACTGTCTTACAAAGAGAGTTTTCCTTCAAGCCTTGAGTTGTCTTCTTGCAAGTTGGAGCGTAGGGCGACTTAACTCGGCTTGGCCACTCTAATTGTTACAATACATTTCAAAGCAAGAATTGGGGAGCTAACTTTCTATTCTAAGTTTTACATGGCACTCATCAAAATCTAAACAATAAAATTCCTAACAATTTCCCCCTTTTTGATGATGCCAAAACTTAAATCATACAAAGATGCAAATAACAAAGATACATACTGAGATAGTGTATTGACATAGAATGTATGCGCATAATCAATCTTTTTATTGATCATATCATTCTTGTACTTAACACAAATGTTGTTTACAAGGTGTATCAGTATGTAATTAAAAAAATTTATGGCATTATTACGAAGACTTACATTGTATGTATTTACATATAAAATACACGAAGGGTTGGACAAAGAACACTTCATCTCCTTCATTTGTCTCCTTCTTTCATCTTGATCAAGCATCTTCTTCTCTTCTTCTCTTCTTCTCGTCATCAGTGCCTTCTTTTTCTTCTCATATGCCTTCCTGGCAGCTTCATCTTTCCTTATTCTTTCTGTCTCTCCCGCCATAGCCGAGTTTGTCTCTTGTTTTCTTCTTCTATCCTTCTTGCATACTCGGCGTTGGTTTTGGCCACTTGCAAGTTCGCCACATGGTCAAGCCCAGCCAGTAGATCCCTCCTTTCTTTCCGGATCTACGTATTCAATATTCTTGGGCGAGGCCTGGGTGAAAGCTTCTTCCTCCACTCGCCGCTTCTTCCTCTACCTACCTGGGCGTATATCGCACTGGGGCCTTCTTCTTTTCGGTGAGTGCCAGTGAGTGACCAGCAGAGGATCGCAGGTTGTCATGCTGTCTGTCAGTCCTTCTTCACATAGTGTGAGACCCTTTTCCCAAGATCAGATCCCAAGCTTGAGCAAGGACAAATTTGCAAAATAACCTTCAGATTCGAGCGTTTTGAATTCGTCAAGCGATCTTGGCTCTGTCCCGACATACGAAATGGCATACGTGTCTCTGTCCCAACCTGGAATGCCTCCGTGTTCTTTCAAAATGTTCATCACCCTGGCATCCATTCTTCCTTCCACCTCCTTCATCCCTCGCTTCAATTTCTTTTCTCTTCTCGGCCATAGTAGATACAAGCAGAGTGTTGGAGTGGCAGAGTCACGGGGAGTTTTTCGCTTATAATGTCACCGTGAGGACCTGTTGGGGGTTTGTGCGATCATCAAGGTCATATTCTTTGATCCTTCCCCTCAGCAGATTTTCCTTTCTTGATTTCAAAATTTCCTCGGTGATTTTCCTTCTCATTTTGTTCCTCCTTGTCACCGCTCCTTTCTTTTCGGCTTGATTTTCTTTGCTTTAAGGTATTCCTCTTCCCCTTTTTGGCATCATCAAAGGATAGAGGAACCCTGGGAACATCTTTGGCAAGCATGAAGTCGAGTCTTCGATGGTTGAATTTTGCTTCAAGTCTGCTGCGTTGTATCTTGCCGCACGAATTGAGACCGAGTAGCGTTGGATTCTCTTTGAAATCGCTTCATCTCAGCCATGAGAAGGCTGAATTTTCTTGTCATGTGTTCTTCCAAATTTGTATATCATTTGCATTTCGCTCACGCAGCAGCCTTGATCTCGGCGGTGTGAGCTTCGTGCATATGTTCAATGTGTTCCCGCACCGTTTTTCGCGTCAACATTTTCACTCTCCACACCAGCACTTGTTGAATAATTGTCTGAAGTATCTCACCTGTTCCACACGCATTGATTTCTGCTTTGTTGCCACCATTCCCTTATCACGATTGTGATGCCTCTCAAGTCGGTGTAAGGTTGGCATCTCTGTTGTCCGGCGCATATCCAAGGAGGCTCGATGCCTCTCCATCTTTTCAACTTCAAAGAAAGAGTGCCTTGAACACTTCTCGACCTCGGTGATTCTTCATTGCGGTGATGGCCATACACGTCGAAATCGAAATCGGGCTGAACAATGGTGCCTCGAGTGAAAAACAGGAGCTGGCGTGGTAGCGTGCTTGCTCATTTTCGACTCTTCATGGAGTTCGTATCTCCGGTGAGAATGGGAAAGATTCCACAAAGGATTCATCACCGCCATCCGGGATTTGTTCGATGATAAGCGGTGGACGTGAAGTTCTTCTCGGGAATAGATCCATTTGTAGCTTGAGGAGCCGAGAAGTGGTGGTCTCGGTTCAAATTGGGTTTTGTGGTGCGAAGAGACTGGCTTGTCGAGCCTCATTTGTCTTAACGACTTCGTTGGTCTCGGTGATTTCTCCTTTTGAGTAGGCGGTCCTCGGCCTTATCGAAGCGTCATCGGACGATGATGAGATTTCCATTGGTGGCTCATCATCAAAATTAAAGGTCCGACGAGTAGTCTTGGGATCGACTTGCTCGTGCCTGGAACATCCATGGTGAGTCTTTTGGATTTGTCATGGGAGTCGACTCGGCTTCCTCTTCGCTTTCCGATCCCGAGAAAGGTGACATCGGGGTTGTCCTGGGAATCATGAAGTGCGCTGATCTCCTTCTCGAGATGGATCGATGATTGCGGGAGGGATGTTCTCTACTTGTTTGTGTTACCCGGGAAGTCTCAACCTCCCGTGGGCCTTCATTTCCTCCAATAGTCTCTCTGCTGCGAGGCACTGGTCTTCCCTTTCGATGTCGGTCATTTGTCTTAGGGTCTTCTACAATGGCATCCATTGGAGTCTCAACCCCATGGATTGCGCTTTCATCGCCCCAGTGTTAACTCCTGTGTGGCATTCCTTCCTCGTGCCTCGATCGCATCGCCAGCTAGCGTCATTAGCCTTCAGAGTG
Organism: Rehmannia glutinosa; assembly: GCA_016081115.2. Taxonomy (NCBI): domain Eukaryota; kingdom Viridiplantae; phylum Streptophyta; class Magnoliopsida; order Lamiales; family Orobanchaceae; genus Rehmannia; species Rehmannia glutinosa. The sequence goes on from CM071934.1 coordinate 87,910,748, forward strand.
CTGACACCTCGGTGAGAGCAGTCTCAAGCCTCGAGCTTCGTTGATGGCAACTTGCTTTGTTCTTCTTGTGTTTGAGTTTTCTTTGCTTCGCCTCCTACATTCTTTGTGGAGTCATCTGCAAACATCCTCCGACCTTGCTTTGCGGTGGAGGGAGTTTCCCCCTCGGTGGAGCACCCGGTGAGTGACTTGGAGTGGGGTCACTCGTCTCCAAACTCCGGCATTGTTGCGAGTTGATGGTTCGGCCGTTGGGGCGGTGGTGGCACACCTTCAATAGGGGTTGGCTCATTTGGGGTCCCCACTAGCCCGATTTCATCGCCATCTCCTTATTGCCTTCTTCCGAGTTAGCGGGAAGTGGTAGCGGCAACATCGGTGGCTATTTCTTTGAACCACTCCCATTGGATCGATTTCACATTTGTGTTCGGAGGACTCTCCTGGTCCCTCCATCGTCTTTGCTCGTGAAGGATTCTTGATTCACGCAATGCTTGCCGTGATCCGCAATTTTACGGGCAAGCATTCTCAGTCGGTTCCTCGTCACTTTCGGAGAAGACATCAAGGAGAGGATGGAAGTGTTACGTGTAGTGGGGGAGATAGGGCGATACTTGCCTTTTCTCGTGCCTCGGCTTCTTGACTTGCTTTTCTCTCTCCGTGTCCTTGTAGATCCGCGAGAATATTCATGCGCTTGTCTTCATCTAGATTTGAGATACAGTGGATAATCAAGGAAATTTAGCAGTTCCTCTTCTTCTTCTATGAATTCAGCCGTAGGAACTGTTCCCTTGACTTACTCAACTTCCATTTTCTCCACTCACGCAGAGCGATTCGGATGTCCGGGTAAGGTGGAGATAGGATTATTACATCACTATCTGCTTAAATTTGGTTCTTCTTGAGTTTAATTTGTGTGAGCTACAATGTTGTGTCTTGAGTTGCCTCTCACGATCACCTTCAAAGCAGACTTGGTTTGTTTCATCAATTACATCCGGAGACTCTACTTCTCCAAGTAGTCTCCGGTATTTTTGCTAGCTGAGTAGCCGACTCATTTGGTTTCTCCGCTCGGATTGCTTTACAAGTCTTCTTCGTCTCTTGGTTTGTACGGAGGGATTTACGGTTCGAGACGGTGTCCTCTCGAGTCTTGGGCGGTTTGGGGCGGTGCTTGTGTTTGTTTCGAGGAGCTGGCCGTCAGGTTTGTCGACCTCCTCTTTTTGACGATCGAGAAGGAATTTGTGAGTCCTTCTCGACCCGCTGGGGCGGGTGACACGGTGCGCTGGGCAGTGACTGCTTTGGGGCAGTGCATGTTTGGTTTTTTTTTCGCAGGGGCGAGACTTCTTGGTAGCTGCGGGGGCGGTTTTTCTTCTTGGTTGGAGAGGAAGCGGTTTGTGTCTTGGGGTGGTGATTCCCCTCTCACCGTGTCGCTCTCTTGGCGTATGCACGCTTCGAGCACCGAGAGAGATTAGCTCGAACATCCTCTTGTTAACATGGAAAGCTTTCCCATGTCTAAGAGGTACTCCTTTCACCTCCAATAGCCGGCCAATCACTAGGCCATATCCCGGGATCCTCCAAATGACCCATCTTCTTTGAAGGACTTGTTTCCCACGTTTTGAGAGTGCTGTGAGATAAACTCAGCCCAGATTTATCTTCTTTTCTTCGATTATTGCAGCCATCACGGTCAATTTTGCCTTTGTGGTTGGTCAAAGCGCCAAATTTGATGTCGATACACTTGGCAACAATGTCCAACAATTTGTGATAATCTTCCTTGATAGTCTCTTGTTTCTTTGTGTATATTATTTTGTCAAAGCGTCGGACTTGGCTATTTCTTTCCATGCGTCACCAAGTTTACATCAGCCTCTTTGATTTGGATGCTCCATCTGCTTTGGTAGTGAGCAATATTCAGCCAAATCCTTGCATTTGTGATAGTGTTGCTTCCGTGAGCAGGATGACTTGATTCCTTCGTCGTGAATCTCGGCATTCACGTAGAATATGCGACCTCCTCCACATAGGTCATAGGATACTCCGGTGTTAGAAACGGTTTGATCCTGCCGTTTCTAGCTTCTCCGCGATTTTCTTCACCAGGGTGTCGTCGGACCCCGCTTCACCATTCGTCAAAATCCGGTCGAACTGGTGTGGATTTGTTTTCCCAACTTGGTAAAGTCATATGTTGGTGCCATTTCTCAGAATAATTTCAAGAAAAGTTCAGAAATTTGATTTGAAGTTTGATAGGGTTTCGAGAGTGTTTGCCTTTGCTTTTTGAGAGAGAGATTGAACAGTTTTTAGAAGTGTGAGAGAGAAACGGACGAAAAATGGTTTAAATATGGTTTATGAAAGGACGTGCAGACGGTTTTTTGAATCGTGATCGAAATCAACGGCTTGGATTTCGCACGCATATTGAGCAGTTCATGTCTCGTATTTAATGCGGCAGCATTTATATCCAATCATAAGCTTGGTGTGCAGCTTTATGTCTGTACACATCATCATTATCGACGTGTTCCTTAAAACATTCCCGCTTAGTCAAACGATTGCGTTTTTGTCATTTTGCTCATAAGTTATTCACTTATCTCTTAGCCGATTTAACTCTCGCTTCTCACATTTCTCTTAGTGACTCATGCTATCACCGACTTGGTATAGTGACTTTTCCGATCTGGTGATTTTACGAGCTAGTTTTGTTTTCAGCTCTTTTTCATCTTCTTTCTGTTTCATTTCTTTTCTTTGATTCTTCGTGTATCAGCTTAGCTCAATTAGCCCCAACTCATGTTTGAGTTCTTCAAATCTTGACTCACATAATGGTTTTGTGAAGATGTCAACTAGTTGCTTATCGGTTGAGATATATTCCAAGATAATGTCCTTCTTTTCAACATGATCTCTTATGAAATGATATCGACATCTATATGTTTTGTTCTTGAGTGCAACACAGGATTTTGAGTGATTGCAATGGCACTTGTGTTATCACACATGATTGGAATTTCTTTTTCTTCAATTTCATAATCTCTCATTTCTTTGTCTCATCCATAGGACTTGGGCACAACTTGTGCCATGACTATGTATTCTCGCTCAATTTGTAGAGGTGGCTATTGAGTTTTGCTTCTTGCTAAACCAGGAAATTAGTCTGTTTCCAAGCATTTGACATGTGCCTCAAGTACTTTTTCTGTCCACTCTGCATCCAAAGATAGTCGTAGTCCGAATAGCCAATTAGCTTGAATCCACCTTCCTTTGGATACCATAGCCCCTTCTTGGCTTCCTTTTAAGTATCTCAATATTCTCTTAGCTGCGATCATATGGCTCTCTTTTGGAGCGATTGAAATCTTGCACATACACCTACAAAGACAAAGGTGATGTACGGCTGCTAGCGGTGAGATAGAGATGATCCAATAAATGCTCAGTATCTTGTTTGATCTAGGCTTGCCATCTGCGTCCATGTCCATTTTGGTGATGTGTTCATTGGTATTTTTCGAGAAGACTTTTCCTCCATACCAAATTTCTTCATTAAATCTCCGGTGTATTTTGTTTGACTTACAAAGGTTCCATCCTTGTTGTTTCACTTGAAGTCCAAGGAAAAATGTCGACTCTCCCATCATGCTCATTTCAAATTTACTTTGCATGAGGTTTGAGAATTTTTCACATGACTCTTTGTTAGTGGATCCAAAAATGATGTCGTCCACATATATTTGAACAAGCGTATACTCTTCTTGTCTTGAATTACGAAAAGTGTTCTATCCACTTTTCCTTTAGTGAATCCATTTTCGATTAGGAATTGTGACGGGGTATCATACCATGCTCTCGGGTGCCTGTTTCAATCCATACAGGGGCTTTCTTGAGTTTGTACACTTTGTCTCCAAGAGTCTTCGCTCAAATCCTGGAGGTTGTTCAACATACACTTCTTCTTCCAATAATCCATTCAGAATGCACTTTTTACATCCATTTGATATACAATGAAATTTTTGTGAGTGCATAGGCAAGAAACATCCTTATAGCTTCCAATCTTGCTACAGGAGCAAATGTTTCATCAAAATCTATTCCTTCTTCTTGGCAATATCCTTTGGCTACGAGTCTTGCTTTGTTTCTTACCACAGAACCTTCCTCGTTCATCTTATTTCGAATACCCATTTGGTTCCAATAACATTTTGATGTATGGGTCTTTGTACTAATTCCCATACTTTATTTCTCTCAAACCGATTGACTCTTCTTGCATAGCTTGAATCCAATGTGTGTCATCCAATGCTTGTGACACATCTTTGGGCTCTATCTCGCGAGATGAAGCATGTGAACATTGCTTCTTGTTGAGTTCGGATCTTGTCTTGACACCTTCTCTCATGTCTCCAATGACAAGTTCGGTGGATGGTCTCTTAGCCATCTTACGTCAGGTTGAAGTAAGTTAGCTTGATTCGATCGACTTGCGGTTTGTGTTCTTTGGGTCGGCCTTCTCTCTCGTGATCACTCATTTTGCAGATTTTCCATTGCTTTTGAGATTCACTATCTCATCTTCTTCGAATTGATAATCCGCTTCGGCTTCAAAGATAGGGACTCTTCCGTAAGGTTGGATGTTTGACTTATCGGTGACTCTTCAATGTCTTCTCCATTTATGTTTGGCTCATTGAATACTACATGAATGGATTCTTTCGTAACCATAGTTCTTTTGTTGAGTATTCTCGTAGGCTTTGCTTTGGTGAGTATCTAAGAAGATACCCTCATCGACTTTAGCATCAAAAGCCTTTAGGTTATCTTTGCCATTATTATGGATGAAGCATTTACATCCAAATATCTGAAATATGCAACATTTGGTTTTCTTCCATCCGGATCTCATAGGGAGTCTTTGTTTTTATTTATCATACATCTGTTTTGGGTGTAGCGGTGTGTTGATTGCTTCAGCCCAAAACCTTTTTGGTAACCCTGCTTGACTAACATGGTCCTTCTTTGCTTCTTTGAGGGTTCTGTTTCTTCTTTTCGCAACTCCATTCTCTTTGTGGAGTCCTTGCGGTGATAGTTCATGACCAATACCATTCTCAACACAAGATCTTGAGTTATTATTCCATTGACAAACTCGGTTCCTCTATCCGATCTTATTTTGATAATGGTTTGACTCTTCTCATTTTGTATCCTCTTCATCACATTTGTGGTAGCTTTTGTAGAGTTTCTTTCTTCTTGCACATGAATATTGTCCATGTATATCTTGAGTAGTCATCTACTACCACCAAGGTGTATTTCTTTCCACTTATGCTTCTTTGGTTCCTTTGGGCCAAATAGATCCATATGAAGCGGATGCAATATTCTTGTTGAGGATGGGCAAGTCTTTTCTTGGGAACGACGACTTGATTTGTTTTCCCTTCGACATGCATCACATATACTCTCCTTCTTGTATAATCGAGTCGGAAGTCCTTCCACAAGATGACTTCTTGCTAGCTTATTAATCGTTTTGAAATTCGGATGACTCGGCTTTTTGTGCCACGACCAACTTGATTCAAATTTGTGTGCTCTTTGCTAGTAGAGGCAGTCTTTGGGTGTTGCGGTTGACCAATCCACTACATACATATTTTTCTGTCTACATCCTTGCAAAGACAACTTCATTAGATTCAACATTTTTGATTTGGCATATTCCCATGTTGAATCCAACATTGTAGCCCTTGTCAGCAGAGTTGATCGATGCTTAGCAAATTGAAGTGTAGTCCTTCAACATATGCAACATCTGTGATTTCTAAACCATTCCTCCGGATGGATCCAATGCCTCTTATTTCACCAGGAGCTTCATTTCCTCCAAATATGACTTTGGCTCCTTTGACTTCCTTGAATTTTGATGATTTCTTTTATTTCTGTCATATGTCCGGAAGCAGCCGCTATCCATGTACCAGGTTCCTGGGCACTCAATTTATTCCTTGAACTCGCAATCAAGGAAATTAAGTTTTAGGTACCCATTCTTATGCGGGTCCGAGGGGTTAGAATTATAAGATGATCCAACCAACCTATAGCCAAATGATTTGACTCAAGAGGTTGCCATCTATCGAGTGCCATAATCATAATCAATCCTGGCAAATTGCTTGGGGAATCTAGGTTCATACAATTTGTCTCTTTTGTCGTATACTGCATATGTGTTTTAGCAATTGCCTTTCTTGGGTAATTGTGGTGTCTTTGAGTGTAGTGCCTAGGTGCATATGTGTCTTTGATGAAAGCTCTTATGCTTTTGGAATGGCCTTTGTTGAGTTCTAGGCCTTTGCCATTTGGGCTTGTATTCCATAAGTCAGCCGATAGTTCACATTATTCAAATACTTGGCTTGGATATTTTCTACCATTCCCATCATATGTATTTCTTTTATGAGTTTTCTGGGATTTTTGGTAGCTCGCTTCTTCTTTACAGAGTATTTTTGCGTTTGGAGTCTCTTTGAGGACTCGGGTGAATCTCTTCTCATTTATCCTTTCAAAGACTCTCAAATTTGTTTTCCTTTTCCTTTGTAACCAAGGCCGGTTTGCTTAGTATTGTGCTTTGGATTGAAAGTGTGTGCATCATTTAGAGTTTTGGATTTTTTGATTCTTCATGACTTGAAGATCCTTTTTCCAAAATTACTCTTGAGGTTTGACATGGCACAAAGGAATTAAATCTAAGCTGTCTTGTCTCCACATTCTCTTTGACTCATAATAAGATCATCCAATGATTTAGATGCCTTAGTGAATGAGGCAATAACATTTTGAGGTCATTCTCCTCTTTTCTATAGCAGCAATTTTCGCTTTATTAATTTAGCATTTTCAGCCTTTAAACTCTTATTCTCATCGGCTATTTGACTTAGAGTACTCGGCTCCTTAGTCACTTTGAGTTTTGACTTTTGAGTAAATTTGTTTTCCTCATTCAATAGTGTGTGTGAGGTTTTAATGTGTTCAAAATCTTTCATCATTTTGCCTAATGAATCATAAAGATCGAGTGGGTGATGAAGTGTGTGTGTCACAAATCACTATCACTAGTGTCCGAGCTTGTTGAGTTAGATTGTACCTCATCTTCTTGATCTTGTTCTTTGGCCATTAAGCGGATCAAGGCTTCTTCTTCGAGTCACTTGAGTAGTCGGCCACTTTGCTCTCGAGTCATTGTCTCTCTTGACTTGGTTTGTCTCGGCAGATCTCTCTGACCATCATTGCCTTTTTCTTTTCTTGTCTTCTTTCTCTGAAGACTTTTCTTTTCTTCTTCGTTTCGTACTTGTTGACTACGGGATATGAGCAAGTCAATGGCATAGTGACCTGGTTGTCTACAATTCCAACATAGATATTCAGCCTTTTGCTCGACTCTTTCTATTCTTGAGTTGTCGGCCCTTTGATACTCAACTTGTTGATGATCCGTTCTCTTGGTTGGCCTATCATCCCTTGATTTGGAGAGAGCCGAGTGTCTTCTGGAGGATTCACCCTTTCCTCTCTTGTAGTTTTTGTTAAAGAACTTGTTAAATCTTTTAACCATTTAGGCTATTTCTTCCGGGTCAATTGCCTCTTTGACTTGACTCTCCTTCCATCTTTGACAACTAGAGCAAATTGTTTTGGGTACATTTGTCTCTTCCTCGGTCTTTCCTTCTCGGCTCAAACTCATAGGCTTTGAGGTCCGAGAATAACTCATGGTTGGATGTCTTTGATAGGTCCATGGAATGTCTCGAGTGCCATGACCTTCATCTCCCATTCATTCAGTGGAAGACTTTTCAGGATCTTCATACACATTTCTTTCGTGTATATTCCTTTCCAAGTGTAGACAGACTCATTTGTGATTTCGTAAATCGAGCATCCAGTTGATCCAGGTTTTCTCCCGAGATCATTTTAAAGTTCTCAAATTTTTGTATGTACCACTTTGAAAGTTTGTTTTCTTTGATTTGCTCACGAGCCTTCACAAATCAATGTCGGTTTGTCCCCATTTCCTTAGTTTGTTTTGCAAGATTTCACTTTATTGAACATGGCTTTGTCCAAGGTTTTGTAGAGAATATCCTTGGCTACATTGTCCAGGTTGTATCTTTTTCTGTCATCATTTGTCCACTCCGTTCTTGGTTTTTCAACCATGACCGATCCGATCTTTGCATCTTCTTCCCCCTTGCAACTCTTAATAAATTTGTGTTCACCTTTAATATTTGCAGAGGCCCATCTTCTATCACTATCCACATCTCATCATGTAATCTTTGATAGATGAGCTGCATACGAATTTTCCAATCATCAAATTCTTCAATGGTGAACATAGGAATGCGTGTTAGATTTGCTTCCATGATGATAACTTTTAATGATAGAAAAGAGTTTTGAAAGATTAAGTACTAAAGCAGACTTTTGAAAAGTTTGGAGATCTAGTTCAGTAACCAGTGCGGAGGGTTCAATGAACCAACCGCTCTGATACCACTTGTAGGTCCCAAGGGGTGTAAGTGTAAGGTTTAGAAGGGGGTTGAATAAACCTTACCAAATTTTCGATTTAGGCCTTTTAAATCTCTAGAGTTCTACACAGTGTGTCCTTGATGGACAGTCGAATTAGTCACTCAAGAGAGTTAATCTCTCAACAGACTCAAATTGAGTCGTTAGTAGAGTAACTCTCTTTGTTGGCTATAATTTGACTTATTTGTGGTTTTTTTTCATTGGAAGACTTAACACCCTTAAGTTTGTTTAAGCAAGGTTTTCTGACTTGATTTAGTACTTATAGATTATCGGATGGATAGCAAATTTATCGTGAGATATAAGCAATTAAAAGTGCGGATATTTAAATGTTTGTAAAGTAAATGACACAATAAAGTTTTTATAGAGGTTCGAAGATGGGGTAATTCTTCTACTCCTCTCTTCTCCAACTCCTGGAGGAATCCACTAAGTAATGATCGGTTTACAAAGTGGTAAAATGAGTCCGGATACAAGTCTTGATCACAAGGCCGACTTGATCCTTTGGGACTCGATGAGACGCCTTGATCACTCGGTGGCTTCTCGTGACGACTCGGCTTCTTCACGCAGGCAATTTGCGCCTTGCTACTACAGACCCACTTGCTCAAGCACTTTGGATTTGATCACGAAGCCCTCCAAACGCTTAAGACTTGGTTCGACGACCTTGAACCTTTCTACAATCCTTCTTGGAGTGTAGACCCCTTGTTTTCGTAGTTTCCTCTTCAGGCGATTGAAGTTCTCTTTCCTTCACAGGTAAGTGTTGGATTGATGTTCTTCGAGATGTAGGCTTGAGGATTGAGAATATTTCAATTTTGATAAGCTTGTAAATCTCACGTGTGTGTCATCCACGCATCATCATTTTTCTCAATCACACTCCTCGGCCTTTTATAGTGAACTTTCAAAAATTTGCCCGTTGAAGAGATAGGCTCATTTTTGAAAATCACTTTGCGATCGTTGGTTTGCACTTCTTGGAATTGCCATTTCCTCGTATGAAATGTTTTATCACCTTTTCGAGTTCGACACGGTGTAGTGCTTCCCATTGGTTCATTTCTTTGCACGCTTCGGGATCGAGCACTCCAAGAAAGGTAGTATGAAGATATTACTTGTTTAAGTAAATCTCTTGATTTACGTGCAACGGTTCTTTTTGATTATCTCGACTTGACCGCATTTCCTCGCTTTCCCCAGGTGACTTAGAGTCGACTTCCAATCATTGGATGACTCTTGTCACGCCCGACTTGAGACTTGTCTTCTCTTGAGTTGACTTGATGATGTTCCACTCAGTGCATCTCACCGCTTCTTGATCGAGTTCATGCTGCTCTTCTTTGTTGTACTCAAATTTTGTCTTTACAGAGTTTTCCTTCAAGCCTTGATTTTGTCTTCTTGCAAGTTGGAGCGTAGGCGACTTAACTCGGCTTGGCCTGGGACTCTAATTGTTACAATACATTTCAAAGCAAGAATTGGGGAGCTAACTTTCTATTCTAAGTTTTACATGGCACTCATCAAAATCTAAACAATAAAATTCCTAACATCTAGTAACGCCAAGGTATGCTTTTGGCCAGGATGACTGCCCATTTTGTGTCGTGACATTCCTTGATGAGATCCTTCCTCAAAACTGTCCCATCTCGGAACGTATAAACGTCGCCCTTTGGTGTAGAGTAGGCCGTCCTCTACCCAAAATTGCTTGGTCCTGCCCTCCTTGGCTAGCTTCATGAGCTCCCTGGCCATAGGGTCATGCTCCAGCCCTTGTCGGATGCGGTCCACGATCTCCCCTTTTGCGCTTATGGTACGCAAGCTCGCCTGCGGCTTAGTGCGTCGGCCACCACGTTGGCTTTCCCTGGTTTGTACTCCAATGTGTAGTCGAACTCGGCCAAGAAGTCTTGCCACCGGGCTTGCTTCGGTGATAGCTTCTTTTGAGTTTGGAAGTAGCTTGTGGCAACGTTGTCCGTCTTGATGGTGAAATGAGATCCCAGAAGGTAGTGTCGCCACACCCGTAGGCAATGAATGATGGCCGTCATCTCCTTCTCTCACCGCACTGTACCGCTCGGTGTCATTGAGCTTGCGGCTCTCGAATGCTATTGGATGTCCCTCTTGCATCAATACTCCCCAATAGCAAAGTCGGATGCATCGGTATGTAATTCGAATGGCTTGCCAAAGTCGGGCGATCTTAGGACCGGTTCCTGGCTTATCGGCCTTGAGGTTGTCAAACGCCTTTTGACATTTCTCGGACCATTCCCATGCTTTCCCCTTCTTAAGCAGGTCCGTCAAAGGTGCCGCCGTCCTGAGTATCCCTGTATAAAACGACGGTAATAATTAACAAGACCAAGGAAAGATCTAAGTTCAGTTACCTTGGTCGGGGCCTCCCACTCCACGATAGCCTTTATTTTGGCTTCGTCCATCCAAGCTCCCATGCCCGATTATGTGTCCCAAGAAGGTACCTCCTCCTTTGCGAACGAGCACTTCTCCTTCTTGACATATAGTTGGTTTTCCCGCAATACCGGAAGATGGTGCGTAGGTGGTCGGCATGCTCCTCCATTGAGTTGCTATATATCACGATGTCATCCAAGTAGACCACCACGAACCGGTCTAGGGTAATTTGGAAAATTTTGTTCATCAACGCAAAACGTCATTTGGGGCATTGGTTAGTCCGAGCGGCATGACTAACCATTCATACAATCCGTCACGGGTAATGCACGTTGTTTTCGGCTCGTCTCCTTCGGCTATGCGGACTTGGTAGTAGCCTTTCGTAAGTCCATCTTGGTGTATACTTTGGCACCACCAAGCCTGTCAAACAAGTCGCAATTAACGGGATGGGGTAGCGGTTCTTAATTGTTACCTTGTTAAGCGCCCGGTAGTCCACGCACATCCTCAATGATCCATCATGCTTCCGAAATAAGACGGCGCGCCATATGGTGCTTTGGAAGGCCTGATCTTCCCCGTCTCAAGCAACTCCGTCAGTTGCTTGCGTAATTCCTCGAGTTCGGGCGGAGCCATCCGGTAAGGTGCCATGGCGGGCGGCTTGGCACCCGGCTCCAGCTCGATCTTGTGATCCACCTCACGCCTTGGTGGAAGTTGATTCGGCAGTTGGGCAGGCATGACGTCCTTGTTCTCGTCCAACACCCTTTGGATGAGCGGGTGAACGTCGTCCTCCTTGATAGTGGGTTGGTCCTCCTCCTTGAGGGTGGCTAAGAATGTCGGCTCCCCCTTTTCACCCCCTTGGTGAGTTGCATGGCCGACAAGTGCTTTGCCTCCCGTTGATGTGTTGTAGATGACTCAACGGTCGGAATCATGCAAGGTGACCCTTTCTCCAAGATACATACAGAACTGAATGAAGGCATAGGGATAGCGGTTACCTTGCGTAAGAAGTCCATCCCGAGCACGACCTTGAAGTCATCCATTGGTGCCACCGAAAAATCCACTTGGCCCTTCCAAGTGCCCAGTTGTAGCTCTACGCCTCGAGCTACACCGTTTAGTGGCTGAGCTTTGGCATTGACGGTCTTCAGCCAACCGTCTCCATTCGTCCATCTTAGGCCTAACCTCTTGGCCTCTTCCACGGTTACAAAGTTGTGGGTTGCTCCCGTGTCTACCAACGCCTTGGTAGACCTCCCATTGACAAGTGCCTCTACATACATAAGCCCCTTGCTTGATGGTGTCGGCACTGGCTTGGCTTTGAGGGCGTTGAGGAGTTGAATAGATCCCATCTTGTTCGTTTCCTCCTCAGCAACACTATCCGTCTCTTGCCTCTCGAGCATGGCGGATAACGACCCGAGCTTTGGACAATTGCTCATGGCATGTGGCCCCTTGCACATGAAGCATCCGCCCTTGGGCACGAAGGCACGCTTCTTGTCTTCGTATTCTTTGTGGGAAGACCCCCTGTCGTCCCTCCTTGGTGGCGGCCTTCGTTGGTCTCGGACGTCCCGCTTCTCTCCCCCACCTTTGCCCGAGTTCATCTTCTCCTTATTCTTCGGAGCATCCCTGAATGTGTGCGGTTGGAACTCGGTAAGGGATTCGGCAGCGGCAATAGCCTCATCGACTGACTGAACGCCTCGTCGGTGAAGTTCTTGCTTTACCCATCCCTGTAGTCCGTCTACGAAGTAAAACAATAAGTCCTCCTCGGCCATGTTGGGGATTTGAAGCATTAGGGTGGTGAACTCCTTGACGTAGTCTCGGATAGTACCCCTTTGCTTCAACTCCCTAAGTCTCTTGCGGGCTTCGTAAACAACGTTCTCGGATAGAAGTGGCGTTTAAGCTCCTTCTTAAAATCGTCCCATGTATCAATCCGACGGTGCCCGCTCCATGTCGGCGTCTTTCTGCGCCACCATAACATTGCGTAAAAGATTTCGGTAAGGTAGAGAGATGCGGTCTTTACCTTTGATAGCTCGTCGGTAAAGGTTGAGTCCCTCAAAATCTTGTTCCATACGCCATAGGTAATTCTCCACATCCGGCGTCTCGCGCCCGATTAAACCCTGTCGGCTTGGGGCGATCCACCCTTGGACTAGATGTAGACGTGCTAGCTCCCCGCTAGCGGCGCCTTCTTGCAGTGCCAAGTCTTCTTGCATCCCTCGATGCTTGCTTGAAGAGCTTGGACAATATCACAACTCTCGCTCTAGCAGCCGTGCAAAATGTTCCTCCAACGTTGTGTTGGCATCAAGGCATTCTTGCACCGACTCCTTGACGGTGTCTAACTGTCCGAGCACGTGGCCCTCCAACGTCTCGACATTGTGCTCGACCCTCTCGAGCCTCTCGCCCATCTCGTCTGCAGCAAGCTCCCAGCGCGCTATTGCTATCACGTGATCACGCCTCTTCCTTCTCTACATTGCACGCCCTTTCGGCCCTTCCTCATTTTTTTACTTCTCATCAAAAACTTGAAATCAAAACCGCCTCCAGGCTCCAAGAATGCCTCCGGAAAGCCCGAAAATGAGCAAGAACCGATCGACGCCATGGCGGTCGTGTGTTTTCTCGAAGATATAATGCTCGCATCGTCACACGCCTTCCGGTGAAGTCAATCCTCCGTTTCAAGTCTGTTTGCAAGCCCCAGTGCGAGCTTTTTCGACTCGAGTTCATTAAAATGCACCATGGTCGGTTTTCTAGTGACCCAAAAAATCGTCTTTTATTGTGCACAGAGTTAATAAGAACTCCGGTAACACCATGTCTCTCTTTAGCATCGAATCCAATGTGAAGAAACTCACTATTCTTGACCACCCATTTTCTTCTATCCATCTCAAAAAATAGATACTATGGGGTGTTGCAATGGTTTGGTTTGCTTATATATCCCACCATTTGGGCAAATAATTGTTTTGTGGAACCCGCAATGAAGTTGTCCATGGAACTTCCATCCTCAAAAGTAGATTTTGGGGCTCATGAGAATGTGTCGCTTGGGTTTGGGTATGATGCTCGGAGGGTGACTTTAAGGTGGTAAGGATTTTTAATTTGAAAATGGGCATTACAGGAGTTGAGGTGTACTCTGTTAATTGATTCTTGGAGAACGATTGAGGTTGATTTTCAGTTTAATGTGTGCTGGACTAAAAATGTCGTGATTGTGAATGGAAATCCGTATTGGGTTGCAAAGGTTGATAGGAATGACAGTGCTAAGAGTGAGTTTAGTGAGGTGTTGGTGTGTTTTGATGTGACAAAATTGGTTTTCAAGATTGTGCCTCTGTCAACCCTTTATATGGAGGTTGAGGAAGCGGTAGGATTGGTTGATTGGAATGGATCTCTTGGTGGTCTTGTGTGTACTATAGACAATGAAAGGGTTAAATCTGTTGATGGGTGGGTGTTTGATGATGGCGAACAAATTTGGAGGAAGGATTGCACCTTTGGGCCTATTGAGGTGAATATGGATAGGTTATTGTGGTGTTCAAAAAATGGGAAAATTCTGGGGAGCGCGCAGATGGTAAACTGTTTGTATTTGATCCTAAGACCGGGTGTGTTAAGTTCTTGTTCTATGCCGCTCCGACGGCCTCAGTCTTTTCGGATTAATAGATATGCTGAGAGTTTGTCATACATGAAAGGAATGAGACAAGTGAACGAGGAGGAAGAGGAAGATGGTAGATGATGCCACTAGAGGAACTTGAGGATTTTTTTGAGGTCTTATCTGCAACTGCATGGTTGTGAAATTGTTGTTAGTTATCTATTGGCATTCTAAAAGGGTCGTACTGACCTTGCTGACTTTTGGACTTTTGGACTTTTGGTACTTCTGCTAAGGACATTATATGTTTTTCTATAAAAAGCTATTGGGAATTGTTTCTTATTGATGTTGGGTAGACTAACGAAATTTGCTATTTTTTTTGTTTCGATGATGTTCAAAGGTTATAGTTGAATATCAAAGTAGTTGTTATGAATGGCTATAGTTTCAAATAAATGTCATGAATGCATGGTTTCGGTCAAGACATTTTATTGTCTAGTGAGGAAATTACTTTGAATCTTTAGAAAAGAGTTTCTTAATTCATAATTCATTGAGATTTGGAGCACTAGCTGACAATTACATTCTTGCTTAATTGAGAGAGAGAGCTCTCTTATTATCGTATATGGAGCACATCGTATATGGAGCACTAACTGACAATGACATTCTTGCTTAATTTGATTTAGTGAGAAATGCCAAGCATGTCAAATAATCTAGACAAACTCCCATGTTTTCTTTTTCTTTTTCATTGTTGTTGATGTTGTTGTTGCTGCTGATGGTTTGTTTGAATTCATATTCTGTTATGGTTGTTTGAAGTGTTTGCATGTTTCATTATGTAGATCATTAAATGCTTGCTTGTTTCTATGTGTAGATTATCACTCATTCCAATTTATGTTCCATATAACGTATGCATACCATTCTTTTGTCTAGCTGTAATGTGATTGTGTTTGTGTGTTCTGGTTTTCAAACCTATGATCTGTCATACCATTGAAATTGTGCATTGACTTGCGACAGAAAGGATCAGTAGCTAACTTGCGACATAATAGCGACGGAATTCCTAAGGAAATAGACATTTTAAACTTAAAAGAAAATAACAACGGATCTGCGCGGCTTAGCTACGGAATTATGACTGACTTTCTTTCCGTTTGTAAACCATAGGCAAATAAGGCGCCAAATTTTTGCGACCGAATAGAGACTGAAGAGCGACGACTGATAGCTATGGAGCTCTAGCCATCGCTACTAGCTACGGAAATGTCCGTAGATATGTTTATTTATAGATGAAGTCGTTTCATTTAATTTTAACGACAAATTTTGAGTCTGTGTTACATAATGACGGAATATCCGTCCCTAATTAATTTCCACATTAACGACGGACATTAAAGCCGTCCTTATTTTTTAATCTCATCCCCATCTTATTGATGTTGATATGACTAACGAAGTTTGCTGTTTTTGTTCCTATGATTTTCAAAGTTTGTGAATGGTTTACGTCAATACATTTTTTTCTCTAGTGTGGAAATTACTTTGAATCTTTAGGTGATAGTCATAAGTCCATGGGAAAAGAGTTTCTTGGTTCTTCGAGAGCGAGAGAGAGATCGCTAATTATCGTATATGGAGCACTAACTGACAACTATATTCTTGCTTAATTTGATTAAGCTAATGTGAGAAAATGCCAAGCTTGTTGAATAATTTAGACAAATTCCCCTCTTTTTATTTTCTTTTCTTTTTCTCTGTTGTTGGTGGTGGTGGTGATGGTGTGTTCGATTTCTTATTCTGTTATGGCTGCTGTTATAACTCCAGAGGTGGAGTGGCGATTCGTTTGATCAATACATGGAGTATAGGGAACGGTTTCTTATTGATGTTAATATGACTAATGAAGTCCGCTGTTTTTGTTCCTACGATTTTCAAAGTTTAAGTTGAATATTAAAGTACTTATTATGAATGGCTAAAATTTCATGTACATGCCATGAAGGCATGGTTTTGGTCAAGACATTTTTTTTTCTCTAGTGAGGAAATCACTTTGAATCTTTAGATGATACTCAAAAGTCCATCAGAACAGAGTTTCATAGTTCATCGAGACAGAGAGGGATCGCTAATTATCATATATGGAGTGCTAACTGACAAGTAAATTCTTTCTTAATTTTATTCAGTTACTGTGAGAAAATTCGAGCTTGTAGGAAAGTTTAGACAAACATCCCTATTTTTTTCTTTTCTTTTTTCTTTGTTGTTTTTGTTGTTGTTGGTGATGGTGTGTTTGATTTCATATTCTGTTATGGCTGCTGATCCAGAGAAGTGGCGATTCGTTTGATCAATACATGGAGTACAGGTATAATTCCTCTGTCTTTTTCATGAAGTGTAGATCATTAAATGCTTACATGTTCTATGTATAGATTATTCATGCCAATTTTATGTTGCATTTATTTTCATGAAATGTTAGTATGCTTGCTATTGCCCTATGGTTCCTTTTTAATTACGGGAGATTTACCAGTATTTTGTGCTTGTTATGTCTAATTATAATAAAATCTTGATATATATATCACCAAATGGTGATTTGTGACTAGTATTGGTTTTAGTTTTTGTTTTAATGTTTTTGGAATGAAGTCGAGCATTATTCTCTGTACTTGCCACTTGCCATGATATATTTTACAAACTAAGATGCTTGGCAATGGCAGATGTAGCCAAGATAATTAGATACCATTTTTGTTTTTATGAACTTTGAAATTGAACCTGAACCTCCTATTCCTTTGACACCAGCAATTTAAAAAAATAAACTATGTCAAAAAACCCCATAATCTAGAAATATAAACAAAAGAACTCCCCAAGGTTTGGGCCAATTACAAATAAACAAAAAGATTTATGTAAATTGCAAAATAACCCATGATGTCTGATTTCCTTCTACATTTCCCCCTTCATAAGCAAACAACATGTCAAAAAACCCCATAAATATTTGAGTGTATGGAAGATTTGGACCTCTGGGATCATCTATAATTGATGGTGTTATGGTGTAGCACGCTTTATCTTTTTCTTGCAAAAAATTAAATATGATGTTCTTGTTCATGTAATATGATGTCCATATAATTGATGATCTCCTTGAGATGTAACAAAATAACTCAGTTATCTTTCATAGTTTACGACTACTCCATTGTATATGTTTCTATTTCACAAATTGCACCTAATGAGGGGGATAATGAGTAAAACAAATACAAACCTCAAGGGGCTATTTGATTATCTCAAGTATTCGTATTCATAATTCTAAAAGATAATTGGATTTTTTTTTTTTTTGGTAATTAGGCTAAACCTTAGAGATAGATTTTGTAATTACCCTTTTTTTTGTAGTGTTGGGTGAATGGACACAATATGCATATTGACTCCATTGGCATAGCATATAAATGTAATGTTCTAAAGCATGTTCTTTCAATGTATCATTACAGTGTTAAACATAGTTCACTGGATATTGCAACCATTGGTGATTCTTCTTCGGGACCTTGCCTCAAATTATGCGGCTGGAGCTCGCCTCCGCTACATTCTTACTTTACCTTTTATTTGCTTCACTCTCCCTTTTAGAAATAATTTTGTTTACATTGACAACGCAGAGTTTAAGCTTTAATGTTTAATGGAAATATTAAAAAACACGAAATATATGCTTCAGCTCTGTTGGTTCTGCTTAAGTTTGATTCGATTTTTCTAACGAAAGCTATACTATTTTAATAAGATTGATTGATGAAGAAGGGTTAAATTACGCTTATGAAGGGAAGATTTAAATTGGAATAAATGTTCACCTAGATTTATTCTATGTATGGATTTGGTGTGGCAGAAATTATAAATGATTATGAGAGTGTTTAGAAACACTTCTCTTTTAAAGGAAAAAGTGATTTATTGCCGCAGAGCCGACATGTTGTTGAGAATCGAGGAAGTTGGTAGTATTAGCATATAGGAATTGAAAATTGATTTAGTAAAAAGATTATTTGGTGGATAGCTGTAAAAGTGCTTTTGTGTGTATAAATATGAAATTAGAACTAGTATCAGGAATCTAAAGCACTCTCCTGACTCCTACTTTTAGATTCTGATTAAGTGGAAGCAAAATCGGAAACATTCTCTATATTTTCAGCTAAGAGTTGATAATCACTTTTTTCTTAGTGTTTGCAAACGCTCCCAATCTTTCTTTCTATGGATGCCGTAGATGGAGCTCCTTAGAGCTGGAGAGAAAAGATGAAAGATTATTTGTAAAATTAAAATTGACCTTTCCTATTGGCTCATGTTTGGATATTCATATTATTGTGTGAGATGTATGAGATATTACTATTTGGCTCATGTTTGGATATTCATATTATTTAGTCTAATTTTACTCTGCAGAAGATAATAAGGTAAGTTTTACATTGTTCCTAGAGATTAATTAGCTTTCTATTATTTTTCATTAGCCTCTGCATTTTACTTTATGCACTGTAGTTCAGAGGCAGAGGGGTGTGATTGTGTGCTTACATCTTCGTAAAATACTTATATGTTATTGGAATACAAGGCTGACCACTGTTATGATTTGGCAGTTTGGAATCAAATCTGCAGTTTTAAATGCTGAGCTGCCTCAAATTTCTCATCTGCACATTCTTTAGGTACTTGTTCAAGTGTTATGGTGTGCTTATTTTTGGTTTACTTAATTCTCTGGCTAGTTTAGTTGACATCGTACAAATGATGGTTTTGCTTGTTTTTCAACTTTTGTTTTTCTGTCAGGAATTCAATGCTCGTCTTTTTGTATATATATTTAGTGTATATATATATATATATATATATCTTTTGTATGTCTTTTCATGTAAGACTAATTAGAAGTTGCTAAAAAGGAAATAATTTTTTTACCTGTCTGCTTAATTATGCAATTATCAAGAAGACTTCTGCAAATATTTACTGTTTACCTGCAGTAAGAGTAGATTGCAGAGACATCTGAATTGCTTGAGCATAGACAAGTTTTATAATACTTGCATTAACATAGTTGATTATTGTGTTTCTCATAGTTTTCTTGGTTCATTTTTGTAAATGTTGTAAATATATTTGAAACAAAATATGATTTGTTGGTTGGTTGGCTTAGGGGAATTAATACCTTAATTAAAATGAGATTTGTACTAATAGTTGTTTTGGTAAAAGAATTTCAGAAAGAGAAGGGTGAAGGAAAGGCGGGGATTCTTTTGTGTGTGATTCTTTTTATTACATTATATATATATATATATATATACATATTAATAGATCATGAAAGCACTTTTATTGTGTGATTAATCAATGCATTGTTGGTTTCTATGAGTATTATGAGTATAATTATTTGATACTGGGGTGTTAATGTTCATTTTTTTGGATTTTCTTGTAGGTTGATTTATAAAGAAGAATCCAAACATTGATGACCAAGGTGGCATATGGTATTTTTGAGTAACCAATTAATGTTGTATTGATCACCTAGTCTGTTGTGTTGAAAAAATCTTATATATGGAACATGAATTGTGGTCCGTTTTTGTTAAATTATCAACTTAATATTGCATTTGTTGTATTGTTGGTGTATGGTATGTAGTGATTGTCATTGTATTGTTGTTGGTATATGATATTTTGGTTAATTTTTGTAGTATTTTTGTTGGTGTCTTTGGGATGAAGTATTTTTGTATTGTCGGTTGTTATATTAACCGATGAAAGACTTAGAAAAAAAAAACTTAAATCGTTCCTAAAAGAAGTTGATGTAGAATGTATATTCTACATAGTTTATTTAGATAACCGATAAAATCTTGTCTTAAATACCGCTCTTTCTACATCGATTATATATACAACCGATGTAGAATCTATACATCGGTTCCATGCCATTTTGTAAAAAAGTCGACTTTCTACTACGTCGACAAGAACGGACTTGATCACACGGTCTTGTGACTACACGACCCGACCATTCGACAATGAATGACTCCCCACACGTCGTGTGACCTCACATGGTCGTGTGCAATCAACCTTCGAAGGCAAAAATCCACACGACCGTGTAGTGTCACACAACCTCGTGCAACATGCTTTTTTCATTGGAAAATTTGAAGGAGCTCCCCAGAACTTAAACCTCTTAGGGTCATCTTTTTTTTTTAGTACAATTGGGGGAACTTGGGGAGGGGACACACGCACTCGTATGGGATCGAACCCGGGTCATTCGCCCTTTCAACACATGCCTCAACCACTGGAGCACAAGGTTGATCCCTCTTCCGGATCATCTTAAATATGCATTCTTGGGCGACAACAAAATCTATCAGGTAATAGTTTCTTTTTCCCTTACTGAAAATCAATTGGAAAGACTACTGCAAGTTTTAAATGAACATAAAACTACTATTGGATGATTTATTTCTGATTTAAAATGTATAAGTCCTTCGATCTGCAAGCATAAGATAAGAATGGAAGATGATTGTAAACCTTTTGTGCAACACTAATGGATACTTAACCCAATTATGCAAGAGGTCGTTAAGAAAGAAATGTTTAAATGGTCGAAAAAGAGGCAAAAAAGAGTACAACAAATCCTCTATTTTATCTTATATTCCATTCTTTATTCCACTCATATTAGATTGATCCTACGTGTACAATGTGATGTTGTATTGGAACAACAAATGAAATAAAGAATATAATAGAAGATCCGAACCAAAAAAAAGCTGTTCGTAGGGTGGTTTACTATTTTAAAAATGACTAAGTGTTTAGGATATTTTAGGCTAAGTCGAGGCCTACATTTAATCTTGTCTTCGCAAGATGAAAACGCCCTGTATTCAAAGTGCTTACGATTCCGACGCTCATCCCAAAGATACAACGACTTTATCTATTTCGACTTAGCAAAGACTTTGCAAAAGTCGAAACTACGATGAATGAAGTGTTTGAACCTTTCAAGCTATGAAGGAAGTGAAATCAATATCTTGATGCTAATGACTCATTTTTTAGGGTGATAATTTTTGTCTTTCTTTTCATATACAAGGGCCTTGTATTTATAGGTATCAAGATGTCCAGGATGAAAAGACACGTCTCTGAACAAAATATACACTGGTAGCTCGAAACAGTGCATTAGTTTGAAACGTGTGCGTCTATGAACACTGCATGTGCATTTAATTATGCACGTTGTCTCATTGTCCATTTGTCTTGCGCTACAAGACAACAAGACGCTCTCTCGCACAATCGCACACTCCCACAACAAGCAGTGTACGCACATCCTAGTTGGATTTTAATTAATTACTTAAAAATAATTAATTAATATTTTAAAAGTGTTTTAAATATATTTGGTCCAAAAAGTATAAGGGCCTTGAAGCCACGACCCACGACCTAGACTCGGGCCGGGCTGTCGAGCCTACCGGGCAGGTGGGCGCGACAACGCGCGCGTATGTTTTGAACCAAACCCACAAACATGCAGATCCTCACCCCTTTAAAAACTTTGGTTCCCCAGGGCCCAAACCCATATGTCCAACTTGTGATTTATTACGTGAGTGAACTTTGGCTATCTTCTCTATGTGGGATGAAGCATTTCTTCCCCACATTTTCCATTTTCCATACCATTTCATAGTTTTAAGTGGTTAATTTCTAGCATTAATTTTTCATTCACCCAAAGTATTGGTTTTGAGAAATTCCAAATGCTATTCTCATCTACTCACTTAGTAGAATTTTTACAAATAATTTAATTCTAATTTCTTCTAATGGAAACCACTTAAATATTTGGTCAAAATCGGGTCTACACCCATTTTTACAAACTAAATTACAATAATTCCCCACATGAATGAAATTAATGCATGCGTGTATACGTGTATACAAATTTGCTGAAAAGTCTCGGCTAACTGTAATTTCATCTGGATAGGTAGCATGTGACTTTGAACCTTTCTTAGTAAAATACTATCGAATTTAATGTCTGCTTAGTGAAGCGATGTCTTGAACTACTCGGCCGTTTGTAAACCGAGACAATAGTACTTACACAATAACAATTCTAATACTTGTTGTTCTCATGTTGTATCCATTTCGGTCGTGGACCATATCTTAGATTCATAAGTGTTATTTTGAAGCGGTCATTACTTCTCACTTATATAGTTGATCTCCTATTAAAGAGTATTCTGCCATACTCCACCTTTCGGTATAGGAATCGTTAAAAGTCTTAAACTTAACCTCACCATATTCAACAGGTTTCTATTTCACTTGGAAGTTTCAGGAATGAGCTAACACATTTTTCAAGTGTTCAACTGAACATTCATAACTTATTTGTCCCATCAACCTTGGTCCTAGGATCTCCATTTCACAAGGTTGGGTTACCGCTTATAAATATTTTTTATTTTGTGAATTTTAAACCCATTCCCTTAACAGTTTATACAATTGATCTTGATTTATGCCTTCAATAAGTAGATCGCAAGGTTTTCCTTTAACTACACGTAGTCAACCAAAATAACCTCATTCGAGATCAATTATCTTATGGCACTTTGTCTTCGACAAATATGTCTAGACTTACCTCTTTTATTTGCAAGAAAAGACACCTTAAATGAATACAATATTTCTTGATTTAATTATCGTACCCTCATTTATATCATGAATGTCGAATTCATTTCGTTGGGTGCTTCTACTTTAGCCAAGTACCCCACATTTTAAGGTGTTATCCTTTATATGGTTTGCTAAAGTAAAACTTTCCCTTCCAACCTTTGGTATCCTTGTTTAACACAAGATTATCTAGAACTTTTATGGCTATCGGCCACTTCACTTTATTTGTTAGAACATTGTCCAATAATCCAGTAAGAATCTCGTTCTAATAGATTTCAGACCTTAGTCCAAACACGTGTGTAACCTTCAGTGTTATCACATCTTTAGTAACACCTTGGATTTAACTTGATAGTGTGTGTACCTCTACTGTTATAATACTCTGGGCAACACTTCATGCAATTGTGGTTTTGGAACATTAAAATCTTTCCATGATGGCGGTAATTTTTCGATAATCACAGCCACTTGAACGACTCAATCGAGAATCATCCCTTCGGACACTAAGTGATAAGTATGATCGAATTTCTTGCATTTTGTTGATCACCGTCTTGGTGTCAACCATCTTAAAATCCAGAAATTTACCGACTATAAATTTCTTTTTCGGCACCTTACATTATATATCTCATGTCTCACGGTGTGCACCATGCGAGTTGTGCGCACGCGCATGGTGGTCTCGGCGGAGCGGTGTGCTCCACGCACATTGCCCGCAAGCACCCTGATTGGATTTTGATTAATTATATAAAAAATAATTATTAAATATTATAAAATAGTTTTAAATAATTTTGTTCCAAAAAGTATAAGGGCCTTGAAGCCCAAAACCAAGCCCATGGCCCTCGACCCACGACCAGTGACCCGGTAGGTGACGGCGCGTGTGTTTTAAACGAAACCCATAAGCATTTAGGTCCCCACCCCTTTAAAAATTTTGGTGCCCCAGGGCCCAAACCCATATGTCCAACCGAGATTTATTAAATGAGCAAACTTTGGCTATCTACTCTATGTGGGATGAAACATTTCTTTTTCCCCATATTTTTCATTTTTCATACAATTTTCTAGTTTTAAGTGACTAACGTGTAACATTAATTTCTCATTCACCGGAATAGGTTTTGAGAAATTTCAAATGCTATTCTCATCTACTCAAAAGTAGGATTTTTACAAATAATTTAATTTCATTTTTCACTAATGGAAACCACTATAATAATTGATTATAATCGGGTCAACACTCAATTTTACAAACCAACTTCCAACAAAAACACACACACACACACACACATATATATATATATATATATATATAGGTATAGGATCATATGTGTCAAGAGTCTTACCATGTGGCGGTGTGGACAAATCGAGCCACTATCTTGTTTAATCCTAAGGCCCCCGATTTTTCGATTTTTTTTTTTTAATATTCAATTCAGCCCATTTAAGGACATAATGGGTATTTTACACACATAATCTCACAGCCGTTTTTGGTAACCCCTATAACCCCACTTTTTTTTTTGGGATTTCATTCAAGCAGAACCGATTCATTGCAATCTCGAGTTTTCCCAAAAAATCAAAACCCCTATTATCATCTCTTTCTTCTCCACTTTTCCAACCCACTTTCCCTCTCTTTCTTCTCCATTTTCCCCCTCTTTCTTCTCCACTCTTTCGTCGCCCTCCGAGAACAAGTACATTGTGTCAATTTTCGAAAGTTAACGGGTTTCATTTCATCATCAAAGTACCATACGACCGTGGTAGTATCGGTAAAGGTCGATTCTTGTCCCAACTTTTCCATTTTTTTTAGTGTACTTTTTTGTAGTAAGGGTTTGTCCTCGGTTTTTCTTTATTTTTAGTCGAAATCATGATGTTGTTTTTACGGGTTTTGAGTGTTGGTTGCAACATGTAGAGTACTTTTTTTTTTTTAGTTATTTTGAAGTCCTAGGATTTTGTTGTTTTTGTATTTTTTAATTATTTTTGGTCGAAATCATGATGATGTTTACATAATTTCTCTTTTTTTTTTCGTCTTATGGATAGATTTTACGTGCGATATGTGGCGAGAATTTGGGAGAGTATAGATTTTTTTTCGTCTTATGTTTTTCTACATTTCGTATATAAATAAATAGATTTCGGTATTTTTATGCGTGGTAATTTGTATTTAATGCATATACAATTGATGTTTAAATAGTATTAGTTTCGTATACATTTAGAGTACAATCAAGTGCACAATTAGTTTAGATGTTCTCTTTGCTACATCACACAATTAGTATAGTTCATGCACACTGTGTAATATTTCATAGATGTTTCTCACTTCCAGGTTAAATGACACGAGAAAACAAAGAAGAGACCGCATCCATAGGGCCGAGCGAGGGTGCAAGTGATGGTAATCGAGCTCGAGCTCAAAGACCACAAAATCGCTTTGAAAGCCTCGATGCCCAAAATGAGGAGAAGATCTCGTGCCCAAACCGAGAAAATTGTAGCTTATATTTTTTGGCCCATTTTGTTTTATTGTACACGTGGAAATAAATTGATGAAAGTTTAGCTATAAGTTGGTATACATTTAGTAAATAGTTGGTATACAATTAGTTTAGTTGTTTTTATTTTTAATTCGGATATGAATTGATGAAAACTTAGCTATAGAATGGTATACTGATTAGGCAATTGTTGGTATACGATTAGTTTCTATGCGACACGCCTGCATCCTTTTTCTTTTTTGGAGGACTTGTTTGATGTTAACATTGTTTTTTTTTGCAATTTTATTTTATGTGTTTTTGAGTTAGATCTATTCTCTTGATATTTGCAAGCAAGTGGGTGTTATCAGCAAAGACATAATGTTGGAAAATCTGCATATTTGTACACCAAATAAGTCAAATGTATACACAAAATAATTTTCAAAATATACAATATTGTCAATATTAGTATACTATATTCTCAATTAAACATCTAACAATTCAATACTGAATACTTATATTATCACCAAATATTGGATAAGTATATACCAAAATATAATTTCGAGGATACCGTAATGGAATTGTTTTTATACCATTTTTTTATGGTTATAAAGCATCAAGTCTGTATATGTATACACCAAAATATGCTTCCAATGTACAATATTGTCAATATTTTTATACCAACTTAAGTACCGAGTGTTTAGTCCGAAATAAACATCCAAACACGCTATATTTCATGTTATATTAGCACCAAAATATGCATATCTATACACGAAATAATGCGTCAAAGCACAATATTATAAATATTTGTACACCAAAATATTGCGTCAATGAAGAGTGAGAATCCATTTTTTCCTCATTATTAGGCGTATTGTTATGGAAATCGATATTGAATATATCCCTTGATTTTAGGAAAGTAAATATGGTATTATTTTTACACCATTTTGAAAGTTACCGATTAGCACCAAAATATGCATATCTATACACGAAATAATGAGTCTAGAGCACAATATTATAAATATTTGTACACCAAAATATTGCGTTAATGAAGAGTGAGAATCCATTTTTTTCCTCATTATTAGGTGTATACATTATGGAAATCTAATATTGAATATATCACTTGATTTTAGGAACGTAAATATAGTATTATTTTTACACCATTTTGATAGTTGCCGATTAGCACCAAAATATGCATATCTATAAACAAAATAATGCGTCGTCGAGCACAATATTATAAACATGAGCTAGTCTTCTGCCGGGGATCAGTCTAACGGATCTAGATCCGTTAGATGGGTCTAAATATCCTACTCATCTTGCGATTTGACCGAATCCGCGAAAAAAAATAACAAACCCCCTCGGTCCGAGAAGACCGTAGAGGACACCACCACCAATAGTGGCATTCATCAACCTGTTCACCGCCAACACCGACACTAGCCCCGCCTCAACCACGTTGGGAAAATCTCCAAATTGTAAACCCAACTCACAAAACAAAGCCCAATGTTGAAGAACATAAAAATATATACACGAAGATCAAACTAAGCACCAAAGCCCAAATCGCAAACCGCTCGGCCCGCTCCACCACCGTCAGACGGTGGCTAGCTAGTCGGGGCCACGATCATGCCGGCAATCTTTGGTGAAAAGCGATTTCCGATGGCGACCATCGATTATGAAAGTGGATATGGTTATAAATGTCAATTTCGTCGGACCCGTTTGATGGTCCGACAAGATCCGCATGAGTTAGACCCATCTAACAGTCGAGACCCGTTTGACGGCCTGGGACGGGAGTTTTTGTGTATAAACATTTGTACACCAAAATATTGCGTCAATGAAGAATGAGAATCCGTTTTTCCTCATTATTAGGCGTATCTGTTATGGAAATCGATATTGAATATATCCCTTGATTTTAGGAAAGTAATTATGGTATTATTTTTACACCATTTTGATAGTTACCAATTTGCCCTTTTTACACATAAAATAAATGAAAAATAGTGTATTTTTAGGCCTAATTTGAACCATTGATTGAATAGGATGGATGAATGGGATCATTCCACACCGCCACATGGTAAGAGGTCGCCACAAGAGATCCTTTCCCTATATATATATATATATACATTGAAGCCACATAGGGCCAAGGGGGCATTGCCCCCGGAAATTTTGAAAAAAGTAGTAGTATTTTGATACTTTTATGTTTTGACCTTAAAATAAAATATTGAAAATAGGAAAAATAGAATAAAAAAGTCTTTAATCCTTCACTCTTCTTTCTTCGTCCTATTTGTTAATCTTGAAAAATTGAGTATTGGTCATTATTTTTTTCTCAAAATTTTGTACATATTCTTTTTCCTCCACCATAAGCTTAAACTCGAATTTTTGCATTTTTCTCGTGTGTTTCTATTTGTTTCTTTTGGGATGATTTATGATTCATTATCAAATTCTCATTAAAGAATTCAATATTGGAGTGATTGAATAATCGTTTTGTAACACACATTGAATAAGATATGTTTGAAATATTAGTATTGAAGCTATTATTGAATTATTTCAAAATATGAAGAATAGAAGAGATGTTATGATGTATTGATGTAATTGTATTAATGTTATTTATTTTTGAATATTAAGATGTAATTGGATTAATACATTGAATTTGCCAAAATTTGTACTTATTATAGTTTTATTTTAAGAGTTGATATATTTTTATTTTTATATTAATATTAGTTAGGCCCAGTGTTCTAAAAAAAAGCGCTAGGCGGACAGATGGGGTTTAGTTGCCTAAACGAGCCTAATCAGGGTTTAGGTGGTCTTAATCGGGAAGACAAAGATAAGCGGACAAAGGAAATCTAGCGTTTAAGCGGGAATGATTTTTAGAATATTGGTTAGGCCCCCTAAACGAAATTTAAAGCCGTCACTATATATATATATATATATATATATATATATATATAGGATATGGATCAAATAGGTCCTCCTACTTGGGGTGAGTCCATGGGGACACATCCTAACCATAGATCAACAATTTTGGGTGGTCCAGATTTTTAGGGCTTTTTTATGTTTATTTTTTGTTTCAGCAATTAAAAAGGGTAGGGTGGTAATTTGGCACTTTAGAATCAGTTACTAAGATTTCATTCCCTCTTTCACGCGATTTCACCCACTCTTCACGCACACTCTCTCTCCAGCGTTTCAGTTTCAAAAAAAATTCTCTGTTGCTTATGTAGTATAGGGTTGTTGCTTATGACTTGCTTATGTAGTTAATGTATCTGTGATGCATGTGTAGTGTATATTCATTGCTTATGTAGTATAGGCTTATCGCCTATGTAGTATGGGTTTGTTGCTTATGACTTGCTTATGTAGTTAATGTATTCGTGGTGCATACGTAGTGTATATTCGTTGCTTATGTAATATAGACTTGTTGCTTATGTAGTATGAGTTTGTTGCTTATGACTTGCTTATGTAGTTAATGTATCCGTGGTGCATACGTAGTGTATATTCGTTGCTTATGTAGTATAGACTTGTTGCTTATGTAGTATGGGTTTGTTGCTATGACTTGCTTATGTAGTTAATGTATTCGTGGTGCATACGTAGTGTATATTCGTTGCTTATGTAGTATTGGATTGTTGCTTATGTAGTATGGATTTGTTGCTTATGACTTACTTATGTAGTTAATGGTATATAAAAGCACTATAACACATCTACACAAGCAACAAATTACATATTCATAAGCAAACTTCAAAGCGAAGTCAAGCTCCGGACAACATTTTTCACACAATAGTGCGTTGAAGAAGAATGATGAATAACTTCTCACGAGAGTGTGTTGAAGAAGAAGAAAGATGAGATTTGTTCACGTTGAATTTGATGTGAGATTTGCATAGATTGTGTGATTATAATGTGAACAAAATCCCATGAATATTGGGTAATTTTGTAGGATGACTAATTTACCCCTTTCTCTAATTACCAACATTTAATCTGAATTTTTAGCTCTAAAATCATAACCATTGAAAAATCTAGATATGTGGCTAGGATTGGTCCCTATGGACTTACCCTATGAGGTGGTCTCATATAACCCTCTCCCTATATATATATATATATATATATATATAAATATATAGGATTTGGTTCAAATGAGACCACCCTCCCTAGGTGAGACAGTGTGGACTCTCATCATACCTATTGATCTTAAAAAATGAAGGGATGTGATTAATTCAGTTTTTTTTAATTATTTCCTAATTTTTGCTGATTTTAAGGGTAAAATTGTAATTTTGTAATTCAAATTAGTGGTCCCAGTGATTTTAAGGGTGAAATAGACACTATAGGATTTTGTGGCGGAATTTAAGGAACCCTGTTTTCTTTCCAAATATTTTTATGTTACAAACATAGTTAGGGTTCTTCTCTCTTTGCATAATTAGACATCAAATAATGCATATTTAGTTATTTTGTTGCCTTTGTTTTACGAAAACAAGACATAATTGAATATAACGTCATCGCATATGTAGTTATACTACACCGCATAAATAGGTTCAATATAATGTATATTTAGTTATGAAAATGGGATGTTGCTTTTGGAAATTATAAAAATGAGATGTTACATAATGTCTTTGCATATTTAGTTATTCCACAATGCATAGATAGTTTCTAGATAATACATAGTTAGTTGATTTTGTTGCATAGTTTATGACATCTTGCATAGTTGGTTATCTTGTACTACACATTAGTTTTTTTACGTTTGCATAGATAGTTTTGAGATAATGCATATTTAGTTTTCGAACTCACTTGTTCGTTATTTCTCTGTAATATTGCACCGATTTTTCGTGTTTTTCTCTGTAATTTTCATGAACTGTAATTTTCGAGTTCTTCACGATTTTTTCTTTATTTGCGTTAATGGGGAAATGAGAGAGAGAGATAAAAAGAGAGAGAGAGAGAAAGAGAGACGTGAGATTGGGGAAAAGAAGATGTATGAGAGATAAAGAGATTTGATTCCATTTTTGTAACTAACTTGTTATGTTATTTTATCCTACTACCCTTATATTGATTAAATTAATATTTTAATATATTTTTATCCATTAAATCATACCCATTGATTAATAGTGGGGGATGGTTGAGATTAGTCCATTGTGTCTCACCTAGAGACATGGTCTCACTTGATCCTCCCCTATATATATATATATATCATGTCTTACTGAAACGGTATCATTTTATGGATAGATTTTATTTCTATTTCTGAGTTGATGCAGCTCTTGTGATATATATATGTGTGTAAGTTCACACTTGGTATTATATGCTAAATTATGCCTTAAAAATATGACTTAGTTGGAACAACAATAAGAGGTTCTTTCTTTCCAATTGTAAATCCAGGCCGTTCAGTTGCATCCAAATCTTCACCTTTGGCTCCATGAGGCAATGCCCAATCAAACTTTTGCATGAGATTCGCCACCGTATGCTCGATAGAAATGGCCGCAAATCCAAGCCCTGGACAGATTCTACGTCCTGCCCCGAACGGGATAAGCTGGAAATCAAATCCTCTAAAATCTACACAAGAATTCAAAAATCTCTCAGGCATAAACTTTTCTGGCTCATCCCAACAGGATGGGTCTCGACCGATAGCCCATGCGTTAATCAGGATCATTGTCTCGGTGCAATGTCATATCCCATCAAATTCACGTACTCTCTGGCCGCTGAAGTATATGGCGACAGGCGGGTGACAACGAAATGTTTCCTTGATCACGGCTTTCAGATATTGCATTTTTGCAAGTCTTCGTCGGTTATTTGTTGTTTTCCTCCTTTCATGATCTCTCGTATTTCGTCTTGTAGTTTTGTCATGACTGGAGGGTTCCTTATCAGCTCCGTCATTACCCATATCAGAGTCGTCGTTGAAGTTTCAGTTCCAGCTCCAAGAGCATCCTATTTTTAATCAAGGAAAAAATTGTGATATATAGCAAATACCATATGAAATAAGATAAGTATGATATATGGTAAAGACATGCATTGCACCAACACGCTACTTATTTTAGCTTGAGCAATTATTTGAATGTAAACATTCAAACACCAAACATACTAATTTAATTTGGTCGGATGATATTTTTTATTTGAATATGGCGATTTTTCTCCTATGTCATTTTTAGGTCGTTCCTATGTTTTGAAGGGCACATTACGGGAAAAAATGAGTCTTGTGTGTTCATATTAAAAAATACTAAATAATCAGTGTGGTGAAAAATAATTTCATTGATCAAAACATAAAATAATAAAATATTATAATCCAATTTTAATATTTCAAATTTCAATAAAATAGTGACAAAAGACATACTTTAGTAATCAATATATTCAAAAGAAAATTTACCAATACATTAACCAAATAAAATATATCTACTTACAGTTTTATATGTAAAATCATCAATCTCTTTTTCACAATCAAGTTTGTCTAAAATTCATTTCCAATTGGAATCAACGATAAGAAATTGAGGAAGGTCCTTACGCAAAATCGAATAGACACTAGGAAGACAATGAAACCCAAAACAAAATAGAATAAACATTGATGTTAATGACGAAAATAAAAAAACTAAAACAAATAATTTTTATTTGTTAGTTTTTTTTGGAGATGGAAGCCTCTATTTTTTGTCTTTTTTTTTTAGTTAAAACATGGCTTTGTGTTAAAGGGGAAAAAAAGAACTTTAGCTAGGAAGAGAGTTTGAGATCATGACCTAAATGGGAAATGTACCACACAAACCACTATGCGGCGCGCGGGTGATTTGTGTTTTTTTAATAAGTTGGGAGTACTGGTTGGAGGGAGGAGATAAATTCCTAAGAAACTGAAAGATACAGGGTTCAAACTCCCGGTCAACACCCTTATAAAGGGTTAGTGATACCACTTGAGCTACAAGCTAGTGGTCGCGGGTGATTTGTGTTGAAAAGCCACAACTTTTGCAAGCATGAAGATTCGGACTCACGACCTTAATATGCAAAAGTGATTCGCAAACAACTGAAATAATGAAATTCTTAAATTAAAGTTTCAGTGTTTATTTTAGATAGACGTTAACTTTACACAATTCAAAAAACAAAAGAAAAAATCTTGGGGACAGTCCTATACGGTGGCGTTGTCTTGACCGTCCCCAGGGCGGTCTATTCATTTCACAAATAATTGTCGCATGTTTATTTAAGGTTTATCACTTGCCTTTACATTCTCACATTTTATGTTTTAAAATTAACATGGTGATTTTTATACATGTGACAATTATCTCATCTTTTCGATATAGGAGACAAAATATCATTTTAGAATGAGGCCTTGTATGGTTATGTTTTCATGGATCAGTTTCAGTTTCTAATGTTGGAAATTGGATTTTGAGAATTTATTTATTTTTGTGTGAAAACTGAAATTATGAAAATGAGTTTTATGTAAGTCTGAAAATGAGATTATGTTTGGTTGAATTATTTTGAAGTAGTATTTTAGGTATATAATAATAATAATAAAAGTTGATGGTGGTTGAATATATTAATTGAATATATAATATTATATTAGTGAAATTGTTGGTGGTGAGTCTCATTAGATAGATATAATTAAAATATAGTATATTTTGAAGTAAATAAAGTTGGTAATTGAAGGTCTCACATATATAATTGGGTTAAAAAATGAGAATAGTGATTGATGAATGATATGTAGGGTAGTGTACATATAGGGTTGAGAATGAAAATTATAGGTTTAAAATAAACAAGGTTTGAAATGTTGTTTATGAAAAATGAAAATGATGATTTACATTCAAAAATTTATAAACAAACATGATTCAATTTGTATGAATAGTTGAAAATTGGTTCAAACATAAACAAACGAGGCGTAGGAATCCATTGGGCATGACATTCATTATTAATTCTAGTCGGTTAGAATAGATGAAACAGAGAACGGTGAATAGATGAAACAGAGAAGGGAGCAGAACATCGGAAATTGTGTTACAAAGAAAAGAAAAGAGAGACGTGGTGTTACCAGAATAACAGCTTTGAGAGATATTAGGTCAATGGAGACACCAGGAGTATTACCCTTGTATATACCAAGCAAAATATCTACAAAATTTTCTTTACTTTTACCATCATCTTCATCTCCATTTGATGAAGTACCCCTGCTCATGTGATCTTCAATAACTGCATTAAGTACTTCATCTAGTTCTCTAGCGTACTTGTCCAAACAAGCATTGAAACCATTCAATCTATTAATCCAACCAAGCCACGGCACAAATTCCCCTATAGTAAAATTGAACAACAATGCCACAGCGTCATCCATCTTATCCAGGAATATTTTCCCATGCCCCGTCTCACTATGCTTTTCCCGAAAGCGAACGACAAATCATATCGTTGGTCAGCCTCGTAAACATGTATGTCAAGTTGACGGGCGAAGAGGACACGCATTTAATTTTTTCCACCATCAGATCTATTTCTTCTTCTCTTATGGTGTTAAACGATTTCACCCTCGTGCTACTCAGCAATTCGTGAACGAATATGCTTCTTATCTTCCGCCATTGTTCGCCATATTGCAAATTAACAAGGTCTTTCAAGTCGTAGAAGATTTTCTTGGGAGCACTCATTACAGGCTTGTTTGCGAAGGCGAGGTCATGAGTTTTCAGAATCTCCTTGGCTATCGCTGCGGAGGAAATCACGAGCGTTGGTTTTGAGCCGAATTTGAGAAGCATTATGGGACCGTATTTAGTGGATAATTCCCAGAGAGAGCGATGAGGCAAATGGCCGAGTTGATGAAGATTTCCGATGACAGGGAGTGTTGGTGGTGACGGTGCTAACTTTATGTTGCCACGTGAAGTTAATTTATTTCTGGTGAAGTACAATCCACAGAATAAAACTATAAGAGCGACCAAAAATGCAAACAACTGAAATTCTTCCATTGTCTGGTGTGGCTTGTGGGGATGCCTGTTTAACTATATATATAGTATTTAATTAACACATGCAAAAATTACTTTCTAATCCCATAACTAAATGTAACTGTAATATTTTGTACCATGCTTATGAAAAACTTTTAAGTTCAATCCTTAACTCTCCTTTTTATTGCAGTTTAGCTAGATGTCCATTTTAATTGCCGACGGAGGAAGGTCACATCACATCGGCCTAACAAATCTAATCTGTTAGGCAAATCCACAACAAAAAATACGATCCATACCCAACTCAACGAAAAAAATGTTGGAAATTTTGGTTTTGATAAAGTGGGTGTCGACCCGACTTTGACCAATTTTTCGGTGGCTAAATATTTAATTCTGGAGGAATTAAATTATATATTATTAATCTACGTTCCGAGTATATGTTTGTAGTATTTTTATTTCTCAAAACCGAATTTCGGTGAGTGAGAAATTAATACACGAAGGTAGCCACATAAATTGGCATTATGTAAAGATTATGTAAAGGGAGATGAAAGGCTTATGCCTTATCCCACATGAAATACAAATCATAGTTTATCCTAGTTTATTTACTAGAAGGTGTTATTTGTTGTATAAACTATAACACAAGTAGATGATCATAAGTGGGCCACGCGCGCCGCCCGGCCTCGGCCTCGGCCAGGGCATGGGCCTTGGGCCGACCCAACCCTATTGGGCCCGGCCCGGTCCACTAAAGTTTTGCCACTCGAAAATGGGCTTGGCCTAGATTCGAGTGATCTGTTGAGCTCAATGAATCCGGACATTGTAGGTGTCCAGTTGTAAGTCCAAGCGGCTACGATAATCTGAGGGGGTGAATAGATTATCTCCATCTTTTCGATATCGCCTCTTTTTCAAAACGAATGCTAGGTTTTGTTCTGTTTCAAAACGAAACTTGCAGTACCGGTCGACCCACACGGCGGTCGTCGACCGGCCGTCGCCCCAGATGCCGGTCGACCTGCTTGTTTTTCTTTCCGTCTCATTTTTGTTTCTAAAAACATCTTCAGGTATGGGTTGCCCTATAGGCGGCCGGTCGACACGAGACGTAAATATTGTCCAATTTTAGTCGAAAATAAAACTCAAGAAATACTCCGAAAATTTAGTAAAAACATTTTAAACCGATCGGAAGTATTAGGACAACATTTAGAAACATCTTTTGAGAGTGAAAACTCAATAACGTAAAATCATTAAAAGCGTTGTCCAATTTAGACGAAAATAAACTTTGAGAAAATACTCCGGAAAATATTAAAATCATTTTAAATCATTTAGGAGTATTTGGACAACCTTTAAAAACATTGTTTTGGTGATAAAATAAAATCATCAAAATTAAGATAAAAACATGTATCAAACAATCTCCCCCTTTTTGATGATTACAAACCAAAACAATTTTTACATAAACTAAGAGAGTAATTTTAGAAATGATTTTCCGGTAAAAACATTTGACCGTTTGGAAGCAACCAAAATTTCCAAAAATATTAAAGCAACCAAGTAGGAGTAAATATTTTCAATAATAAGCACAAGCTCCCCCTATCCACAAGCACATCAAGAATAAAGTAATAGCAATAATCCATAAGCTAAAAGCTTTAGCTTTTACAATTTGTTCAAGAGCTTATAAGCTCCCCCTGTCACAAAACAACATTAAATAATAATATAAGTCCATCAAGCAACAATTGGACTAAAAATAAATCACAACTTATGGCTTTTATGAGCCATAGCTTATAGCTTTTATGACAAGCTTTTATTAGCTTCTTTGAGCTAGCGAGCCAATATCCTGTTTCTCCCCCTTTGGAATCATCAAAAAGAATGTTAGGATGATAGAAACATCATAGAAGTATATCAAAGTGCGCCAAAGAAATGGTTTATCAACCATTGAGCAATTTAGGCTTAAAAACCAAGGAAAATGGGAGAAATGTATCATGAAAAGTTCATACGCTCGTTTTATTTCCCAAAACATGATCTCAATGAGTATAGAAGACTTTTGGAAGCGAGAGAATCATGTAGAAGTTTGAAATTTACAAAGCGACATTTTAACAAACACTTTGTGTGCGTAAAAAAATAGAAGAGGTTGTATATAACCTTTGTAAATAGTTCAAGCCAAAAAAATTTCATATCATCAATCAACCTCATTTCAAAGCAAAAAAATCATATGCACTATATGCAATAATTTGTTCATCAATTAAGAAGCTCAAAGTAGATTCTCAAGGGTTCAACCCATTTGAGATAAGCTAAGAAGGATCAAGGCATTACAAATGCCAAAAATTAGAGCAACCATCAAGTAATAAGTCATGCTTTCAACAATACATGTATCAAATGACCCAACATATTCAACTAAGCATAACAAAGCAATAAAAGAAGCACTTTTACCATCAAGTACTTCATACCACTTATCAAACAATGCTTTAGAGTATTTTTACCATCAAATACTCCATCAAAGTCATGATTATCCACAAGTCATTATCAACTTGCAATATTAACCCTTTTAAGAAAAACAAGCAAATATCATTAGTACAAATGAGTTTTACAAAAATTCATCAAAATACAAAACATCATTAATGAAAATGCTGGAAAGTAAAGGGGGTGGGGTGACATCATTCCTCATCCGAGGAGAAGCAAAGGAATAAAGTCCTTGATGAATTTCTTTAACTTGCCGATAGACTTTTGCATTTTAGGTCTTTTGTCAGGCCTCAAAAAATTTTCAAATAAAAAATCTCAGCCTAAATGCCTCACTTTTGCATTTTAGAGGTCTTTTGCTCCAAGGCCTCATACCTCGTCTCATGAAAAGCCCTCATCTCATCAAATTCGGCTTGACTATACCTCCTAGGTGGTTGAGCACCCAGTATTACCCTCCGGATTGCTCGGTTCGCCTTCTTCCACCAATCTTGCGGCCCCGGCGTCATCAAAGATGTCATTAGGATCGGGAGACTCTTGACCTCTTCCTCTCGCCATTTTGGTTGGTCGGATGTCCATATTCTTGCGCATCGTGACTATTTGGGAGATATTATCAATGTCAAAGTCATTTTGAAAAACTTCCGAGTTAAACTCCGACGAAGGAAGTCCCGATTGAATAAGAAGTTTACAAATCCAATTTCCCATAACCAACTTCTTATTACCTTGAGTAATGGACTCGATTAGACATTGAATAAGTATGGCACCAAAGTTAAGTGGTTCTCCTCCTAGCAATCTTATAAGTCAAAAAGTAATCCATATTGCTAGGCATCTTCCCGACTTACCACAAATGCAATATGCGACAATGACAATGACCGATAAAATGCGATGCTCAAGTGTCATTGCCAACAAAGAATACTTAGGCCATACTCCCAAACACGTCTTGACTTCTTTCATCGATACCCCCAACATTTCATCATTCCAAGTCCCACAAGAGAAATAATCCCAACCACCTTCTCTAACATGTAAAAGCCGCAAATATCATTGGGAGTCCATCTAAAATGACGACACTTTATAAGTGAATTAACGGCAATCGGCTTTCTTTCATTATCATATTGCACCCACATATTAGCATAAAAGAGTTGGATAATATCATCATCATACAACACATAAGCATGCTCCCATAAATACATCCAACCTTGCTCCTCAAAAATCCTCTAATCGTAGGATACTCATTCGTAAATGAACTAAAACGACACATTTTAGTCCGAGCAATAGATTTACCTTTCATCCCCGAATCCTCATAGTACCATTCCGCATACTTATTGATGAAATTAATAGCATTGCGGGAATTAGGAGCTTGAGTAACAAAAAGATTTTTTACCTTTCGCCCAACGGCAATTTTCGAAAGCGAAATTGTTCCGCGGAGCTCGGTGATTTGGGCCCGAGAGAGAATGGGATTTTGAACATCATCACCTTCTTGAGCCACATTTCTTTGAGCGCTCGAATATCCCTTTGTTCGGCCGTCTCGCCGATTTCTCGAAGTACCCTCTCCGCCCTTTCTTCTCTAGAAGTGGGATTTTGATCGGTGGAATTTCTTGGAGGAGCCATATATGAAAGATTCTTGAGAAAATAAGAAGATTAGCAACAAGAATCGTGAAAAATGATGAAGAATTGAAGATTTTAAAGAAAGGGGTGTAATACGCTGATAAGGGTTTGGGGGGGATTTTTCTTCTTCTGTTGCGAAATGAAGAACAGAATGTTATAAGCTGAAAAATAACCCTGGGCGACCGGTCGAGGTGGGGTGCGACCGGTCGAGGTGCAGGGCGACCGGTCGCCCCTGCTATGACCGTCCCAGGTGATTTTTCTTTCTCCTAGATTTTTCCAAAATTCGATTTTCCACCCCAAAAGTTTTAAAACTTTGCAAAAATATAATTTTGGACTATGTCCAACAAATAAGGGTTTTGGGAAAAACATATAAATGATAAAATCGAGACTAAACACGTAGTGCCTTTTAAAAGAAAATATTTGCAAGTTCAATTTGGGGCACTTAAGGGGTCAAAATGAATTATCTTGAAAGATATGTGCATAATATCGAGTTTAAAGAAAAATACGAGTAGACATACCTCGATGGTTTAAGAAACTTGATGACGTAATGAGTATGAAATATGTATCCTACACAATTCTTAGACAACATTTGCATAGAAAATTCAAGTGTAGGCAAATAATATGAGATAAAAAGAGTTTATGCTATAAGATTTCATAAGAGATAATAAGCCACATAAGTCTAATGAAAAGCTCAAGAGTTTTAGAAAATCATGCAAGGTCTCTTTTTTTAAAAATTGAAACACATAAATATATAAGAGACCTATTTTAAAAAATAAATACTTGAAAATTCATTTTGCAATTAAGACACAATTAAAAGTATGCATAGATAAAAATTGCATATACAAATGGGGAGATACGGTTTACCAATTTCGCCGTTTCCATGGGTTGTGTCTTTCCCATTGTTGATGATGATATCTTCCCATTTGGAAGTCACTTTGTTGATGATGACTTCTTTGGTTACTCCATTTCAAGGTTGGTTACCTTCCCATTGTTGATGGTCTCTTCTTCTTTGAAAATCATCTTGTTGATGATGTCTTTGCCATTTCAAGGATTGTGTTCTTCCCATTTTTGATTATATCCTCTTCTTGAAATTGGCTTTGTTTAAAATAGTTTCTCCTTCTTTGATCAAATGAAACGGTCATTTGATGTCTTCGTATGCGGTATAACTTTTCTTCGATCATTATTTACGTACCTAATATGACATTGTTTTGTGGTACCCTCATGTGCCGGGGTCCTTTAGGATTAGCTTTGAGACTTTTAGGTCTCCAACAATAATTAGAGCTATTTCTAACCCGACAAGTATTTACCGTATGACCCTTTTTACCGCAATAAAAGCATGTAATAATTCTAGGAGCATAATGACCAATATGCATATTGACTTGATCCTTTTTCATATGATTAACAACATTAGGCTTATGATCAAGTCCTTTATCACAATTATGAATATCAACAATATTGGACATTTTATTGGTACTCGAGTTGGATTTTAATAAATCCTTTTTCATGCAATCAATATTCTCAACAAGAGTACTATTTTCTATTTCAAGATTTCTAACCTTATCAAGAGTGGTGGTGTGAGCACATGATAGTGATTCATAGGAAGTAAATAAACTATCCTTATCATTTTTCAAAATATTGAATTCCTTT
The DNA here is from genome assembly GCA_016081115.2 of Rehmannia glutinosa. Lineage (NCBI taxonomy): Eukaryota > Viridiplantae > Streptophyta > Magnoliopsida > Lamiales > Orobanchaceae > Rehmannia > Rehmannia glutinosa. The sequence continues at coordinate 87,950,437 of CM071934.1, forward strand.
TTCAAATTTTTATACTTAACAAGCAAGCTTTGGAATTCATCTTGAAGTTCATCATAATCATTTTGTAAATCACTATAATCATTTTGAATGACAATATCATAGGAAGTAGAGGGTTCAAGACATACCTCATTTTCTTCATTGATGCCCATAAAACAATATTCAACTTCTTCATAATTGGAAGTTGTAGGAGGCTTATTCCTTAGATTTGAGCTTGTATGATCTTGAGAAGTAGATGCTTTTGTTTGACTCCTTTCATTTGCAAATACTCCATAGATGGCTTCTAATTTTTGCCATACTTCATGTGCCGATTGAATACCTACAACATGATCAAATTCCAAAGTGGTAAGTGAACAAAGTAAAATATTAAGAGCTTTACCATTTAAAGAGATGATATTTTTCTCTTCATCATTGAGCTTTTTGAAGCCTTTTGAGGTGTGTGGTGTATCTTTCATCGGAATGGATTCTCCATTAATGACGGTGTTCCAAATGTCGAACCCGCAACCTTGTAAGTAGCATTCCATTCTTTCTTTCCAAAATATAAAATTTTTGGAATCAAACCGAGGTGGCTTGGTGGTGGAGGGTAGGAAAGGTGAGCTTCGTTCAGAGCCGACGATCGTTTCTCTTCACTCGCGATGTGAAACGAGCTTGCCAAAGAGTTTGGCTTTGATACCACTTGTAAGTCCAAGCGGCTACGATAATCTAGAGGGGGTGAATAGATTATCTCCATCTTTCGATATCGCCCTCTTTTTCAAAACGAATGCTAGGTTTTGTTCTGTTTCAAAACGAAACTTGCAGTGCACGGTCGACACAGGCGGCCGGTCGACCGATCGGATCGACGCCCAGCACCGGTCGACCGCTTGTTTTTCTTTCCGTCTCATTTTTGTTTCTAAAAACATCTTCAGGTATGGGTTGCCCTATAGGCGACCTGGTCGACCACGAGGCAGAAATATTGTCCAATTTTAGTCGAAAAATAAAACTCAAGAAATACTCAGAAAATTTAGTAAAAACATTTTAAACCGATCGGAAGTATTAGGACAACATTTAGAAACATCTTTTGAGAGTGAAAACTCAATAACGTAAAATCATTAAAAGCGTTGTCCAATTTAGACGAAAATAAACTTTGAGAAAATACTCAGGAAAATATTAAAATCATTTTAAATCATTTAGGAGTATTTGGACAACCTTTAAAAACATTGTTTTGGTGATAAAATAAAATCATCAAAATTAAGATAAAAACATGTATCAAACACGATTCGTGTGACTGTTGGAGTTGTAACTCCTGCAGTGGTGGTCACCTGAAGTTAGCACACTACCTGACTGTTATGCAGTAGAGGGATGTAACACCTTGGTTGTTACAAGTGATTAATGCCCACTACCCAGTTTTTTCTCCTGCAGGTGGAATGGTTGGCTATTTATACATTGTTGTGCATTGCAGTTTTAGATACTGAATTCTTACTCCATAAAAAGCATACACTCATCTTCTCGATTTCGCACTAAGTCCAGAGAACAGGTCTTCAAAGACATTTCTAGTTCGAAGGTGCTTCTGTGTTAGTGGTGCTACTACACAGAAGACATAAGCCGTTTCATCTTTGGAAGCAATACGTCAAACCGCGAGCACTAGCCAGGACGTAATTGCTTTGCGGAAAGAGATTCGTCTCGGCTCGGCTTCTGAAAGTTCTATTGACAAGTTGTAATAGCTAGTTCAATTTATGTAATCTTTTGGTTTCTGTTCTTTGCCATTTTGAAGGCATTCCTAATTATGTACCAGTGTAATATTGTATTCAACAATCGCAAAGCAATTATTGAACTTCACGATGGCAGCTCAAGCAGAACCCCGATCATCCCTCCCGCCCATGCCGAGAAACCCGAAAAATTCATGGGTTTCGACTTCAAAAGGTGGCAAAAAAATGATGTTTTACCCGACTACCTTTGCGTGGCGAAGTATCCGAACGAGGATGCTCTGTTGTTCGAGAACGAAAAACGAATCCTAAAAAATGAGTTGCGTTTGATGCATGGGGCTAGGGTGATTTTCTGTGCCGTAACTATGTCCTAAACGGACTTAGTGATGCAATTTACGATGTGTATTGTCTTTGTGAAATTCTCCAAAGAATTGTGGGATTCTTTGGAGAAGAAGTATAAAATCGAGGATGAGCACAAAGAAATTTGTTGTCCGTAAGTTCTTGGATTTTGTTATGGTTGATTCTAAAACCGTGATGGAACAAGTTCAGAAGTTCCAGTTGATTCTACATGAAATCTCTGCCAAGGGAATGGCTTTGCCGGAAGCATTCCAAGTGGCCGCCTTGATTGAGAAATTGCCCTCAAGTTGAGGGATTTCAAGAATTATCTCAAACATAAGCGAAAGGAGATGGGACTAGAGGATCGATTGTCAAACTTAATTGAGGAAGACAATAGAAGGATTGACTCTAAGTCCAAGCTTGTCCCTATGGAGTCAAAAGCCAACTTGATGGAGCACGACTCGTCAAGTAATTCAAGAAAATGCCTAACGATAAAGGAGGGAGTTTGCTACAAGCGTGGGCAAACCGAATCATATGGCAAAGGTCATCAACCAAAGAAAAAGAAAACATAACCGCAATGATCCAATGCTAATGTGGTTGAATAAAGGAGCGACGGATGTTGACATATCGGTGGTGTTTGAAGCCAATTTGGTGGATAACCCGAAAGAATGGTTTGTGGATACGGTGCCACTTGTTGTGTCTGCGTTTCCGATCAGAATGCATTCTCTTTTTACATCCCATCGACCAGGAAGAAAGCTCCATATGGGAATCACGCCTCTTATGATGTTGGCGTTGGAACGATGGTGTTAAAGCTTACTTCGGGAAAGGAGTTGAAGTCAAGGATGTCTTTGCATGCCCCGGACATCCGCAAAAATTTGGTTTCGGGTCCATTCTTTGGTCAACCATGGGTTTAGACTAGTTTTGAGTCCGAAAAGTTTGTACTTAGCAAATTTGGACAGTTCCTTGGTAGGGGTTATCTAGACAAAGGATCTGTTCAAAATGAATGTAATGATTTGTATCCGTTTTTGCGAGAATATGAATAAGAATGAATCTTCTTCTGTTTATATTCTTTGAGTGCTCTAATTTATGGCATATTAGATTAGGACATGTAAATGAATGCTACAAAAAGATTGGTAAATTTGGAATTAATTAATTTACTCAAGTAAACTCACAAAGAAAAAGTGAAGTTTGTGTTGAAGCTAAAATGGCTAAATTACCATTTCATTCGGTTGAAAGGAGCACTTCACCTTTAGAGTTGATACACACCGATGTGTGTGATCTAAAATTTGTGCAAACAAAAGGCGGTGAAAAATATTTCATCACGTTTATTGATGATTGCACAAGGTTTTGCTACTTATATTTGTTAAGAAGCAAAGATGAAGCATTAGAAGCTTTTAAGAATTATAATAATGAAATTGAAAATCAACTTCGCATTTGGATTAAAATAATTGAGTGATATAGGTGGAGAATATGTTTCACCATTTGAAGAACTATGTACCGGTCGGTCATAATTCATCAAACAACAACACCATATTCACTACGCTTCAACGGTGTTCTTGAACGCAAAAACCGGACTTTAAAAGAGATGATGAATGCCATGTTGATAAGTTCGATTACCCTAGAATATGTAGGGAAGCCGTTTTAATTTACCAACCACATATTGAATAAAATACCACTTAAAGGGAAAGATAAGACACCTTACGAATTATGGAAAATCGTAAACCTTCTATAAATACCTTAAAGTGTGGGGGTGTTTGGTTAAGGTAGCAATACGAACCAAAACAAGTTAAAATTGGACCAAAGACAGTTGATTGTGTCTTTGTGGGATATGCATACCAAATTAGTGCATATATGTTTATGATACATAAGTCGAAAATCCGGAAATGATCAAGGTACCATAATCAAATCAAGGAATGTTGTATTCTTTGAGGATGTCTACCCTTGTAGAGAAAAGTTAGAAGTGAGTACTAACAAAAGAACTCACGAAGCGCAAGTGGTTCAACACCAATTAGTGAAGAACCGAGACGCAGTAAGAGGTCTAAGACGGCAAAGTCTTTTGGGCCAGATTACATAACATTTATGTTAGATGGTGAGCCAAACTCAATTAAAGAGGCTCTAAGTAGTCCAGATGCTCCGCTCTGGCAAGAATCTATCAATAGTGAAATCAAGTCCATTCTCGAGAACCATACTTAGGAGTTGGTTGATCTCCTCGCCGGTCATAAACCTTTAGGATGTAAATGGATTCTAAAGAAGAAGTATAAAGCAAGATGGAACTATTGATAAGTATAAAGCACGGCTTGTAGCCAAAGGCTTTAAACAAAAAGAAGGATATGACTTCTTTGATACGTATTCTCTAGTAACGAGGATTGCGTCTATTCGGGTGCTTCTTGCGATTGTTGCTTTGCACAATCTAAAGATTCATCAGATGGACGTCAAGACGACGTTTCTGAATGGAGAGATAGATGCTGAAATATACATGGAACAACCTGAAGGGTTTGTTGCACCCAGTCAAGAAAAGAAGGTGTGCAAGTTAATAAGATCCTTGTACGGACTTAAACAAGCTCCAAAACAATGGCATCTTAAGTTTGACAATACGATGTTGTCAAATGGATTTAAAATCAACGAGTGTGATAAATGCGTATATGTCAAAGGGGCATCAAAAGCATTTGTCATAGTTTGTCTATCGTAGCGATTTGTTAATCATGGGCGTGAGTCATGATACTATCATGGAGACTAAAAGAATGTTAAAGAGGAACTTTGACATGAAGGATATGGGGACTGGCCGATGTAATCCTTGGGATAAAAATCAGAGAACTCCGATGTAATTATCTTGTCGCAATCCCACTACGTGGAGAAAGTGCTCAAGAAATTCAATGCTTTTGACGTTCACCGTAAAAAAACGCCCATTGATTTAAGTATAAATCTGGTTGCTAATAAAGCGAGAACCAGTGGCTCGGATGGAATACTCACGTATAATAGAGCGATCGATGTACATCACAAATTGTACACGTCCAGACTTGGCATACCATGTAAATATGTTGAGTAGGTTCACGAGCAATCCAAGCCATGAGCATTGGAAAGAGTTAACCAGAGTGTTAAAATACTTGAAGTATACCTTGGATTATGGGCAATACTACTCAAGATATTCAAATTTGCACTTGAAGGATATAATGATGCTAGTTGGATTTCAGATTCGAAAGATTCTTATTCAACTAGTGGATTCATATTCACTATTGGAGGTGGTATTGTATCGTGGAAGTCCACGAAGCAAACGTGTATAGCTCGGTCCACCATGGAATCTGAGTTTATCGCTTTGGATAAGGTGAAGAAGCAGAGTGGCTTCAAACTTTTTGGAAGATATTCCATGTTGGAAGCCTGTGCCTTCGTGATGATTCTTTGTGAGAGCCAAGCGGCTATAGGAAGAAGCGCAGAGCAATATGTATAACAGTAAGCCTATACATATTCGTCGGAGACACAATACCGTTAGACAATTGATCTCAAATGGTGTGATGTCAATTGACTACGTAAAGTCAAAAGACAATTTGGCAGATCCTTTGACAAAAAAGACTGAATCGAGATCAATTGGGTAAATTGCTAGAGGGAATGGGCTTGAAGTCCACAAAGTAAAAATAACTATCATAGTGGTAACCCAACCATGATGATGGAGATCCCAAGAACTTGGTTCAATGGGAAAACTAAACTATGAAGGTTATGTTGTAACACTTGGAGACAATGTTATAACCCATCCGTAGAAAGCAAAACCAAATGTTGAAACACCTGCAAAGTTGTGGTGAGGCTAAGTCATTTGATTTTTAATGATTCCTACACCTCGTTGAGGTTGAGTATGGCAGATACACGGATAGGAGATCACTTATATATGTGAGAAGTGTGGGCCGCTTCAAAGTAACACTTATGAATCCAAAGTGGTGCCCATGGTGAAACGGACACAAAATGTGAGAAAGAAGATGTTGAGACCTTATTGTGTTAATACTATTGACTCGGTATACACCGTGGATGAATAGTTCAAAGCATTGCGTCCACTAAGCGACCGATGTACGATGGTATTGACTACGGAAGGTTCAAAGCCATAAGCTACCTTTCCAAATACAATATTGTCTCTTGAGGATCTGGTTTGCATGTCCGCATTCATGCATACATTAATTTCCACTCATGTGGGGATTGTTAGAAATTTTGGTTTTGATAAAGCGGTGTCGAATTCGACTTTGACTAATTTTTGGTGGCTAAATATTTAGTCGGAGGAATTAAATTATATATTAATTATCTACGTTCCGAGTATATGTTCATCGTATTTTTATTTCTCAAAATCAAATTTGGTGAGTGAGAAATCAATACGAAGGTAGCCACATAAATGGGCATTATGTAAAGATCATGTAAAAGGAGATGAAATGCTTATGCCATATCCCACATGGAATACAAATCATAGTTTATTTACTATAAGGTATTATTTATTGTATAAACTATAATACAAGTGGATGATCACAAGTGGGCCACGCGCAGGGGTCGAATAATATAGGCCTCTCGGTGCCCTGTATAGAAAGATCACATCTTTTGGCTCGAAAAAGACACATTTTGACCGACAGACGCACTTGTACATAGACGCACGACCTGGCGCGACGACCGAGTCGCGCGCTGCCCGTCGCGCGAGTACGGCATGACTTACAACTCGGCCGACGGGCCATGCGCGCTAGCCCGTGCGTGGACTCGCAGCAGCTACGACCCGATGCACGGTCGTGCGTCCGCCCGTGCCGTTCCCAGGTTGAAATCCGTTTTAATTAATTACAAAAATTTACAAAAAATAATTAAACATTTATTTTTAAATATTTTTGGTCCAAAAAGAATAAGGGACTTGAAGCCCAAGCCCGTGGCCCGCGACCCTCGGCCCGGACTCCGAGCCGAGCCGGCCGGGCGGCGGCAGCCGCACAGACACGCTGTTGTGTACTTTGAACCAAACCCACAAGCATGTAGGTCCTCACCCCTTTAGAAACTTGGGTGCCTCAAAGGCCCAAACCCATAAGTCCAACTTGGGATATATTAAGTGTGCAAACTTTTCATCATTTTTCTATGTGGGATGGAGCATTTCTCCTTCCCACATTTTCTATTTTCCTTACCATTTATTTCTATTAAGTGGCTAACTTCTAGCATTAATTTTTCATTCACCGGAATCGGTTTGAGAAATTCCAAATGCTATTCTCATCTACTCTCTTAGAAGAATTTTTACAAATAATTTAATTCCATTTTTCACTAATGGAAACCACTTAATTATTTGGTCAAAATCGGGTCAACACCCATTTCTCAAAGACCAAATTCCAACAATCCCCTTCATGAATGAAATTAATGCATGCGTGTATGCGATTCGCGTGAAAGTCTCGGCGAATCGTTATTGCATCGAGGATAGGTAGATTGTGGCTTTGAACCTTCCCGAGTAAAATACTATCGGATTTACTAGCCGCTTAGTGACGCGATGTCTTGAACTACTCAACCGCTTTGTAAACCGAGACAACAAGATTTTACACAATAACAACTCTAACACTTGTTGTTCTCACGTTGTGTCCATTTTGGCCCTTGACCATAACTTAGATTTATTAGTGTTTCTTTGAAGTGACCATTACTTCTCACTTATATAGGTAATCTCCTTTTGAAGAGTATCTTGCCATACTCCACCTTTCTAAGTATAGGAATCATTAAAAGTCTTAAACTTAACCTCACCACATTTAGCGATTTACATTCACTTGGATGTATCGAAAATGAGCTAACACATTTTCCAAGTGTTCAAATTTGAACATTCATAACTTAGTTGTCTCATTGAACCAAGGTCTTAGGATCTCCAATTCACAAGGTTGCGTTACCACTATGAACATTCTTTAAGTTGTGGATTTTAAACTCATTCCCTTAACATTTATATAATTGATCTCGATTTATGCCTTTTGTAAGCGAATCCGCAAGGTTTTCCTTTGACTTCACGTAGTCAACCGAAATAACCCATTCGAAATTAATCGTTGTCTATGGTATTGTGTCTCGACGTATATGTCTAGACTTACCATTATATATATTGCTTTGTGCCTTTCCAATTGATGATTGACTATCACGGTTTATCATCACGGAGCACAAGCTTATTCCAACAAGGAATATCCTCTAAGAAGTTTCTAAGCCATTAAACCTTCTTCTCCGGCTTTATCCAAAGCAATGAACTCGGAATCCATAGTGGATCGAGCTATGCACGTCTACTAAGAAGACTTCCACGATACCGCTTCTCCACCTATTGTGAAAACAAATCCACTTGTGGACTTGGAGTCTTTTGTGCCACGATATCCAATTGACATCACACTATCCTTCTAAATACGCCGGATATCTTGTATAAAGTATTCCATAGTTCATGTATATTTTAAATATCTAAGTACCCTCATCATGGCTTTCGGTGATCGTACTTGGGTTACTTGTGAACCTACTTAGTTTACTCATTTGAATATGCAATGTCCGGACGTGTACAATTCGTTAAGTACATCGACGCCAATTACCCTTGCATATTCATTTGAGAAACGGTTCGCCTATATTATTGGCCAAGTGTGGACCTAGATCTATAGGTGTCTTAGCCGGTGGACTATCAAAAGCATTAAACCTTCTAAGTATGTTTTTGACATAATGAGACCGTGACAAGACAATTCCATCCAAGTCCTAGAGATTTTAATCCCTAATATAACATCGAGATAATCCAATATCCTTCATGTCAAAGTTTCTTCTTCAACATGTTCTTAGTATTCATGATTAAATCATGACTACTACCCATAATCAACATATCATCCACATAAAGGCATACTATGACATAATCATTTGTATACCTTTAATGTAGACACACTTGTCACATTCGTTGATCTTGAAACTGTTTGACATCATAGTCGAGTCAAACCTTTCGTGCCATTGTTTAGGTGCTTGTTTTAGTTCATAAAGTGACTTAACAAGTTTACACACCTTTCTCTCTTAACCGGGTGAAACGTACCCCTAGGGTTGTTCCATATAGATCTCCTCTTCAAGCTCACCATTCAAGAAGGCAATCTTAACGTCCATTTGATGTATCTCAAGGTTATGCAAGGCTGCAATAGCAATGAGAACACGAATGGACGTAATCCTCGTGACAGGAGAATATGTATCGAAGAAGTCATATCCCTCCTTTTATCTAAACCCTTTAGCTACCAAACGGGCTTTATATTTATCAATAGATCCATCAGCTTTATACTTCCTTTTAAGGATCCACTTGCATCCCAAAGGTTTGCAACCCGGTGGGAGATCAACTAACTCCCAAGTGTGATTTTGCATGATAGAATCTATCTCATTATTGATAGCTTCTTTCCAGAGAGGAGCTTCTGGACTAGACAATGCTTCTTGAATAGTTCGGGGTTCGTTTTCTAGCATATAAGTTAGAAAATCAGGACCGAAAAGCTTAACTACTTTTGTCCTTTTACTGCGCCTTGGTTCCTCTTCATCATCACCTTGAGGTTACCTTGTAGTTTCATAAGTTCGTTTACTTGAACTTTCTTCTTTCCGTTCTTTGTTCAGAAAGATATTCTCGAAGAATACATCATTCCTTGATTCAATGATCATACCTTCATTTTTATCAGGAATTGCTGACTTGTGCACTTAAAAGCGATGAGCACTACTATTGTTAGCAAATCCAATAAATGCACAATCGATCGTCTCCGGACCGATTCTAACTTGTTTCGGCTTAGGTACTTCGACTTTAGCCAAACACCCCCACACTTTTAGGTATTTATATGACGGTGTCCTTCCATAACTCGTATGGAGTTTCGTTTTCCTTTGTGTGGGATCTTATTAAGAATGTAGTTTGCAGAAAGTATGGCTTCCCGGCCCCCACAAGTTTTGGGGTAACCCAAAACTTAACAACATCGCATTCATCATCTCCTTAAGAGTACGATTTTTGTGTTCTGCAACACCATTTGATTGAGGTGAGTAAGGTGCAGTCGTTTGATGAATTATACCCGCTTCCGAGCAAAAATCTTCAAACGGAGCAACATACTCTCCGCCTCTATCACTCCGAATCATCTTAATTTTGAAATTAAGCTGATTTTCAACTTCATTCTTATAAGTTTTAAAAATTACTAAAGCTTCATCTTTGCTTTTCAAAAGATACACATAGCAATATCTTGTGCAATCGTCTATAAACGATATGAAGTACTTTTTCCCACACGAGTTTGCACAATTTTTAAATCACACATCGCATGAATTAACTCGAGTGGTTTGGTACTTCTCGTTACCAAATAAAATGGTGATTTGGCCAACTTTGCTTCAACACAAATTTCGCATTTGTCTTGTGAATCGGTTTTAAATGTAGGTATTAATTCCGATTCACTAACGTTTTAATTGTGTTGAAGTTTACGTGTCCTAATCTATCATGCCATAAATTAGAACAATCCAACAAGTAAACAGAAGTAAAGTTTTTATTCTTCGCCTCTTGGTGGAAAACAAACATTACAGACATCTTGAATGTGCCCTTATCAAGGTAGCCTTTACAAAAGAAACCGACATTCTTGGTCATTACAAACTTGTCGGACTCAAACACTAGTCTAAACCCGGCTTTACTAAGCAAAGGATCGGAAACCAAATTCTTGCGGATGTCTGGGACATGCATTACATCTACAAGCGTAAGCTCCTTTCCGGAAGTAATCTTAAGCACCACTTTCCCAAGCCCAACGATATTGGAAGTCGAAGAATTCCCCATGAAAAGTTTTCTTCCATTTATCGGAGTATAGGAGGAGAACATCTCCTTGTCGGTACAAATGTGACGAGTAGCCCCGATATCTATTCACCACTCCCTTGGGTTATCCACAATATTGGCTTGAAACACAACGGCGGTGAGATCGAGCTCCGACATGTCGATTGGAACCGACTTGTCCTCCATCACATTGGCTTGTTGGTTGCCACCTCGATGGCTCTTTTTAGGGTGTCGGCAATCCTTCGCCATGTGGTTCGGTTTGCCACAGTTGTAGCAATTACCCTTGAACGTTTTGGCCTTTCCCTTTTCTTTCTCGGAGTGCTTGCGTTTCTTGCTGGTGCTCGATTCAGCAAGAATGGCCTTAGCCTCCGTTCCAGACTTATTGGATTTCACCTCTAATTTTCAGTTGTCTTCTTCGATCCGAAGCCGAACAATCAGATCCTCAATCCCCATCTCTTTACGCTTGTGCTTGAGGTAATTTTTGAAATCTTTCCACAATGACGGTAATTTTTCGATTATTGCAGCCACTTGAAAGGATTCATTCAAAATCATCCCTTCAGACACTAAGTCGTGAAGTATGATTTGAATCTCCTGAACTTGGTTGATCACCGCCTTGGTGTCAACCATCTTGTACTCGAGAAATTTGCCGACAACAAATTTCTTTTTGCCGGCATCTTCTGTCTTGTACTTCTTCTCCAAGGAATCCTACAATTCCTTGGACGTCTTGAACGTGCTATAGACATTGTAGAGGGTGTCGTCTAGCCCGTTCAATACATAGTTGCGATACAGAAAATCGCTGTTATGCCAAGCATCCACAAGCGATTCTCCGATTATAGTCGACTTCTTCATCTCCAACGGCGGTAGGGGTCGTCTTTCGGAAAAATGAGATAACCCCAAGGTGGTAAGGTAGAACAACATCTTTTGTTGCCAATGTTTGAAGTCGGCTTAGGAGAACTTGGGCGGCTTTTCGCCGTGAGCGGAATCAATAGTCATTGGTGTGAACGAGATTGATGTCGATGCCATCGTCTTGACATAAATGGATATTTCGTCTTGCGATTGTTAAGAAAAAATTGTATGGTTTTGTTTAGGAAAATGGCTAGTGTATAAGTGTATGGTTAAGTCGAGGCTGAATTGAATTCGTCTCCTCAAGACGAAATACACCCGTATATCGAGTGCTTACGGTTTCGGCGCTCGTCTCTAAGATACAACGACTTTTTATCTTGTGCAGTTAGCAAAGACCAAAGCCAAAATCGGAACTACATCGAACAACAAGAGTTTCGACTTTCAAGCTATGAATGAGGGAAATAAGTCAATATGAGAATGCAATGACCGATTTTATGTTTCGGTAGTTTTTGTGTGTTAATTAAGTCGGCAAAGGTCGAATAATATAGGCCTCGGAGCTCCATATGGAAATATCACGTCTTTTGGCTCGAAAAGACATATTTTGACCGACAGACGCACATGTTCATAGATGCCGCGACTTGGCGCACGCCCGGCGTCGCTGCGCGCAGATGCGGCATGACGCATGACACGATGCACGAGCCATGCGCCAACCCGTCGCGTTAACTCGCGCGGCCTTCTGCATGAAGACGCGACCTGGCCGACGACGGCATGCGCGCCCGCGTGCGTGTTTCGTTAAACATTTATTTTTAAAGGTTTTGGTCCAAAAAGAATAAGGGCCCATGCTCGCGGCCCCACGACCTGCATTGGCCGAGCCGGCCGACGCAGCAGCACGTGTGCTTTGAACCAAACTCACAAGCATGTAGGTCCTCACCCCTTTAAAATCTTGGGTTCTCCAAAGGGCCCAAACCCATAAGTCCAACTTGAGATATATTAAGTGTGCAAACTTTTCATTCTTTTCCTATGTGGGATGGATCATTTCTCCTTCCCCACATTTTTCATTTTCAATACCATTTATTTCTATTAAGTGGCTAATTTCTAGCATTAATTTCTCATTCACCGGAATCGGTTTTGAGAAATTGCAAATGCTATTCTCATCTACTCGTTAGTAGAATTTTCATAAATAATTTAATTCCATTTTTCACTAATGGAAACCACTTAACTATTTGGTCAAAATCGGTCAACACTCATTTCTCAAAGACCAAATTCCAACAAATACATTGGCCCCACGAACGTATCCGAACGTGCTAATATTTCTAAATTGTCAACAATTTCAATATTTGTATGGAATGAAATTGATCCACATCACATAGATCACATTTCATAAGCAAATTAAAGAATGTGTGCTATTTCTTTCGGCCGAAGTAAATTGTTGGGTGAAAAGGTTTTATTTAACTCTTATCGGACTAGTAATTAAAGTCGGGGTGATGAAAAGCTTGTAGCTTCCTTCAATCTATAAATGCATGGTTGGCGTAGTCCACATTTGATGCCTGAATGAGGCACACAATTAAAGAGAGTAATTGTTGAGAGGTTGGAAGTTTAAGAAATTCAAAGTTAGGCAACACTTGAGACATAAACAGTGGATTTTTCTCTTGGGGTGTTAGTTAGGCATTAATTTTTATTGTTATTTTTGTAAGCTCGCAACCCTACCACACGGGCAGAGTCACCTATACTGGTTACTCTAGCCCAATTTTTTTTTTTCTCTATCTTAACTATTTTTACTCCTTAAAAATATATATATTTTTTTGTATTTTTCTTCCATAGAAAAACGAGACAAAAATAAACAAACTAGGGCTACAAATGAACAAAGTCGCTCTTGAGCTATTTGAAGTTCGATTTGATAAAAGCTCGTTAGAGTTCGTTTAATGAGGCTCGTTAAAATAAACAAACTTGTAAACTCAAACTTAGAGATATTCGGTTCTTTAGCTCGTGAACATGCTCGTGAATAGGCTCGATCGTAAGCTTGTATAAATTAAACTAATATTTTGATATTAATTTAATTTTTCACATTTTTAATTAAGATAATATAAAAATATTTCAATAAAATGATTTTTTGAATAAAATTATAAGTTTTAATTAATATATTATGAATTTTAAATATAAATAATTTTATATTTTGTAATAAATTGAAGAATAATTTAATTTTATTAATATTTGCTAAGATTGTTTAGGCTCGATTAAACTCGAAAAAGTTCGTGAGCCATTAATATGTTGGATAAATTCAGGCTTGAGTTCGACTCGATAGAAATGAGTCAAACTCAAACATTCAAAAGCACGACTCAGTTTGGTTCGATTGCGTCCTTTATCCAAACCACATAAACATTTATGTCATTTCCTTTATTTTCTCTGTTCATTTTATCATTTTATTGTCGTCTTTTCAGGAAAAAAAAAAAATGTATTGCTTGATCCGGTGCTAGCCTAAAAAGATTTTCGATTATTTAATAATGTTGATTTTGAATAAGTCCTAGTCATGTAATCAAGTACCTCGTGTATTAATAATGTTCTTCACTTTGAACTTGTAATCTCCTCCTTTGTTTGGAGTGAAATTATCTATTTCCGTCAAAAGAACACGACCAGAAAACCGCGGATTAGCAACGGCAATTAGCGATAGAAGTACTATTCGTTGCTAATAGATAGAGGTGATAATTTTTGACACGATACGATAACATGACAAGAAAAATATACGAAAATAGCAGGTTAGTGTTTAGCCTTATCGTGTTCGTGTACTTATCGCCCGATACGATAAGGACAAAAATTTCGTGTCGAGTTCGTGTTTTTGTCGTGTTTACACAATAAGGACACGAACACGATAGTGACACAATAATGACGCGACACAAAACACGATAATTACACGATAATGACACATTTACCTTTTAGTGACACGATAACTGATATTTTGTATGCTTGTATCGTATATTGTTGTTGATTACAATGTTACTGAGAATAGAGAATGCCTTCAAAATGGCAAATTACGAAAGAAAAATTACGGAAAATGAACTAACTATTACAATGGTTAATAGAACTTTAGAAGTCGAGTCGAGATGAATCTCTTTCCGCAAAGTAATTACGCCCCGATTAGTGCTCACGGTTTGACGATTGCTTCCAAAGATGAAACGGCTTACGTCTCTTACGTGTAGTAGCACCACTAACACGAAGCACTCGCGAACTAGAAATGTGTTGAAGATCGGTTCTTGGACTTAGTGCGAGAATGCGAGAATATATGAGTGTATATTTTTATGGAGTAAAATTTCAGTAGCTCAAATCGCAATGCACAAAATGGTATATATAGCCAACCAACACCGTATGAGATAACAAAGTAGTGGGCATTAATCCAATTGTAACATCCCGGATGTTACACCCCACTACCCCATACAAATGACAAGTAGTGGGCTCTTTTGAGATAATCACTACTCGTAGGAGTTACTAACTCTCCAACAATCAGTCACCTAACGGACATCTACAATGTCCGATTCATTGGCTCCAATAGTCAACAAATCACTCAGTCTGGGCCAAGCCCATTTTCGAGTGGCAAAACTTTAGTGGACCTGGACCCGAGCCCAATAGGCCGGGCCGCCCGCCCAAGCCCAAGCCCGATCCCAGGCCGAGGCCGTGTCGGGCGGGCGTGTGGCCCACTTGTAATTGTTATAATTTATACAACATATAACACCTTATAGTATATAAATTAGGATAAACAATGATTTGTATTACATGTGGGATAAGGCAAAAGCCTTTCATTTCCCTTTACAAAATCTTTACATAATGCCCATTTATGTGGCTACCTTCGTGTTTTAATTTCTCACTCACCGAAATTCGGTTTTGAGAAATAAAAACACAACGAACATCTACTCGGAACGTAGATTAATAATATATAATTTAATTCCTACAGAATTAAATTTTTAGCCACCGAAAAAAATTGGCCAAAGTCGGGTCGACACCAACTTTATCAAAACCAAAATTTCCAACAATCCCCGCATGAGTGGAAATTAATGCATGCATGAATGCGGACACGCAAACCAGTCCTCAAGAGACAATATTACATTCGAAAAGGTAGCTTATGGCTTTGAACCTTCCCGTAGTCAATACCATCGGGTACACGGCGGCTTAGTGGACGCAATGCCTTGAACTATTCCTCCACGGTGTATACCGAGTCAACGATATTAACACAATAAGGTCTCAACATCTTGTTCTCACGTTTTGTGTCCGTTTGCCATGAACACCACTTTGGATTCATAAATGTTACTTTGAAGCGGCCCGCACTTCTTACTTATATAGGTGATCTTCTATCCGAGTATCTGTCATACTCAACCTCAACGAGGTGTAGGAATCATCAAAAGTCAAATGACTTAGCCTCACCAAGACTTTGCGGGTGTTTCAACACTTGGTATTGCTTTCTAGGGATGGGTTATAACATTGTTTCCAAGTGTTACAACATAACCTTCATAGTTTAGTTTTCCCATTGAACCAAGTTCTTGGGATCTCCAGTCATCATGGTTGGGTTACCACTATGATGGTTATTTTTACTTTGTGGACTTTAAGCCCATTCCCTCTAGCAATTTACCTAATTGATCTCGATTCAGTCCTTTCGTCAAAGGATCTGCCAAATTGTCTTTTGACTTTACGTAGTCAATTGACATCACACCATTTGAGATCAATTGTCTAACGGTATTGTGTCTCCGACGAATATGTCTAGACTTACCGTTATACATATTGCTCTGTGCCCTTCCTATAGCCGCTTGGCTATCACAGTGAATCATCACAGAAGGCACAGGCTTCCTCCAACATGGAATATCTTCCAAAAAGTTTGAAGTCATTCTCGCTTCTTCACGACTTTATCCAAAGCTATAAACTCGAGATTCCATGGTGGACCGAGCTATACACGTTTGCTTCGTGGACTTCCACGATCAAAGAAGACTCTCAATGGTGAATATGTATCCACTAGTTGAATAAGAATCTTTCGAATCAAATCCAACTAGCATCACTATATCCTTCAAGTACATCTGAATATCTTGAGTAGTATACCCCATAATCCAAGGTATACTTCAAGTATTTTAATACCATGGTTAACGCTTTCCAATGCTCATGGCTTGGATTGCTCGTGAACCTACTCAACATCGACCGCCTATTATACATGAGTATTTGTTAGAGAATTTTCTAACCGCAAGTCTACGGTGTCAAGTTTTAATATAGTGATATGAGTAGGGTTGTCGTATCCACAGGGGAATGCGTGTATAAGTACCAAGTATAAATTACCTATGTTATATTTTGAGATCAATAATAGATGGATATCGCAATTTATAAATAAAAACAACCAGATATAACTAATCAAAATATAAACATCTAATTCTATGGGAGAATGAATTCTAGAGGTGTGATGAATCTTATTATCCCTTATTTTATTAATGTGGTTTATCAATCATCAACTATCAATTTATAAGTCAAGATTTCTACAATAATCATTTCCTCTCCCGAGTGCCAAATGATTTTAGATCATAATTGGGAAATCAATATCTCTATAAAAATCACCAAATGCAATCTCAATAAAAACTATCAATCTTAATACATGACTTCAAAGGATTCACAAATCTTTCAATTTTATGAAATCCTAGGTTATGCTATTTCAAGGTCATGTATTCAATTACCTCTCTCAAGTGTCAAATCAAATACACCAAACACTCTAAATTATTGATCAAGTAATTTAGAAGCAATAGATCGAAATAGCACAAATAAATTGGGAAATCTAGATTGACAAACCACAATATCAAAACATAAGTTCAAACATAGATTACAACATCCCTATAGAATTATAAATTTTAGCTCATGATGAAAATACAAATACCCATAATCAAATGAGAATGCATCTCAAATGATATACAAGAAACAACAAAGAAGGAATTAAAGAGATTAAAGAAGAATCTTATCTGTTTCTAGATGATAAATGCCTTCAATCTTCTTCCCTAACTCTTTCCTTGTGTCTTGGTGGTGTTGGTTTTCATCCCCAGTGTCCTCCATGCCCTAGTTCAAGCCTACCATGTATCTATTTATAGTATCCTCCTTTTAGATCCAAAAATCGGACATTTCTTGTTTTGTCGCCCGCCCACGGCAGCTTATTTTCGAACACAAACCAGACTGCCCATTTTTGGTACCCGCGCTGCAGCGCTAAGGGGAAGTCTTTGCAGCCGCGTAGAACACTCTGAGCGGCTGCAGCGCCGTTTTTGGGCGTTGTGGCGCGCCATTTGTTTATGCTGCAAAGTGCCTCTTTTTCGTCTTTGTAGCGCCATCCAAACGTCCGAATTTGCTTTGGTTGTCTTCATAAGAGTTGTAGCTCTCTCTTAGCTTTCCATAGCCACTTGAATCAGCTCACTATCAATTTTGTATAGGGAGTTATGACCAAAATACTAAACCCAGTGATCTTTAGAAATTCCGACAGCGTTTGGATGTTTCTTCCAATCAATCTTTCGTTGTTTGATCATTCTTGCTTCTTTTGACACACGACTCATTAAAATAACTCTAGACTCAATATAATTGGACCTCAACATGGCTTGGTCACTCAAATGACTCGAAACAATAGAAATTAATACCTAACCTATGAGATATAACAAAAACGATTCAAAATACTCAAAAACAACACAAAACTCTAGTGTCGAAAGCCCAAATCAATGGTATAAAACCAATCGAACAAGTATTCCATCTCGAGCCACTTTGGTTTCGCTTTATTAGCAACCAGATTTATACTTAAATCAATGGGCGTCTTTGACGGTGAATGTCAAAAGCATTGAATTTCTGAGCACTTTCTCCACATAGTGGGATTGTGACAAGATAATTCCATCGGGAGTTCTGCGATTTTTATCCCAAGGATTACATCAAGGTCCCCATATCCTTCATGTCAAAGTTCCTCTTTAACATTCTTTTAGTCTCCATGATAATATCATGACTACTTCCCATGATTAACAAATCGTCCACGTATAGACAAACTATGACAAATGCTTCGATGTCCCTTTAACATATACGCATTTATCACACTCGTTGATTTTAAATCCATTTGACAACATCGTATTGTCAAACTTAAGATGCCATTGTTTTGGAGCTTGTTTCATCCGTACAAGGATCTTATTAACTTGCACACCTTCTTTTCTTGAACGGGTGCAACAAACCCTTCGAGGTTGTTCCATGTAGATTTCAAACATCTATCTCTCCATTCGTAAACGCCGTCTTGACATCCATTTGATGAATCTCTAGATTGTGTAAAGCAAAGAATCGCAAGAAGCACCGAATAGACGCAATCCTCGTTCTTGTAGAATAGGTATCAAAGAAGTCATATTGTTCTTTTTGTTTAAAGCCTTTGGCTACAAGCCGTGCTTTATACTTATCAATAGTTCCATCTGCTTTATACTTCTTCTTTAGGATCCATTTACATCCTAAAGGTTTATGACCATGGGGAGATCAACCAACTCCCAAGTATGGTTTGCGAGAATGGACTCGATTTCACTATTGATAGCTTCTTGCCGTGAGCGAGCATCCGGACCGCTTAGAGCCTCTTTAATCGAGTTTGGCTCACCATCTAATATAAATGGTATGTAATCGGCCCAAAAGACTTAGCCGTCTTAGACCTCTTCTGCGTCTCGGTTCTTCACTAATTGGTGTTGAACCACTTACGGTTTCGTGAGTTCTTTTATTAGTACTCACTTCTAACTTTTTCTACAAGGGTAGACATCCTCAAAGAATATAGCATTCCTTGATTCGATTATGGTACCTTGATCATTTCCGGATTTTTCGACTTATGTATCATAAACCTATATGCACTACTTTGGTATGCATATCCCACAAAGACACAATCAACTGTCTTTGGTCCAATTTTAACTTGTTTTGGTTCAGGTATTGCTACCTTAGCCAAACACACCCACACTTTAAGGTATTTATAAGAAGCTTACGATTTTTCCACAATTCGTAAGGTGTCTTATCTTTCCTTTAAGTGGTATTTTATTCAATATGTGGTTGGTTGTTAAAACAGCTTCCCCCACATATTCGGGGTAATCGGAACTTATCAACATGGCATTCATCATCTCTTTTAGAGTCCAGCTTTTTTGCGTCAAAGAACATGTTTGTTAGATCTGTGGTGAATATGGTGTTGTTGTTTGATGAATTATGCCCGACTAGGTACATAGTTCTTCAAATGGTGCAACATATTCGCCACCTCTATCACTCCGAATTATTTTAATCATTTTCGCCAAGTTGATTTTCAACTTCATTTTTATAATTCTTAAATGCCTCTAATGCTTCATCTTTGCTTCTTAACAAGTATAAGTAGCAAAACCTTGTGCAATCATCAATAAATGTGATGAAATATTTTTTTACCACCTTTAGTTTGCACAAATTTTAGATCACACACATCAGTGTGTATCAACTCTAAAGGTGAAGTGCTCCTTTCGACCGAATGAAACGGTAATTTAGCCATTTTAGCTTCAACACAAACTTCACATTTTCTTTGTGAGTTTACTTGGTGAATTAATCAATTCTAAATTTACCAATCTTTTTATAGCATTGATTTACATGTCCGATCTAATATGCCATAAATTAGAGCACTCAACAATATAAAGAAGAATATTCATTCTTATTCATATTCTCGCCAAAACGTGTACAATCATTACATTCATTTTGAAGCAGTCCTTTGTCTAGATAACCTCTACCAACGAATTGTCTAAATTTGCTAAGTACAAACTTTTCGGACTCAAAAACTAGTCTAAACCCATGGTTGACCGAACACGAACCCGAAAGCATTTTTGCGGATGTCCGGGACATGCAAAGACATCCATCGCCTTCAACTCCTTTCCCGAAGTAAGCTTTAGCACCACCGTTCCAACGCCAAAGAACATCGAAGAGGCGTGATTCCCCATATGGAGCTTCATTCCGGTCGATGGGATGTAAGAAGAGAATGCATCCTTATCGGAAACAGACATGGCAAATGGCATCGGTATCCACAAACCATTCTTTCGGGTTATCCACCAAATTGGCTTCAAACACCACCGAGCGACATGTAAACGTCGGCTCCCTTTCTTCAACCACATTGGCATTGATGCGGTTTGGTTTTCTTTTTCTTTGGTGGCGACGCAAATTTTGCCATATGGTTTGGTTTGCCCAGATTGTAGCAAGCTCCCCTGAAATTTTCATTGCCGGTTTTTGCCTTTATCGTTAGGCCTTTTCTTGAGTTACTTGACGAGCCGTGCTCCATCAAGTTGGCTTTTGACTCCATAGGGACAATCTTGGACTTAGAGTCAATCCTCCTATTGTCTTCCTCAGTCGAGTTTGACAATCGGATCCTCTAGTCCTATCTCCTTTCGCTTATGTTTGAGATAATTCTTGAAATCCCTCCAACTTGGGGCAATTTCTCAATCAGGCGGCCACTTGAATGCTTCCAAAGCCATTCCCTCGGGAGAGATTTAATGTAGGATCAATGGAACTTGAACTTGTTCCATCACGGTTTTAGAATCAACCATCACAGAATCCAAGAAATTACCGACAACAAATTTCTTTGTGCGGCATCCTCGGTTTTTACTTCTTCTCCAAAGAATCCCACAATTCTTTGGAGGATTTCAAAGACAATACACTTTGTAAAGTGCATCACTAAGTCCGTTTAGGACATAGTTACACAGAAATCACCCTGGCCCCATGCATCAAACGCAGCGCGTTTTCAAAGATTCGTTTCATTTTCGGCAACAACGGGAGCGTCCTCGGTCATATATTTCGCGGACTCGGAGTAGTCGGGTAAAACAACATTTTTTTTGCCACCTCTTGAAGTCGAAACCCATGATTTTTTTTCGATTTTCGGCTTGAGCGGGAGGGATGATCGGGGTTCTACTTGTGCTTGCCATCGTGAAGTTCGATAATTGCTTTGCGATTGTTGATTACAATGTTACTGAGAATACGGAATGCCTTCAAACCGCAAATTACGAGTAAATGTAAAATTACGAGAAAATGAACTAACTATTACAATGGTTAATAGAACTTCCGAAAGTTTAGTCGAGATGAATCTCTTTCCCAAAGCAATTATGTCGGCTAGTGCTCACGGTTTGACATATTGCTTCCAAAGATGAAACGGCTTACGTCTTACGTAGTAGCACCACTAACACGTAAAACACTGCGAACTAGAAATGTCTTTCAAGATCCGATTGTTGGATTTAGTGCGAATGCGAGAATATATGAGTGTATATATTTTATGGAGTAAGAATTCGTAGCTCAAACTACAATGCACAAAATGGTATATATAGCCAACCTTTTTGTAGGAGATAACAAAGTAGTGGGCATTAATCCAATTGTAACATCCGGATGTTACACCCCACTACTCCATAACAGGACAAGTAGTGGGCTCTTTTCGGATAATCACTCTTTGTAGGAGTTACTAACTCTCCACAGTCACGAATAACGGACACCTACAATGTCCGGATTCATTGGCTCCAACGGTCCAACAAATCACTCGAGTCCGAGCCAAGCCCATTTTCAAGTGGCAAAATTTTAGTGGACTTGTACCGGGCCCAACAGGGTCGGGCCACCCGCCCAAGCCCGATCCCATGCACATGCCCAAGCCCAAGCCCAGCCCCGACCCCGGCCGAGGTCGGGCCTGGCAGCGTGTTGCCTACTTGTGATCATCAACTTGTGTTATAGTTCATACAACATATAACACCTTCTAATATATAAACTAGGATAAACAATGATTTGTATTCCATGTGGGATAAGGCAAAAGCCTTTCATTTCCCTTTACAAAATCTTTATATAATGCCCATTTATGTGGCTACTTTCGTGTATTAATTTCTCACTCACCGAAATTCGGTTTGAGAAATAAAAATACTACGAACATCTACTCGAACGTATATTAATAATATATAATTTAATTCCTCCAGAATTAAATTTTTAGCCACCGAAAAAATTGGTCAAAGTCGGGTCGACACCCACTTTATCAAAACCAAAATTCCCAACAATTGTCGTGTAATATCGTGTCATATTGTGTAATTTGCTATCGTGTATTGACATGTAAATTATTTTCTTTTAATTTTTACTTATCGTGTCACTATTGTATCGCGGTCGTAGGTGTCGTGTCAACACGAAAATTTTCGTGTTCGTGTCGTAGGGTCGTGTAGATTCTTATCGTGATGTGTTCGTATTTATTTTTAAAGGTTTTTGGTCCAAAAAGAATAAGGGCCTAAGCTCGCGGCCCACGACCGGACTCGGGCCTACCCGGCCGACGCCACAAGACGCACGTGTGCTTTGAACCAAACTCACAAGCATGTAGGTCCTCACCCCTTTAAAATCTTGGGTTCTCCAAAGGGCCCAAACCCATAACCCCTTTATATATGTTGGGTGAAAAGGTTTTATTTAACTCTTATCGGACTAGTAATTAAAGTCGGGGTGATGAAAAGCTTGTAGCTTCCTTCAATCTATAAATGCATGGTTGGCGTAGTCCACATTTGATGCCTGAATGAGGCACACAATTAAAGAGAGTAATTGTTGAGAGGTTGGAAGTTTAAGAAATTCAAGTTAGGCAACACTTGAGACATAACAGTGGATTTTTCTCTTGGGGTGTTAGTTAGGCATTAATTTTTTATTGTTATTTTTGTAAGCTCTCAACCCTACCACACGGGGGCATAGCCAGCCTATACTGAGTTTACTCTTAGCCCAATTTTTTTCTCTCTATCTTAACTATTTTTACTCCTTAAAAATATATATAATTTTTTTGTATTTTTCTTCCATAGAAAAAAAACGAGACAAAAATATTTTTGGGTGAAGGCCCCCTTTGTCTATGCCCATGCTACCACATACGTAGGCTTGTCATCATCCGAACTAGGGCTACAAATGAACAAAGTCGCTCTTGAGCTATTTGAAGTTCGATTTGATAAAAGCTCGTTAGAGTTCGTTTAATGAGGCTCGTTAAAATAAACAAACTTGTAAACTCAAACTTAGAGATATTCGGTTCTTTAGCTCGTGAACATGCTCGTTAGTAAGCTCGTGAATAGGCTCGATAGTAAGCTTGTATAAATTAAACTAATATTTTGATATTAATTTAATTTTTCACATTTTTAATTAAGATAATATATATTTCAATAAAATGATTTTTGAATAAAATTATAAGTTTTAATTAATATATTATGAATATTAAATATAAATAATTTTATATTTTGTAATAAATTGAAGAATGATTTAATTTTATTAATATTTGCTAAGATCGTTTAGGCTCGATTAAACTCGAAAAAGTTCGTGAGCCATTAATATGTTGGATAAATTCGAGGCTTGAGTTCGACTCGATAGAAATGAGGCAAATTCAAACATTCAAAAGCACGACTCGGTTTGGTTCGATTGCGACCTTTATCCAAACCACATAAACATTTATGTCATTTCCTTTATTTTCTCTGTTCATTTTATCATTTTATTGTCGTCTTTTCAGGGAAAAAAAAATGTATTGCTTGATCCGGGTGCTAGCCTAAAAAAGATTTTCGATTATTTAATAATGTTGATTTTGAATAAGTCCTAGTCATGTAATCAAGTACCTCGTGTATTAATAATGTTCTTCACTTTGAACTTGTAATCTCCTCCTTTGTTTGGAGTGAAATTATCTATTTCCGTCAAAAGAACACGACCAGAAAACCGCGGATTAGCAACGGCAATTAGCGATAGAAGTACTATTCGTTGCTAATAGATAGGGGTGATAATTTTTGACACGATACAATAACATGACAAGAAAAATATACGAAAATAGCAGGTTAGTGTTTTTTTTATCGTGTTCGTGTACTTTTTGCCTCAACACGATAAGGACACAAAAATTTCGTGTCGAATTCGTGTTTTTGTCGTGTTTACACAATAAGGACACGAACACGATAGTGACACGATAATGACGTGACACAAACACGATAATGACACATTTACCTGTTAGTGACACGATAACCTGATATTTTGTATGCTTGTATCGTATATTGTCGTGTAATATCGTGTCATATTCTGTAATTTGCTATCGTGTATTGACATGTAAATCATTTTCTTTTAATTTTTTACTTATCGTGTCACTATCGTATCGTGTCGTGTCGTGTCGGCACGAAAATTTTCGTGTTCGTGTCGTGTCAGAGTAGATCCTTATCGTGTTGTGTTCGTATTTGCCCTTATCGTGTCGTGTCGTTATCGTATCGACATGAAACATGACACGATAACACAATTTGCCACCCCTACTAATAGAGACGGATTAACGAAGGAAATTATATGTAAAATAATACCACCTAAAATGTTAAAGAAATAGCATATGTATAATCAATCCAAATATGATAGTTTTTGTTCACTACTACTTAACATGGTTAAATAAATAGTATGTAAAATTTGATGCAATTATGAACTCAAACTTCACTCTACTTTAAATAAAAGACAAAAATGTCTCGCAATTTTGAGAAATTGTCCAATTTGTTTGTTTAAACTCAGATGATACCTCACGATTGCTATCAAATTAATTTTCCTGTAATAATCACTTTTTATATAATATCAATCAATATAACATATAAAATATATATAAAAACGTGTCATCTAATTAACTTGATTTCAATTAAACCTTGTTCATTCTTTAAAAATAAAATGACGGAATAATTACAAACACCACTCTTGCGGTTTAGTCTAATTAAAAAAAAAAACTCAACTATCTTTTAAAATTAGAAATACCGTCTTGATATATATTTTTATTTTACAAAGCAGCAAACCCTGCACCTTAATGATGTTTTTTAGGTTTTTAAGTTGTTAATTGTTAAGTTAATTTGTAGATTGATGCCCGAGACAACTTCGTGTGATATTACCAAGATTTTCAAGCAGAGTATCCACGTAAATGGATACAACTAGAAGAGCGTACAAGATGACAATAAGGATCATTACTTTGAGGTGTTCAAGCTAAGTTAAGTAACTTAATATTCATGCATATTAATATATAGTTGTTGATTTTCTAGTTAGAAATAGTTAATATGTGTTGAACACGTTGTTAATGCTAGTGAATATGGTGTTGTGTTTTTGTTTATGTTTGTTGGCTTTCTAGTTAGAAATAGTTAATGCGTTTTGAACACGTCCTTAATATTGGTGACTATAGTGTTGGATTGTTTTATTTATGTTTGTTGATTTTCCAGTTAAAATATTGTTTAATGCGTGTCGAACATGTTGTTAATATTGGTGAATACGGTGTTGTTATTGTTGGTGAATAATGAGTTGTTTTTATTTAGATTGTGGCCAGATATTGTCAAATTTTAGGAAAATGTCGGAAATATTTTTTTGTTTTATTAAAATATATATATGTTTTTGTTTTTTTGTTGTGTAATTTGTTTCGTATTATATCTTGACATTGTTGATTTTTAAGAAACTAGTAAGAAACACGTGCATCACACGTGATCCACATGACTTTACTAAAATAATTTTATCATTCAATAATTTTATTGATTAATATTAAAATATTAAAAAGTGAAATAAATATTAATTAAATTTAAATATTACACAATATTTAATATATATATTTTGATTTACTTTAATTATAGATCGATATGAATTGTTAAATATTCATTTTAAAGAACTCAATCCCACAAAAATTTTACAATTAGTATAACAATGAAATATGTTTTAGCTTACAATCACATTCATCGGTCTTTCTTTTCATTGTTATGGCTAGAAAAGTATTTTTCTTACATGATTTTCGAGTTCTTTAGCATTGGATGCATTTTACATAAAAATAATTTAGCTTATAAATCATAAGCTAATGATTAGTGAATCACACGCAAGCTATCACATTAATAAAAAATAATTAATTGATATTATACTAAAATCCATCATAATATCACCATTTTATTTTTATTGTTATTGTTATTCAAATAAAATAAAATAAAATAAAGGTTAGTCAAATTCTTATACTTCATGTGCTTACTTCTTTTATTAAATCTCAGTTCTTGATTAAAGAAATATAAAAAATTACAATATAATATATATGTAAAAAATCATATATTATTTTAATTCTAGTAACAAAGTTAATATTTTATCATTAACACTTAAACTTAAAGTTTGTAGTCCTCCTATTTCCAGTGTCTTAAAAACAATAAACATTAACCTAATTTCTAAAAAAATTAATCCATTACTTTTATCGAGAGCCGGTATTAAATAAAACTCGAAAAAGTGATAAGTCGGAATCGAGTTTTGAAACTCTATTCAATTGCACACAAAATATATTTATTTAATAAATAATAAAACCAAAGACAATCTTATTAAAGAAAAAATAAGTTAACAATTTTCACGTGTCGATCTTCAATAATTAAATATAATACTAATTAACTTTTATATTTGAATTTCTTTTTTGCATTCTTATGTTTTTAAAAGTTATACATAATAAACTAAAAACTATAGTTTTTAAAATTTCATAAAGTTTTAAAAATATATGTTATACTATTCGAGTTTGTAGTTGCAATTGAATTTGGCTATTGGTTTATTAAAATTTACATAGTTGTAAATTTTGTGAGTAGTATAGTTATGAAAATTGAAATTATTCTTAATATCTTTTGAAACTAATCTATATTTGTTTGAAGAAACGTAAATTTAAAATTGATCTCATTTAATCTCGTTTAAAAAATTATATTATTTGTTGTAAAAATATAATTATCAATCCATTTTTAGTGCCTTTTATTGAGAAAATGGTATATAGTACTTTAATATTTATTTAAATTTTTGATTGAATTTTTGATCAAATAAGAAAATATAGTTGCCAAAAATTTTAAATATCATGTGTTAAAAACTCCCCCTAAACTATTCTCTTCCGCCTCCTTATGCCTGGAATAATTCATATTACTTGACACTAAACATGGCCGCTTCACTCCAATTTATTATTATATATAGTTTAACACAATAAATTTGATACATAAATATTATTTTGAATATTTTGATTATTAATTTGGTACCTAAATTAACATGTAATTTAAGAAATATTAATCTTTGACATAGATATCAAACTATTTCATATTAAATAAGTTTAGTTTATTTATTTATTTATTTGTTTACAATTTCATACACACACAATGACTTTTCATTTCTGATTCTTGTTTTCAAGATTTTCATAATATTTGAATTTTTAAAGATTAGAATAATTTGTACCCAATTTTATAATAATTGTCTTTGTGCTTGGATATTTATAAGTCATAAAGGTGTGCTATTAAAATGAACTGAGATATTATCGATCGAAAATGTCAAATTATACATATTATATGAAAGCCATTTAATTTTTCTTTAGAATTCGAGTTATGGCCCACATATTGTTTTTAACTATTTACTTTATTCTTTCAAATCTTTATAATATATTTCATTTGGTTTAATTCTAGACTATCTATATATGTGAGATTAACCCCCAAATTATTTAGATCAATCTCAACTCATTAATGTCAACGTATAACCATTTATTCTTCAATATCTTTTATTCTTAGTTTTAACTCTTATTTGTTGTAATTATTTAATTTATTTAGTTTATGAATGTTATGTTAGTATTTGAACTAATATATAATTTGTAATATATCATTACATTGTCAATAGTCAAATTGTTACATATTAAATGAGTTAATTTTTTCCTTTTACATAGTAGATAAGATCTTTTAGACTAATCCAATTTTAGCTCTTGTTTCACTCTTTCACACCATTTTATTAAAATTTAGTTATTTTGGTATATGTTTTTATTATAAAATATATATCATATTGATGTTTTAAACTTATAATTTTTAAGGGTGTAAATTTCAACGACATTCAAGTTTTATCACAAATGTCTATTAAATACATATGGATTTTTTTATTAAGTTTGTCTTCTTTGTTTTTTTATAAATTTACATATACAACTTTTAACTGTTTTTTGCACTTGTTCTTAAAATTTCTAGGATATAAAATAATCAAAAGATTAAGATCATAATATATTAAAAAATAATAAATTAGAAACTAAAACTTATAATGTTATATATAGAAAATTAAGTAAAAGTCATATTAACACATATAGTTAAAATTTAAAAGGTAACTTTTTTTGCCGACAAACTTATTTTGCTTCTTGTTCGCTTTTTTTTTTCATGTTAATCTTATTCCTTTTATTTTATACTTTTTATTTTACTGATATGGCTAATTAAAATAAAATATACATGAAATTGCAATAAAAATAAAATATGAAACTCTCTTCTTTTTAATATTATTTCTTTAACAACCATCAATAAATTAATTTTTAAATTACATATTACCAATTTAGGGAGAATGTTTGATAATAAAGGAATTATGTATTTTCTCTACTTTTTTTTAGCATCAAAACCACCTAAAATATCATGTATATTGTAATTTGTTTTTTTTTTCTTATAAAATATAATAGATGTTATGAAATTTATTGAGTAGATTTTGATGATACCATGTAAAACTTAAACTAGGAAGTTGGCACCCCATTTTCCTTGTAATTTGTATTGTAATAGATAGAGCTGGAAAAGCTGAGTCAAGTCAGCTATGCCAAGGGTTACAAGAAGTCAACTGTGGACTATGTGAAGACTCTGTTCTGCGTCAGCTGAGTAATGTCATGAACGAAGTCAAGGACTCGACTGAAGGAAAGTCAGCTGAGGAACAGCTGTAAGAAGTGTCAATCAAGTCAACTCAAGAAGCCAAGTCTCAAGTTGAAGTGACAGTTGAGTTATCCAATGACTGGAGCTGACTTAAGTCACCTGGGGTACAAACAACAGTCTAGTCAAGACAACTGACTTAGATCCGTTGATTAAAGTCAAGAATATTACTCAATATAGTAATATGTCAAAGTTGTCAGGTCTAAAGTGTTAGTCCCAGAATTGTGCAAAAGGAATAAACCAATGGGAAACACTGCACCTTGTGACAGGCACTGCAATTGCTGCGAAGACATTTAATACGAGGAAGGGTCAACATCAAGGACTGCAGACCAAGACAAGTCAACGAACACAAGTGACATTTGAAATTAGCTTATCTCCTCAACGGGCAAAATTTCAAATGTGCACTATAAAAAGCTGAGGAAGTTATTGAGAAGAGGTTACCTGAACCACGAACAAGCAAGCAATATTCAAGCATCTAACCTGCAATATTCTCATAAACATTTAAGCAATTCCTCAAGCCTGAAACTCGAAGGAAATCGATCCAACACAAGTTGTGAAAGAAAGACAACTTCAAATCTGTTGAAGAGAAAACTTTTGAAGAAATCAAAGGGGTCTACTTTCCAAGCTAAGATTGTAGAAAGGTTCCAGGTCGAACCATTACCAAGTTTGTTGGAGGGCTTCGTGATCAAATCCAAGAACTTGAGAAGTGAGCTGAAGTAGCAAGACATCTGCCCTGTGAAGAAGCTGAGTCGCAAGAGAAGCCATCTGTGTGATCAAGGTTATCTCGATTGTTCACCACTTTGTAATCGATCTGTTAGATATTGTATTCCTCCGGGAGTTGGAGAAGAGAGGATTAGAAGAATTACCCCATCTTGAACCTCTATAAAATATTTGTGTCATTTACTTTCAAAGAAAATTACCTTCCCGCACATTTACCTCTAAAAATCAAGTGTTTAAAACAAGCTAAAATCTAATCAAAGGGTGTAAAGTCTTTTCTTTGTTAAAAACAAATCAACAAGTTAAGTATTTGGCTTGAGCGGTGAGTTATACTATCAACGACTCTATCAGTGCATTGAGTGGGTAACTTAGCGAGGAAAAGCCAACTTAGTTGTCTATCAAGGACACATTTGTTTGAGTCAACTCGATGAATTATTTTAAAAAGGACTAAATCGAAAATTTGGTAAGGTTTATTCAAATTGATTTTATATAGTTGAAGATTTTGAAACCTAGTTTAAGTTTAAAATTGATTTTATAAGAAATTTAAAGTATTCTTTGTGTTATGATTAAAAAAATATATTTTTGGATTCTGATTTTTTTTGGCTATAATGAACATCTCTCATATAATTAAACAAAAAAGATTAAGTAAATAACAAAACTATAGAAAAATATAAATTCTTAATTTTTACATAGTGTTGAACTTTATATTGTTAAAATGTTCTCATGTAAAGTCCTTATATATGCTTATGACATATGGTTAGAAAACTCTCGAAATCTAGTTTAATATGAAGCTAATATTATTTGAAAATTCAAAATATTTTAAGAGTTATAGCTGAAAGAATAAATACTTTTAAAATGTAGAATATAAAAGGTCACATTGTTTTATAATTGAACAAATAGAAGATAAATAAATATCAAATTACTTAGTTGTCCTAAAATTTTACTATCTCTAAAGGAAATTTTACTATCTCTAAAGAGTATTTTTGTCCAATGAAAAATTGCAAGAAACATTCACACTTTTAAGATTATATAGATAGATTATTGTCGAATTTTACTCAGTATATATTGTTTTGATTTATTACACATATTAATTAATTGTACTTTTTGTTTGTATAATCTGGCTATTGACAGACATATTAATGACATATTTATGCACTGACCTCGTTGCATTACGGACATGGTATGCAAATTGTAGGTCACGGGGGTGTTTGTGTTAAGTCTAGAAGGGGGATTATATAGATTTAACCCATTTTTTATTTTTGATCATTAAATCGAGTTTTTACACAAGTAAGTTTAGTCCTTTAGAGACAACTTAGTTCAACCTCAACGGGAGATTTAACCACTCATCGGAATTGATGAACTATTGATAGAGTAACTCATGAGTTGAGTGAAGTGAGCTCTTTATAAATTGACTAACTTGGTTTTTATCAACCGAAATCTCACATCCTTTATGTTAAGTGGTTTTACAACACTTGTTTTGATTATCATTTGAGTTTGGAAACTATATCAATCAACGAGAATAAAATGTGCGATAAGTAAAAATCTTTGAATATAAAAAGACACAAAACAATTTATGGTGGTTCGAGGATGTAGTAATTCCTCTACTACACTCTTCTCCAACTCTTGGAGATAATCCACTAATTCAACAACTGTTACAAGATGGATACAACAATCCGAGTAAGCCTTGATCAAATAGCTAACTCTACTCCCGGGACTCTAATCCGAGTAAGCCAACATTCAAGAAGTAAAATCCAATCATGCATATTGCTTGAATGTGTGTCTTGTTCTCTCTCATATAAGTTCTCAGCCTCTTATCGTGATAGTTTGAAAAAGTGTCCGTTGAAGAAATAGACATTTTTCAATCTTTACTTCTTGAATGTTGGCTTGTCTTGTTGTGAAGCAAATGATGTTGACCCAGCATTAGTTTAATGCCCTGCAGGTTGCCTGAAACTCTGCAGCATTCTGCGAACTTCTCATTGGTTGCCAACTTTTTGTAGTCTGCAGTTTGTCCCCTTTCTAATTTGGTAATAACTTGACTTTTGATTCCAACGGACTTCTTTAGCTTTCTTGAGTCCCTTTCTTGCTTTACCTTTTTAATAACTCTTCTCCATACTTCTGGGAGTGACTCAACTGTTAGTCTGCTGACAACACAACTTTTTGGTACTTGACTGAATCTCTTCTTCGACACTCACCGCAACTCAAGCGATTCTTCACCGCGTCCTTCAATCAACTCGCGATTTCAACTTGGTTGTTTCGATACTCAACTTATCGATCCTATCTATTACATAGTTGAATTACAACGAGAAAATGGGGTGCCAACTTTCTAATCTAAGTTTTACATACATCATGAAAATCTATATAATTAAATTTCCCAACAATTTCCCCCTTTTGGATGATGCCAACACAAAAATATAAATACAATGTAAAAAGTGCTAAATAAAGAAATGAGGGAAAGAATCTATCATTTTATTAATCAAAGCATTATGCACTTTACATTTACTTACGATATATTTTTGTGTATTTACAAACGTGTAAAAACACAACAAAATTTTCTTCACAATTTGTGCCATCGTTTCATTGCTCCTCCTTCTATCTTCATCATCTTCGCCTGACGATCTTCATCCTCCTTTTTCTTCTTCTCCTCGGGTTCTTTCCTTTTCTTCCTTTCACAGTTTCTTTCTCATCTTCTCTCAATCTTTCTTGATACTCTCTACCTTGCCCGCATTATATCTTCATATGGCTTGCTAGTTCATTTGCTGCGATGATTAGCTTCTTAGTTCTCAAGCTCTCGGAAGCCTATCTAGTATATGATCCTTTTTTATGTGGTCTATGTACATAACTTTCTTAGGTATTCTTAGTGGAGAACCTCCGCCTCTTCCACCGGACCTAACGTCTCATTCTCTTCCCCTAACCGATCGGGCCCCCGAGAGTTTAATTACTATTTGAGCCTCCGAAGTCGCCGACTCTTTGAAGGTGAGTCTTGTACTTCTTGGCCAAATTCACAAATCGCAAACCCTTTCTCCCATTACATTTTCCAAGCTTTTTCTAAATCCATCCCATCAAAATATCCTTCAAACTAGAGTGTTTCAAACTCCTCATGTGATCTTTCCATTAAGTCGGTGGAGGAGTGGATTCTTTGATTGAATCCTGGAGTAATCGATGGCGTACCATGGAATTAGGCTTTCAAGTTTTCAATCATGCCATCTTTGCCTTCTCGCAAGTTCTTTTATTTTAGCTCGAGATTTCGGAGAGCTAAGTTAGCTTTTTTTCTTGACTAACAATTTTCATGGGCGGTGAGAGATTAGAGAACTCGGTACATGAGGTTTTGTTTTTATTTTTGATAATAATTTTTCGGGAGGGTCTTCTTGATGATTCTTCCCCTTATTACTTTCCCCCTTGATACTATGTTCAAGGTAGACAAACTTGGATCTGGTTGTTTTCGCCATTTTGGAGGATCCCGCATGTACGTTGTGCATACTAATGCTATCGTAAGCTACTTTAGTTTAAATTCTATTATTTGAGGTTTTTATATTATTATTGTAGGTCCCAAGGGGTGTAAGTGTAAGGTTTAGAAGGGGGGTTGAATAAACCTTACCAAATTTTCGATATAGTCCTTTTAAATATTCGAGTTGATACTACATGTTTGTGTCCTTGATGGATGATCAATTTAGTCACTCGGTAGAGAGTTAATCTCTCAATGGACTCAATCGAGTTTTGTTGATGGAATAACTCGGTTGTTGGCTC
Source organism: Rehmannia glutinosa (assembly GCA_016081115.2). Taxonomy (NCBI): domain Eukaryota; kingdom Viridiplantae; phylum Streptophyta; class Magnoliopsida; order Lamiales; family Orobanchaceae; genus Rehmannia; species Rehmannia glutinosa. Next base: position 87,984,171 of record CM071934.1, read on the forward strand.
TAAATTGACTTTGTGGTTTTGTTTTATTGGAAGACTTAACACCCTTAAGTTTGATTAAGCAAGAATTTAGGGCTTGGTTTAGTACTTGTATTATCAAATGGATAGCAAATTTATCACAGAGATAAACAGTTAAGATGCAGGAATTAAAGTCTTTGAAATGTAAATGACACAATGAAATTTTTATAGAGGTTCGAAGATGGGGTAATTCTTCTACTCCTCTCTTCTTCTCCAACTCCCGGAGGAATCCACTAGGTAATGATCGTTTACAAAGTGGTAGCAGTCAGGATACAAGTCTTGATCACACGGCTAACTTGATCCTTTGGGACTCGATCTGGAGACGCCTTGATCACTCGGTGGCTTCTAAATGACGACTCGGCTTCTTCACAGGGCAACCGCCTTTGCTACTACAGCTGACTCACTTGCTCAAGCTCTTTGGATTTGATCACGAAGCCCTCCAAAAGCTTAAGACTTGGTTCCACCTTGAACCTTCCTACAATCCTTCGTGGAATGTAGACCCTTTTCTTCAAAAGTTTCCTCTTCAACCGATTGAAGTTATCTTTCCTTCACGGTGAGTGTTGGATTGATGTTCTTCGTAGTGTAGGCTTGAGGATTAATCTTGAATGATTTGAGAGTATTTCTGGTTACAATTTGATTGATTTCTTGAATGTTCGTGGTTGAGTTCACCTTCTCTCCGAGTCATTCCTCAGCCTTTTATAGTGATCTTTCAAAAATTTGCCCGTTGAAGAGATAGACTTATTTTTGAAAGTTACTTGCGATCATTGGCTTGTCTTGTTGCGATCCTTGGAATTGCCATTTCCTCGTATGAATTGTTCTTTCACCTTTTGAGTTTCGACATGGTGTAGTGCTTCCCATTGGTTCATTCCTTTTGCACGCTTCTGGGACCGAGCACTCCGAGAAAGGTGGTATGGAGATATTACTTGTTTAAGTAAATCTCTTGATTTCTGTGGCAACGGATCTTTCTGATTATCTCGACTTGACTGCGTTTCCTTGCTTTCCCAGGTGACTTAGAGTCGCCTTCCAATCATTGGATGACTCTTTCACTTCAACTTCAACTTGAGACTTGGCTTTTCTCGAGTTGACTTGTCGATACTCCACTTAGCATTGCATTTTTGCTTCTTGATAGAGTTCCCGTCTACTCTTCTTTGCCATACTCAAATTTGTCTCACGCAGAGTCTTCCTTCCGTCTTGATTTGTCTTCTTGCATGTTAGGGCGTAGGCGACTTAACTCGGCAGCTTGGCTCTAATTGTTACAATGCATGTTACGGACAAAGAATTGGGGTGCCAACTTTCTATTTTAAGTTTTACATGTCATTCATCAAAATCTAAACAATAAAATTACTAACAATTATTATGGTTTTTTAAATACTTGTGTATTTGGATGCATCAATGGGAGACTAAGCAAACTCTAATTAATACATACGATGCTTCGCATTTGCATGAGGAAAGATGGTATATTTGTGGATGATAAGTCTAAGTGGGTAGTTGCAAGTATAACTTTGGAAGATTTCAAATTGTTTATATATATGTCTTAGGAAAAATTGTAAAATTGGTCCCTGTAACTATAAGGTGGTAGCAAAAAGGTCCTCTAAAAACTACATTTTTTAAAAGGTCTCGTAACTATAGTAAACACTTGATTTTCTTCTTGCAAAATGCATAGTTTACAAAATAGTCGTAACTATATGGAAATCTCAATTGAGGCACTAATTTCACACGGAATTAAATCATGTGAGCGCACATATAGATATTGGTGAAATTAGGATAAAATTGAATTTTTCATATAGTTGTAGGACTATTTTGCAGACCATGCCTTTTTCATGAATAAAATTGAGATCTTTATATAGTTACAGGACCGTTTTCCAAAACTTGAGTATTGCAAGACATTTTTGCTAATGCCCTATAATTATAGGAATGATTTTGCAATTATGGTTCTTTGTAATGTAAGTTAATATTTTTGTAGGAGGAGGTGGAGGCACGTGCGGCCCATTTGTTGCACATGAGGCCTGAGCTGACACCATAGACATGGCACAGAAATACCTCGATTTTATTGAGATGAAAAAGTAGCGGGTCTATGGAGTTTGGACTCAGGCGCATTTGTTCACCACGAAAGGTGGTCCCAACATTTCTCCTACATCTTCATCATTCGATGAGGAGGCATTGAGGAGAAAGGGTGGTCGGCAGTCACGCAACAAGTATTTGGCGAGACCACATAATAGAGATGATCGAGCATGTCGGGCGTCAAGTGGCGATCGGATGGGTAAGGAGATGGCGACTATGCGAGAGCATGTGTAGAAGGAGAGTCATGAGTGTGCTTAGTTGCGATCACATGTATCGAGATGGTGCATATGATGTTGGATATGCGCATCTAGGGACGAATTCCTCCTCCTTGATAGCCATGCATTTTACTAGACAAACTTTACAAACATTTGTTATGTTTTGTATTATATAAGGTATTGCATTTTTTATGACTATGCTTGGCGCGGACTTTTTGAAAAACAGATAATATATTGGCTATTATTGATATTTTGTGTAATTTATGTAAATGTGTTTTTGTATTTGAACTTGAAATGTTTTTAAAGGTTTTTAAAAATAAAAAAACAAATATATTTGAAAAATAGCGACAGACGTAATCCATCGTTAAATAAGGTTTTTGATTAATATAGTGATGGAAAAACTGCCATCAAATAGTAATTGAATTGATAGAACTAGTAACGAATTTTCCTCTAGTTAAGATTACCGACGTATCCCCAAAAAAAAAAAAAAAAAAAAAGATTAGCGACAGAACCATCCATCATTATTCACCAATTCAAAGGACAAACTTACGAACCGATTGTTCATTTGGATTTTTAATGTGTTAACTAAGTCAATTAAGTAAACATAGCTGACTTGAGTCTACTATGAATTTATAAAAGGACTAAAACCGAAAAAATAGTAAAGTCTATTCAATCCCACCTAGACTTGACTTATCTCCTCTTGAGACTTACATAAAAGTAAATCACTTTTTACCCAAAGCAACATGTCAGTTATCTGTTTTGGACGGAAAGATAATGGCCCGTAGTGAAAGTGATTAATGTTAGAAACTAAGAATACTAGAAGTGATTAAGTTGGAACATTGGGTACCAAAACTGAAAAGATAGTAAACTTTGGATACCAAAAGTTTAATTATTCCTTTATTTCATGGTAAGTACAACTTATATTTAAATTGATACTAGGAGCCTCAATCGATTAAATCAATCGATTTTTTTAATACATGAGGTACTTAATTACATGACCAAATCAACACGATTTAATATTGGAAAATCTTTTGTTTGGCTGACACTCAGATAAAATAATGGGATAATTAAACCTCCTTGATGTTCGGATTAATTACAAAATACCCAAAAAAATTTAAAGTTACAAAAAGCTCCTTAAGTTTTGATTCAGTTTCATTTTCCTCATTTATAAGCAAAAACTATTTCAAAAAATTCACGATATTTCAAAAAATATTACAGTTATCTACTTAAATTTAAGATAAAATCAAACATGGGGGGTGTTTTTTGTAATTTAAAATATACATGTGTGGTTTTTTTTTTTTGTAATTTTGCCAAACCTTTGGGAGTCTTTCGTTAAAATCCCTAAAATAATATACTTTTTCTTAGAAGACGACAATAAAGTGATAAAATGAACAGAGGAAAAAAAATGTATATGACACAAGTGTTTAGTGGTTCGGCTAATGACAAACCTACCTCTGTAAGTAGGGTTCCGTGCCTAAATTAATAAAAAAAAAGAAAAAATTAATGTCTAACATACTAACACCCCAAGAGAATAACCCAGTGTTGTCTCAAGTGTTACCTAACTCAGAATTTCTAAAACATTCATGATTCAACCCCTCAACAATTACTCTCTTTAATTGTGTGCCTCACTCATGCATCAATTATGGACTACCGAACATGTATTTATATATTGAAGATAAGCTTCAAGCTTTTCACCCCACTTTAATGCTAGCTGGGCCGATAGAGTTAAATACAACTTTTCATCCCATTTCGACCGAAAAATCTAGCACACTCCCTTTAATTTATGAAATGTGACACGGCTCAATTTGTTTCCACATAAATATTGAAATTCACAATTAAGAAACATTAGCACTAGGGACAGAGCCAAGGGTGAGCTAGCGGCGATGGCCGCCCCTCAACTTCAAATTTGTTTTACGATTAATATTAATTTTGTATATGAAATTATTAGATTTTAATATTTTGCCACTACTAAAAAAGCAAAAATATCAATTTATCTATTAGTTTTAAAAAAAATAAATCTCGCCCCTCAAAACTTCATTTTCTGGCTTCGTCCACGATGAGTAGATTCAGATACATTTATGGCCAACGTATAATTCCCTTGCAATATTAGTCATGCACCTGTTAGATAAATGTTTTTATCCTAATTTTGTTGATTTTGTTTAAATGATTTTTTCACCAAAATAATGTTCCTAAATGTTATCTAAATACTCCCAATCGGTTTAAAATATTTTTACTAATTTTTTGGAGTATTTCTTAAAGTTTATTTTTGACAAAAATTGGACAACACTTCTGTCTCGTGTTCAACCGGTTGTCCTATAGGGAAACCGGTGCCTGAAAGTTTGATTTCTAAAACAAAAATGAACGTAGGAAAATTCCCAGGAGGTCGTGGCCTACCACTTGGTCAACCGGTGCTGGGAAGTTTCGTTTTGGAATATCTTCTTTGTATTGTATTTTTAGGGTGTAGACTGGTCACCTTGGGGTGGGCCAGTCAAGCATGAGGTCGACCGGTCAAACCCCCTTGGACTGGTCCAACACTGATTTTTTTGTTGTGTACTTCGAATTTTTTCATTTGTGTTCAATAAGTCGACCTAATGTTTTATCAGAAAACTATCCGTTGAGCAACAAACAACTTTTCATGATTTTAAGGAATTGGTTTCTAACAACTATAATCTTCATTTGATTTGAATTTGATTCGACGCCAACAATTATGCTTTTTGGAAAGACCAAATTAAGCGCTTCTTACAAGGGTGCGGGTTCGATATATAGAATGCAATCATTGAGGGGATAACACAACCATGAAGGAATATTTATGGGGTACTCTACTAAAAGCAAATCATATCGAGTTTACAATACGACTAGCATGACAGTTGAAGAATGTATTCATGTCAAATTCAATGAAGCTTCGGGTATTGAAAGGATACCAAATGATGAAAGTGATGAGGAAGATGATATTGAACCAATTATTCCAAATGATGCTCAAAATGATCAATCTTGTACCTCATATGATCAACAATCAACTTCAAATGTTCCACCAGAAGGAAAAAGTGATAATTCAGATTTTCCTGTTGCTCTAAAATTCAAAGGAGATCATCCAAAAGATCTCATAATTGGGGACCCTCTATACAAGGTAATGACTAAAAGAAAATTTGCTCAAAAAACTCTTATTTCTCAAAAATAGCCTAAAAATACAAAGGAAGCAATTAAAGATAAGGATTGGTTTTTAGAAATGCAAGAGGAGTTGAATCAATTCGAAATGAATGATGTTTGGGAATTAAGTTGAAACATTGGGTACCAAAACTGAAAAGATAGTAAACTTTGGATACCAAAACTTTAATTATTCCTTTATTTCATGATAAGTACAACTTATATTTAAATTGATGCTAGGACACTCAATCAATTAAATCAAGTGATTTTTTTAATACAGTAGGTACTTAATTACATGACCAAATCAACACGATTGAATATTGGAAAATATTTTGTTAGGCTGATATCGGATAAAACAATGGGATAATTAAACCTTCTTGACGACCACTAGATTGTAGCTCAAGTGGTATCACTAACCCTTTATAAGGGTGTTAACCAGGGTTCGAACCTTGAATCTTTCAGTTTATTTGAAATTTATTTCCTCCCCTCACCAGTTCTCCCAACTTATTAAAAATAAAACCTTCTTGACGTTTGGATTAATTACAAACATACACAAATATTTTTTAGAATTACAAAAAGCTCCTTAAGTTTTGATTCATCTTTCATTTTCCTTATTCATAAGCAAAAAATATTTTAAAAAAATTCCTAATATTTCTAAAAATATTACAGTTACCCACTTAAATTTAAGACAAAATCAAACATGAGAGGTATTTTTGGTAATTTAAAATATGTCTAGTTATTATTATTTTTTTTTTGTAATTTTGCCAAACCTTAGGGAGTCTTTCTTTGTAATCCCTAAAACAATACACTTTGTTCTTTGAAAAGACGACAATAAAATGATAAAATGAAGAGAGAAAAAAATGTAAATGACACAAGTGTTTAGTGGTTCGACTAATGGGTGGGTAGGGTTTCGTGCCTAAATTAATCGAGAAGAAAAAGAAAAAATTAATGTCTACATACTAACACTCGGGTAAATAGATGCTACCCAAGTGGGTAGTGCCCAATCGTAGGATTGTGACATGTGTCCCATTTTTTTTTTTTGAAACAAAATACATGCATATGTCATAGAAGGACATGGGCACAACTCACTTGGGTAGCATCAAACCCCCTAACCCAAGAGAATAATTTGTTGTCTCAAGTGTTACCTAAGAATTTCTAAAACATTCAACCCCTCAACAATTACTCTCTTTAATGTGTGCCTCACTCATGCATCAATTGTGGACTACCAAACATGTATTTATATACTGAAGATAAGATTCAAGCAACCAGGTGATTTTAGCCCAGTTGGCCACCACAAGCAATTGTGGGGTGGAGGTCAGGGTTCAAATTTGCTCCATCAAATTGTTTGTGGGGTGGAGGTCATGGGTTCTTATCCCTACTCCATCAAATTGCTCCCCGGGACATATGCGAGCTGGTGAAGATTTGGTGGGAACTCATACTGAATAGCATCCGTGTGGGTTCGATTCGGGGAGAGATCGTTATTAGTAGATTGGGGGGTCGAACATAATTGTTCTCTTTACCTGGGAGGATCACGGTTTCGTCAAGAACCGTCTAGATGTTTGGATTAATTACAACTAGGGATGGCAATATGGACTCCGGCCTGGCCCGCGACCCGTGGTGTTTGGGCGGGCGGATTTTGGCCCTTATTCAGGGCGGGCAAAAAATATTTTTACGGGCCTAATATTTCTAAAAATAATTGCCCCCCGCCCGCCCGCCCGCCCCGAGAGATATATATACATTAATATTATTATTATTATATGATATTATAATTAAAAAAATACATTTAGCTTTCAAAAAAATACATTTACAATAATACATTATAGAATATTATAAAAATATAAAAATATATTTAAATTTCACAAAAAAATAAAAAAATACACTTTGTTAAATTAATTTTAAGCTCAAAAATAAAAAACAGGCGGGCGGGCGGAGGAAAAAAATGTAAACGGGCAACCATTTTGGTTCGACGGTGCGTGCAATCTTCTGTGGACATCTAGCCTAAATTAATCAGAAGAAAAAAGAAAAATTAATGTCTACCCCGCCCCCGCCACTGTTGTCATCAAGTGTTACCTAAGAATTTCGTAAAACATTCAACCGGTTTTACCTTTTAATTGTGTGCCTCACTGTTGCATCATAGTGGACTACCAAGCATGTATTTATCAAAAAAAAAAAAAAAAAAAAAAAAGATTCAAGCTTTTCACCCCACTTTAACTGCTACCTGAGCCGAGTTAAATAAAACTTTTCACCCCACTTTGCCCAAAAAACTAGCACACTTCCTTTAATTTATGAAATGTGACACGACTCAATTTGTTTCCACACAAATATTGAAATTCACAATTAAGAAACACTAGCACTAGAGACGGAGCCAAGGGTGAGCTAGAGGCGATGGCCGCCCCTAAACTTCGAATCTCTTTTACGATTAATATAAATTTTGTATATGGAATTATTAGATTTTAAAATTTTGCCACCTCTAAAAAAGCAAAGATATCAATTTATCTATTAGATTAAGAAAACATAAATCTCGCCCTCAAAACTTCATTTTTTGGCTTCGTCCTTGATGAGTAGATTCAGATACATTCGTGGCCACTGTATAATTCCATTGCAATATTAGTCATGCAATTGTTAGATAATATTTTTATCCTAATTTTGATGATTTTATTTAAATGATTTTTTCACCAAAACAATATTCCTAAATATTGTCCAAATACTCCCAATCGATTAAAATATTTTTGCTAATTTTTCGGAGTATTTCTTGAAGTTTATTTTTGACCAAAATTGGACAACACTTCTGTCTAGTGTTCAACCGGCCACCCCAGAGGGCAACCCGTACTACAAAACAGGCTTTTTACATCAGGCCTTTACATCGGTTTACTACCGAACTGATGTAAAAAAAATCCGGTGGCAATTGTAAATATTTTGAGATTACTACATCGGTTGTTGAAAGAAACTGATGTAGAATAATAAGATTCTTTTATCTACATCAGTTGTTAAATAGAACCGATGTAGAATTATATGTTTTGTTTTTTATCTACATCGGTCGTTATCCGAACCGCTGTAGATATTTTTTAGTTAAAACCTTTTCACTTTTTCCCTAGCCTTATCCTTTTTGCCAGCCTCCTCTTCACCTTGTATCATCGGTTCACTTTTTGCCTTAGCCTGAAGATATCTTCTTCTCTTCAAATCCGTCGGACGGTGTGAAGTCACTAGCACCACCGCCCCCTTTTGCCAGCTCCCTTTCGGTTTCCACGCGAAACCCTAGCCTAAACCCCCTTTTGATTTCCCACGCGAAACCCTAGCCTAAACCCCCTTTTGATTTCCCGAAACCCTAGCCTAAACCCCCTTTAGCCTTCCCACGCGAAACCCTAGCCCAGCCTTAGTCTCTGGTTCGGCTTGCAAACAGGGAAAATCAGAGGGAATCGAGCTTGGTTGTGGATGTAACTGGAACTCGGAGCTCGGAGTGACATTATCGAAACAGGGAAAATCAGAGGGTGGATCGAGCAAGTTGTGAATGTAAAGAGGAGCTCGGAGCTCGGAGTGACATTATCGAAACAGGGAAAATCAGAGGGTGGATCAAGCTTGGTTTTGGATCGAGCTTTTCTGGTAATTTCTTTTCTTTCCTTGTCTTATTTGGCCAATTTTACGCAGGTTTTATTAGTTTCTGATCAATTGATTTAAGGGAAACTTGAACCCAGATTATTGTTTCCAGTATATGTGTGTTGAAAATCCAATCATGCATATTGAGTTCATGTTTGGGAGATATTCCACCGTTGATCAAGTTGAAAGTTTTACTTTTCAGATAATTGATAATCTTTTCATACAAATCATGTGAAAGGTTATTAGTTGTCCTGATACCACAATACTAAATTGTAGCACAATTAAGTGAAGAACAAGCTTTATCCTGTGTAAAACTGGGTATCTCAACTGCATGTACAGTGGGATCTTGGTATGATACAAAAAAATTTATATGAGTGATTAGTTATCTTAGAAGATCTTATTTATAAGAAAATGACTCTATGCAGATGGGAGAGCGAAGTATAATGGAAAGATATCAACTACTCTCCTTTCTAATGAAATCCTAAATTCAATTATTTGATTTACATGTTGATAAACAACCATGTGAGTAAGCTGATGATGAGATATGGTTAATAAATAAACAAGGGATATAAGTATGAATGCATCCCATTCCAATCATAAGATAGCTGACAGTGTTCTTCTAGACCTTACATGTAGAGTCATATCCTCCAAAATTTGGATGCTCTGTTTCTGTGTAGTCACCTTGTTCAAGAACTTCTTGTTGGCTGTTTACTAAATGTTATGGAGGACTTTCAAGGCTGCAATGTGTTCTTGGGATCACTCAATTATGTTTAGTTGGCTGTTTTCCAGAGTTTTAGTTGTTGGTACTAGAGGTTATTTCTGTTTTGAAATTGAGCTTGTTGAACCACATGTATTGTTGAGGAATCATTGTTGAGGTGCGCAATTTTGTAGATATAAATTTAAGCATATTTACATGGGACGTTGGAAACAATCGTAACCTTTGGATAAGTTAAAATTGCTGCAGAAAAAAAGTGGCTAATTTGTGGGTCAGGACTCGGCTGCTTCTATTTATTTATAATCCATTCCTCAGATTAGGGTCTGCTGTAAATTTTAATTTCTTTAAGAAACTTTTTTAGTTTAAGATTGTGATTTTGAAATGTTTATAACGTTATTGAAAATAGTGCCACTTTATCTCTTTAAACTGAGATGAGAAAATAAGCAGATCTTTTGCAATAACACCTAAAATCACCTATTGGAGGTGTAGCTGGTGGTTATCACATTTAACTGGTATATATCAGATTTTTCCTGTCATTTATAGCTGCTTTCGGTTGGAACAGCAGTCATTTCAATTAAATTACAAGTGTTGATGGAACCTTTTTATTTTGATAACGACAATTTCTGTTTAAGGTTGTGCCAACTTATGCTTGCTGACATGAATAAAGAACTAAAAGGACTAAGGTTCTACACTTTACTGTTCATATCATATCAAAGATTATTTAAGTTATGCTTTACTTGTATGAAGTGCTATACCACATATTTTTGTCTGTTTTCCTCTCTTGGGCTTTATCCATGTTCTATATCTTATTGATGCACATAGTTGCCTTTCATGAACTTAACCTGATATGAAACAAGTTTCAGACTCATTTTAGAGAACTTAATGATATCCTGTTCGAAGTTTGACTAGAGAAAATAAATATTTTTTTGTAATTTCCATTAATCTCTGGAGTATTTTTAATTAGCCCTAACCTCATTTTTGTTTGTTTTAAACTGATTTGTTTGTTTTTCGCAGGCAAGAATATTGGCTCTAAATGCATCTTACTTCTTGAAAGCTGGTGGCCACTTTGTCATATCAAGCAAAGTTTGTTCTTTCCTTTAGGTAGTACTCTTGAGTTAAAAATGTTGGATTTATTTCCTGGTTCTTTCCTACCCCATATTGTCCCCATTTGCATACCCAAGAGAGCCTGTTGTGGGTTTATTCCTCTTCATGGAACGTCTTTTCATATGTTGTTTGATTATTTGCTAATAACATTAACTCTGCATAAATATTGTGGAGTTATCATGCATTGCATTGCTTTCCACTGATCCCTGCTAATAGGATCAATAAATAAATTCATTTAAAACTTCTGTAATTCATTTCCTGCTTTAAAAAAATGAAACTTTTAATTACTATATTCTCAAAGAATCTGAACATTTTATTTTCCACAGTTGTTTTCAAGTAAAACTTATAAAACAAATGTGTAAAACATAATTTTGTCCCATTCCTCGAGTTGTCCATTTCTATCTCCTCTCAATATGATTAGTTCTTCTTCTCTGTATGGGATAAGTGGAGCTGGAGTTTCTGAAACAAAAAAATGTGTATCATTATACAATTCGAAAATCCAAACACTTGCCTTGAATAAAATCATCTTTCTTGTACTAGACAAATAAGACAATTGAGAAACTAGAATGAATAATTAGTGACTAAGTAAAATAAACTCAGGAATACCATGTAGTGTATATTTTTAAGGGTTAATTATTTAAGGGTTAAAAAAGACTATGATTTTGAATTTCATATACGTAATTAAATTTCATTATTGATTTTGAAGTGTAATAAACAACATGGAGGCTATGAATGTGGATATTACATAATGCATTGGATGTGGACCATAGTCCGGCAGGTACTAGAGATAATTGGAATGAGGTAATGTAGTTTTTTACTTTAACAAGTTAGATTACTCGTAGTGTTTATTATTTATTGTGTTAATTATGTACTATTTGTTGCAGATGTTTAGTGATCCCGAAGCACTGTCCAAAAGCAGCATTAAAGAAATTCAGGTTAATTGGGGAAAATACTTTTCATAAGTCAGAAACCGTCATTGGATACTTAGGGTAAGCTCTGAATGTTATGTCCATGTTAACCTGGTCTTGTTCTATTCTGAAATCAGGACAGCCTAAACCCTTAAGTATGTAGTTCCCCACAGGCTAGTATTTTTGTGATTACCTATTTTGGGGGATATAAATGGTAGTGATCAAACATACTCATTAACCTGCTCAAACCATCAGTCTTCAGTTAGGTGTTGGTACAACTTTAACTGTTCACTGTGTAAATGTTGGCCTGTATTTATGATCTTTTTCTACTGAACATCACATTGTGAAGTCTGATCTTCTTTAAGCTTGTCTATTGTGCTTTCTTTCCGTCTTGTGTTCCCAAGAATGGTTCATGGAGATGGAAAATATTTTGGAAAGTATAAAGCTTGTTGTTTTTCTAAGTATGAGTAGCGAGGCTGACGGTGGTTTTCTTGTCATAGTCATATACGCGTGTTGGAGACAAAAAAATTTTAATTTACTAAGACGATCTGTTTGTATGTATTGAACATAATACATGGTTTTTATATTTTATGACTCATCTACGTTACCACTTGTTTCCAGATTCCAGGGAACATTGGATCGCCTATTTATATATTTATTTAAATTTCATATTTAATGGTGGACTGGTTAACTTTGATTGTTGGACATGGAACAGATGAAAACACTAGCAGTAACCGTAGCATATCTGATATATGATTTAGTATGCTGCCTATTTGACAACAAAGTCAAGCTTGATAACATAATTCATCATCTGGTCAGCATTGTTGGGCTTGTGGCTGGACTTTCCTATCAATGGGTAATTTTAATTTCTCATTTTTTATTTATTTATTTGTATACAGAGGAATCTTTATAAATATCTAAGTAATCTTTTTTTCATTTTTTTAAATGGGCTTCTGAATTGGGGCAATAAATTTGATAATGTAGTTGCCTCTTAGTTGATCAGCAACTCCCAAAATAGTTGTGAAGATGAAAATTAGGAGATTAAACATTTATTAAATGGTTTATATAGAGGCATATGACTCAACCTTCTTCCATGATGATCCTCTCCGCCAGTTCAAGGACAAGTCCTCGAAAATAAAATTACTTCTTGGAGCTCACTATATATTTCCTATACTTGAATGGGGTCCTAAGTATAGTCTCAAACTCCTCAAATCTGATATTGTTTCTGGTCTCACTATTGCTACCCTTGCCATACCTCAGGTTTATTTCATTTTATTTGCATGTGCTTTTATTTAATTGAAATTGTTTAGTACTAATATTTTGAATTTTCTTTTATCAGGGCATAAGTTATGCAAAGTTGGCTAATTTGCCTCCAATTGTTGGTCTATGTAAGTAAAATAAATATGTTTTCACAATTTTCATGCAATTTTTCTTTTTAATATAATTAATGATTATAATTCACTATTAATTTTTTTGTCAGATTCAAGTTTTGTGCCTCCCCTAATATATGATGTTTTGGGATCAATTGCATCTCAGATTATGGGATCAATGCTCAGACAAGAAGTTTCACCTGTTAAAGACCCAATTTTATTTCTTCAGCTAGCTTTTTCTTTAACCTTTTTTGCTGGATTTTTCAATTTTCGTTAATGGAAAAAATTATGTTGATTGTTGAATATGTGGTGCGAACATCTTTTGTGGTGTGTGATTTGTTTGTTTGGTTTTTAATGCTTTACGAAATTTCAGATTTTATTTTGATGCATAATTGCAGATCGGGTTTCGTTTCATCAAAGCAGTAATTTAAATAAAAATGAAGATATTACATCGGTTTAAAACAAACCGATGTAATACTAACATTTCTACACCGGTTACATAAACCGATGTAAATTGTTCCTTTTTGGTTTGAGATTTACATCGGTTCTTATAAAAACCGATGTCAAATGATGTAAAATTTCTGTTTTTACATCGGTTTCGGAAACCGATGTAAAATATAATTTTCTACATGGATTTCTTAACCGATGTAAACAAGCTTCATAATCAACTACGCTGGATTCTACATCGATTTCCTAACCGATGTCCTAGAACCGATGTAGAAAGCCTGTTTTGTTGTAGTACACAATTAAAGATAGTAATTGTTGAGGGGTTGAATGTTTTAGAAATTCTGAGTTAGGTAACACTTGAGACAACATTGGATTATTCTCTTGGTGTGTTAGTATGTTAGACATTAATTTTTTCTTTTTTTTTGGATTAATTTAGGCATGCAACCCCACCCACAGAGGTAGGTTTGTCATTAGCCAAACCACTAAACACTTGTGTCATTTATATTTTTTTTCCTCTGTTCATTTTATTACTTTATTGTCGTCTTTTCATAAAAAAAAGTGTATCATTTTAGGGATTATAATGAAACACTCCTTAAGGTTTAGTAAAATTACAAAATAAAAAAAAAAACAGACATATTTTAAATTATAAAAAATACCCCTCATGTTTGATCTTGTCTTAAATTTAAGTGGGTAAATATAATATTTTTAGAAATATCAGGAATTGTTTTGAAATATGTTTTGCTATGAATAAGGAAAATGAAAGATGAATCAAAACTTAAGGAGCTTTTTGTAATTTTAAAAAATGTTTGGGTATTGTTGTAATTTATCCGATGTCAGCCTAACAAAAGATTTTCCAATATTTAATCGTGTTGATTTGGTCATGTAATTAAGTACCTCATGTATTAAAAAAATCACTTGATTTAATTGTTTGAGGGTCCTAGCATCAATTTAAATATAAGTTGTACTTACCATGAAATAAAGGAATAACAAAACTTTTGGTATCCAAAGTTTACTATTTTTTCAGTTTTGGTACCCAATGTTTCAACTTAATTCCCAAACATCATTCCTTTCGAATTGATTCAACTCCTCTTGCATTTCTAAAAGTCAATCCTCATTTTTAATTGCTTCCTTTGTATTTAAGGCTCTTTTTGAGAAATAACAGTTTTTCGGCAAATTTTCTTCTAGTCATTACCTTGTCTAGAGGGTCCCCAATTATGAGATCTTTTGGATGATCTCCTTTGAATTTTTAGAGCAACGGGGAGATCTCGAATTATTACCTTTTTCTTCTGGTGAAACATTTGAAGTTGATTGTTGATCATATGATGTACAAGGTTGATCATTTTGAGAATCATTTGGAATAATTGGTTCAAAATCATCTTCCTCATCACTTTCATCATTTGGTTTTATTTCAATACCCGAAGCTTCATTGAATTTGATATGAATAGATTCTTCAACCATCATGCTAGTCTTATTATAAACTCGATATGCTTTACTCTTAGTAGAGTACCCCATAAATATTCCTTCATCGGTCTTACGATCAAG
Organism: Rehmannia glutinosa; assembly: GCA_016081115.2. Lineage (NCBI taxonomy): Eukaryota > Viridiplantae > Streptophyta > Magnoliopsida > Lamiales > Orobanchaceae > Rehmannia > Rehmannia glutinosa. The sequence goes on from CM071934.1 coordinate 87,999,286, forward strand.
TTTGTCCAATTGATCCTTATTATTTATAACAATACACTTACACCCGAATATTTTGAAATAAGTATATTTGGAGTTCTTCCTTTCCGATGGTGATATGGTGTTTTATTCAACTTATGACGAAGGCAAAAACTATTAATAACATAAGACTCTAAATTCACCATCAAATTAACTGGGGCAAAAACTATTAATAACATAACATTTGTTTTGGCTCCAAAAACTATTAAAAACTCGTTGAGCATTGACCGACTCATTTCTTGAAGAGTTTGATTCTTCTTTTCGGCTACTCCATTTTGTTGTAGAGTTCTTGGAGCCAAAACATTATGAGCATATCCCTTGGTTTCACATAAGACTCTAAATTCACCATCACATTAACTGCCTCGATCACTTCAAATAGACTTAATGGTGTCTTGCTTTTCATTTTCAGTAAGTCTACACAACTTATCAAACTGATTAACGACATTGCTTTTATTAGCAAGAAAAATAGCTCAAGTATATCTAGAATAATTATCAACTATAACAAAATTGTAATGTTTTGACTAGTCGTACCAATATCCCCGTACAAATTAAGATGAAGTAATTGTAGAGGCTTGGTTGTGGAAATTTTATTTTGGGCTTAAAACTACTTTTAACCAATTTGTTCTTTTGACAAGTGTCATATAAGCCAAGATTTTCAAAATTTAATTTGGGTTGTCCTTTTACATGTTGGTTTTTGTAAATATTTTGCAAATTTTTATTCCAACAAGTCTAAGTCGCCTATGACAAAAACTAGTTGAATCATTATTGGCGTCAAGACAAGAAACATTTTGACTAACCAAATCACTTGTTCAAATTTTGTAAAGATTACATTTTCTATTTGCTTCACAAATAATTTTATCATTTTTTAGAATAAGACATTTTTCTTTATTAAAAAATAACAATATAATTTGAATCACAAAGTTGGCTAACACTTATCAAATTAAACTTAAGCCCTTCAACTAAAAGATTATTACTAAGAGATAAAGAAGAATTACCAATTTCTCCATTTCCAAGAATTCTTCCCTTGCCATTCCCGAACATAACCATGCCTTCTTCTTATAGGTTGATGTTGGTAAAAAGTTCTCTCCTTCCGGTCATGTGGCGTGAACACCCGCAGTCCACGAGCCATTTTGAATCTTCTGTAATGGTTATAGCTCCTAGCACCTACAAATGAATCATTTTTAGGTACCCTATAATTTTAGGGTCCATTGGGGTCAGTTTTGAGAACTTTGGATTTCCAAAAATAGCTAAAGTTGTTTTTCAATTTACAATCATTTGCATAGTGTCTATTTTTACCACAATAAAAATAAATAAGATTATTAGGACTATTAGCACGTATAAAAGTCAGACCTTGGTCATTTTTCTTAGAAACATTTGAAAAGGTTTATAACCAAGTCCTAATTTTGAATGCTCACTTCTTTGTCCATCAAAAATTTTTGTAACCTTATCTGCACTTAAATTAAATCGATGCACATCCTTTTTCAAAATTTCAATCTCTTTCGTGAGCATTTTTTTTTCGGAATCAAAAGCATACATTTTTGTAATAGTAATTGCATGGGCACGATCAAGTGATTTATAAGAAGTAAATAATTTTTCTTTATCCAATTTAAGCTATTTAATCTCCTTTTTCAAAAGTTTATATTTACATATCATATCTCTAAATTCATTTTGGAGTTTATCATAATCACATTGTAAATCATCAACTAAAGAAGAAGATGGAGAAGAGTGTACCTCATTATTTTCATCATCTATGGCAATGAGACCATGTTCAGCTTCTTATTCCTCGTTAGATGTGGCAAGTAACTCATCCTAAGTTTTTGCTTCGGCATTTAGAGCTTTCTTTTTGGGAAATTTTTTTTTCTTCTTTTGCTCCTCCTCCGCTAATTTTAGGCAATCGGCTATGTAGTGCATGGGTTTTCCGCATTCGAAACACGAGTTATCTCTTGATTTTCTTGTCTTATTTTTATTCACAAATTTGGCAAATGTTCGAACAAGAGCGGCCATCTCCTCCTCATCTTCAACACTAGCATAATATGAAATATTAGAAGAAGATGCTAAGCCTTTAGGAATAATTTGCATGCCTGATTGTGAGGTAGACGGTTTTGAATTTTCCTCTCTTTAAGATGTACTTCGTAGATGAGGATGTTCCCAATGAGCTCATCGAATTTGAGTGTTTTAAGATTTTGAGCTTTCGTGATTGCCGTCACCTTTTCCGACCATGACCTGGGAAGAACATTTAGAACCTTGGTGACTTTTTCTTTATTGGATATGATTTTCTCGAGTGCCACAAGAGGATTGACTATGTTGTCAAGTCTTTCCACCATCTTTGAAATATTTTCTCCAGCAAGCATAATGAAGTCTTCAAAGTCTCTAACAAGCATGATTTTTCTTGCTTGTTTAACTTTCTTTGTACCCTCATAGATCGTTTTCAATATTTCCCAAACCTCATGTATTGACCTTATGCCTCTAATACGATTATACTCAGTGGCAGTAAGAGAGCAATACAAAATATTTAATGCGTTACCGTTTAGAGAAAAAGATTTCCTATTGTTATCGTCAAATTCTTTGAAGGTTTTGAGAACCGAAGTGCCATCCCCCAATTTCTTGGTTGGTTGTGTTATCCCCTCAATGATTGCATTCCATATATCGAACTGCACCCTTATAAGAAATGCTCATTTCGGTCTTTCAAAAAGCATAATTATTGGCGTCAAATATAGGTGGCTTGTTGGTGAAGGTACCGGTCATGGATCTTTACTCTTTACTCGCAATGAAGAAATGAGCTTGCCAAAGAGTTTGGCTCTGATACCAATTGTTAGTGCAAGTGGCTGCGATAATCTTGAGGGGGTGAATAGATTATGCCCATTTTTCTGATTTGGCTCTCGTTTTCGAATGTAGAAACAATAACAAGAATGAAAGTGTGGAAAAATAAACAACACACGTTGATTTAAATAGGTTCAACCCACCTACGGCCTAACCCTCTACCACCCTAGTATTTCCGAAGTGGATTTCGAAAAGAACACTAGCAATGATATCTTTCTTTAGATGATGGAAACAAATTCAAGATCACAACTCAATATGAAGTATGCAACTTTGAAGTGCAAGTGTAATCAAGAATAAAGCCTAGTACTCAAGATGTGCAAGTGAAAAATTTAGGCTAAATACAACAAGAATATGACAGTGCAGAACAAGAGTTTTGCATGTGTTTGTATTGCTTGTGTTGTTATATCATGTTCCTTCAATCCTTCATCTATTTATAGAGAGGTATTCGATTTGATTTTCAGACATAGGCTCTTCCTTGGAGATTGAAATCCAAAAATAGAAAAATGCAAATAAAATGAAGATTATAGTTGTTAGAAATCAATCCCTTAAAATCATGAAAAGTTGTTTGTTGCTCAACGGATAGTTTGCTGACAAAATATTAGGTCAACTGGTTGAACACAAACGAAAAAATTCGAATTACACAGCATAAAAAATAACTGTTGGACCGGTCCACCCCCAAGGTGACCGGTCCAACACCCTAAAAATACAATACATAGAAGATTTTCCATAACACGACACTTCCCTGGCACCGATCGACCAAGTGGTCAACTGGTCGACCCACCGGTCAACCTCTTGGAAATTTTCGTACGTTCGTTTCTATTTTAGAAATCAAACTTTCAGGCTCACTCATGCATCAATTGTGGACTACCAAGCATGTATTTATATATTGAAATAAGCTTCAAGCTTTTCGTCCCACTTTAACTGCTAGCTGGGCCGATAGAGTTAAATACAAATTTTCACCAAACTTTGACCGAAAAAAAAAGCACACTTCCTTTAATTTATGAAATGTGACACGACTCAATTTGTTTCCACACAAATATTGAAATTCACAATTAAGAAACATTAGCACTAGAGACGGAGCCAAGGGTGAACTAGAGGCGATGGCCACCCCTAAACTTCGAATTTGTTTTACGATTAATATAAATTTTGTATATGAAATTATTAAATTTTAATACTTTGCCACCTCAAAAAAAGCAAAAATACCAATTTATCTATTAGATTGAAGAAAACATAAATCTCGCCCCTCTAAACTTCATTTTTTGGCTTCGTCCCTGATGAGTAGATTCAGATACATTCGTGCCCACTGTATAATTTCGTTGCAATATTAGTCATGCAATTGTTAGATAAATGTTTTTTTATCCTAATTTTGATGATTTTATTTAAATGAGTTTTTCACCCAAACAATGTTTCTAAATGTTGTCCAAATACTCCTAATCGATTTGAAATGTTTTTACTAATTTTTTAGATTATTTGTTGAATTTTATTTTTGACAAAAAATTGGATAACACTTCTGTCTCGTGTTCAACCAGTGCCTGGGAAGTTTCGTATTATGGAAAATCTTCTTGGTATTGTATTTTTGGGTGTTGGATCGGTCACCTTGGGGTTGGACCGGTCGAGCATGAGGTCGACCGGTCCAATCCCCATTGGACCGGTCCAACATGATTTTTTTGCTGTGTAATTCGAATTTTTTCATTTGTATTCAACCGATCGACCTAATGTTTTATCAGCAAACTATCCATTGAGCAGTAGATAATTTTTCACGATTTTAAGGGATTGATTTCTAACAATTATAATCTTCATTTTATTTAAATTTTTTCATAGATTTCAATCTCCAATGAGGAGCTTATATCTGAAAATCAAATCCAAAACATCTCCTATAAATAGATGAAGAATTGAAGCAACAAGATATAACAACACAAGCAATACAAACACAAGCAAAACTCTTGTTCTTCACTTTCATATTCTTGTTGTTTAGCCTAAGTCTTTTACTTGCACATCTTGAGTACTAGGCTTTATTCTTGATTACACTTGCACTTCAAAGTTGTATACTTCATATAGAATTGTAATCTTGAATTTGTTTCCATCATCCAAAGCAAGATATCATTAATAGTGTTCTTGTGGTAAGAGCACACTTGGGTGATATTAGGTGTTGAAGAGTGTGGTACTCTTCATAGGTGTAATAAGATTGTGGTAATCTTCTAGGTGTGCTATAAGAAGATTGTGATACTTTTCAAGGTGAAGGTGTAATAGTTTGGTGCTATTAATAAAATTTGTTTTTCTTTTCGAAATCCACTTTGGATATATCGGGGTGTTAAAGAATTAGGCCCTAAGTGGGTTGAACCTCTTTAAATCAACATGTGTTGTTTATTTTTCCACATTTTCATTCTTGCTATTGTTTCCACATTCAAAAAATAGAGTCAAATAGGAATAATCGGCATAATCTATTCACCCCCTCTAGATTGTCGTAGCCACTTGGACTAACAAGTGGAATCAGAGCCAAACTCTTTGGCAAGCTCATTTCTTCATTGCGAGTAAAGAGGAAAGATATATGGCTACGAGTGAAAGCTACTTCACCACTGGCGCCTCCACCAACAAGCCACCTCTATTCGATGCCAACAATTATGCCTTTGTGGAAAGACCGAATGGAGTGTTTCTTACAAGGGTACCAGTTCGATATATGTAATGCATTATTCAGGGGATAGCACAACCAATCAAGAAATTGGAGGATATCACTTTGGTTCTCAAGACCTTCAAAGGATTTGATGATAACAACCGGAAGTCATTTTCTCTAAACGATAAGGCGTTAAATATTTTGCATTGCTCTCTTACCGCCACTGAGTACAATCGTATTAGAGACATATGGTCCGCACATGAGTTTTGTGAAAAATAAACAACCATCTATGAGTGTACCAAGAAAGTCAAACATGTAAGAAAAACCATGCTTATTAAAGACTTTGAAAACTTCATTATGCATGATGGAGAAAATATTTCAAAGATGGTGGAAAGACTTGAGAACACAGTCAATCCTCTTGTGGCACTCAGGAAAATCATATCCGAAGAAGACAATGTCACCAAGGTTCTAAATAGGGATGGCAACGGGGCGGGTCTGGGACGATTTTGGCTAAACCCGGGACTTGCCTTACTAGGGAAATTTTGGACCCGGGACCCGCCCGCCCCGCCTCCGGACCCACCCGCCTTAAACCCGGGGCCCGGCGGGTCCAACCCGCCAGACCTGCCCATATATTTTTTTTGCACTTGTTTCAATTGTGTGATATGATTACGTACTGCTCTGCTGCTCACTTTTACTAAAAATTGTCAGAAAATTGAATGTAACAGGTTTAGGACACTAAATTATCTAAAGCAAACAAGCAGTACCAAATATGGTTTCATATCTTGAAATGGCTAATACTACAAAACAAGTTGTTAGCTTTGGCACTAAATTAATTTGTTCGTTCTCATGCTCAAGTTTTCATTTGGTAAAAATCTAAAACATTATTGCAACTAAGAATTCAAAAGCCTAGTTGAGTGTTAGTGCAAATAGTCATAATTATTTTTAAGAAAAATAAAATTTAAAATATATATATATATATATATATATATATGGAACTAGTGGACCCTAGGGGGTCCGGGATTTTTCAAAAGTGGAACCCGCTAGGACCCCCACCGGGTTTAGACCCGCCCTGACGGGGCGGGTTTAAAAGTGGGCCCGATTTTAACCCGCCCCATTGCCATCCATAGTTCTAAATGCTCCTCCCGGGTCATGGGGAAAAGGTGACGGCAATCACGGTTTTAAAGCTCAAAATCTTAAGATACCAAATTTGATGATCTCTCATTGGGAACCTCCTCATCTATGAAGTATATCTTAAATAGAGGAAAAACTCCAAATTATCCACCTCTCGATCGGGTATGCAAAATTATGCTTAAAGGCTTACATCTTATTCTAATATTTTATATTATGCTAGTGATGAAGAAGATGAGGAGACGACCGCTCTTGTTCGAATATTTGCCAAATTTGTGAATAAAAATAAGGCAAGAAAATCAAGAGACAACTTGTGTTTCAAATGTGGAAAACTCGGGCACTACATTGTTGATTGTCCAAAATTAGTGAAGGAGGAGCAAAAGAAGAAAACATCTTTTCCCAAAAAGAAAACTCTAAATGTCGAAGCAAAAACTTGGTATGAGCTACTTGCCACATCCGACGAGGAAGAAGAAGCCGAACATGGTCTCATGGCCATAGATGATGAAAACAACGAGGCACGCTCTAATTCTTCATCTTGTTGATGATATACAATGTGATTATGATGAACTCCAAAATGAATTTAGAGATATGATATTAAATATAAACTTTTGAAATAGGAGTTTAAGAAGCTTAAATTGGAGAAAGAAAAATTATTTACTTCTTATGAATCATTTGATCGTGCATATGCAATTACTATTACAAAAATTCATGCTCTTGATTCTGAAAAACAAATGCTCACAAAAGAGATTGAAAATTTGAAAAAGGATGTGCATCGATATAATTTAAGCATAGATAAGGTTACGAAAATTCTTGTTGCACAAAGAAGTGAGAATTCAAAATTAGGACTTTTATACGTGCTAGTAATCCTAATAATCTTATTTGTTTTCATTTGTTCTCCTTGATTTGATCCGATCCTTCACATATTAAGGTCAGCTTATCCCAAATTTCTTATGCCAATTTGCAAGATTTAACTTTATTGAACATGACTTTGTCCAATGTTTTGTAGAGAATGTCCTTGGCCACATTGTCCAAGTTGTATCTCTTTCTATCATCATTTGTCCACTCAGTCCTTGGTTTTTCAACCATGTCTGGTCTTGCTTTCAGTAGCAGCTTCTTCTCCTTCGGCTGTAGCTGCTCTCCTTATAGTTGTATTAAGTTTAAGTATTTGCAGTGGCTCATCCTTTATTACTAGCCACATTTCATCATGTAATGTTAATAGATGAGCATGCATACAAATTTTCCAATCATCAAATTCTTCAATAGAGAACACAGGAATGCGAGTTAGATTTGCTTCCATGATAATAATCTAGCTAAAGATGAAAAACTTTGGAAAACACAAGTGTTAAGATTTTGAAAAGATAGAGATCTAGTTCAGTAACTAGTGAGGAAGGCTCAATGAACCAACCGCTCTGATACCACTTGTAGGTCGTGCGATGTAAAGTTTAGAAGGGGGGGTTGAATAAACCTTACCAAATTTTTGCAAAAGTTCTTTTAAAAATTACAACAGAATTGACTCAATAGATTTTAAAGATCATACACATGCATGTCCAATACATACAAGAATTCATCAATTAAAACATTAAATTTCACATGCATGCACCTAAAATTCAATAAATAGCAAATTTGAGCAACTCTTGAGAATTTTCATGAATTGATACCTAAAATTGACATGCAATACATAGATTATATATATCTCAAGGCTCATGATCAAATTTTCTACATGCATTTTAATAAAACACCTAATAGTTGGAAAATATTTTTGCATAATTGATTAAATTTCAATTTTGGACTTAAAAATGTAAAAATGGAAAGTTGGTGGACTAAATTGCAAGAAAATGAAAGTTAAAGGACCCCTCTGCAAATTTTGAAATTTGGGACTGTACTCAGGTTCAGAAATGACTTTTGAACATTTTAATAAAGTTTTAAGAGTTTTAAGATAAATAAAATCAACCTTTAAAAGCCCAAGGACTAGATTGTAAAATTTTGAAAGTTTAAGGGCTACTTTGCAAATTTTAAAACTGTACCAGACCTAAACTTTAAAATTTGAAATTTTTACTCTTAAGGTACTGGGAATTTCATATTTTAAAAGTATTCCAAAAATCCAAGTGGTTAGGGCTTGGAAAATAATTTTTCTAAAATTGAGGGACTAATGTGTAAAATACTAAACTTGAGGACCCAAATGAAATTTCCAGGACTTATGCAGCCCATGCACCTGGAAATACTAACTTAACTATAACTTAATTATATTTTGGACCCAAGGTTCAAATTTCATGACAATTGGACCCCTAAAAGTCTTAAAGGCAATTATTTCAAAATGGGACAAATATGATATTTTCAAAAGTTAAAGGACCTACACATATTTATTTTAAAAACTGCTTTTGTCCCAATATCCCACTAACCTTAAAGACATTTTCCAACTGGAATCACATTAAAAGCCCTTCCGGTTTGTGAGTTCCGATTATTTTAAACTTAAGGTCCGAATTGGCAATTTTTACAAATTTGGGGCCAATGTAAGAATTTTACAAAATCTCGACCTCAAAAGTTTGAAAACCTGAATCTCTGGACAATTTGGAGAATTTAGGAACTGACCTCTTAATTTTTCAAGGTCGGGATATTTATTTATTCAATTTTTAACCCCAAAAGTGTTGGTTTTTACAAAACGGGGCTAAATTACAATTTTTCTTTTATAAAGGACCTAACTCAAATTATTTTCTCTTTTACTAAAATAGCCCTGGACCCTCTGACTTGGAAGATTTAATTAAAGTATTTTACTTTCCCAAAAACACTTGACTTATCGGATCAATTTGACCGATTAATACCGATCGCAGAGCGACTCCCTCGCCTTGCGATTTTGAATCTATAACGGGACTTATGTTCCACCTAATCTTTCAAGATATCGAAGGTTGCTTATCCTTCCGATAATCATCTTCATCCAAAAACTCCACCAACGCCAAAATTGCTACTCGCGAATTTTCAAAATTTTCCTGAACTGCTTCCCTGAATCAATAATACTCATTGCTGGTTGAGTGCTGTTTATAACTACTTTCCGCTCGAGTCAACTTGGTGTGTCGAGCTCACGATCGGAATGGATACGTCGGGGATGGAACCGGGCAGCTCATTGCTATTCCACTCTTAGGCCCCATCGCCCTAATCCCGCAATCGGCGAGGGACGGAGTTTGTCCAAGGGAAGCGGGTCGTAGTACTTGAGGTATAATCATGATTATGACAGATCCGAGCCTTGCAAGCTCCTTTGTGGATTTTGTCTTTGCCGATGGAGCGATAAGGTGTCGGTCTTGGACCATCTTTGCTGGGAGTTACAAGGAAGAACGAAGGAATCATTGTTTCGATCCCACACGATTCCGGAGTTATCGGACCCGTTTGGTTGGCGCTACAAATCCGTACGCAACCGCTACTTGTTTTGCATTGGTTGGCGTTACATTTCCGTACGCAACCATTAATTGCCTTGCATGGGATTGGCGTTATATTTCCGTACGCAATCCTACATGTCTTGACTGAATCACATAGTGCCTGTGTGACCATGAACTATTTTCTTGAACTGTATAAGTATATTATTTAAATATTTTTATCACGACGCTTGCGAATTGTGTGTGAATCCATGCATCATACTCACGCGTTTTCATATAACTGTTTTCTCGCATTAACTGTATATTGCGCCACACTTACACACAATCACCCCATCCGCTGAGATTTCTGTCTCACCCCCACCTATTTTCCAACCTTAGATGAGGATTTCGTGGAAGATGCGGAACCGGCCCTAGATTGAGACCTCATACTCCGCTTGTTGGATTTGTTACTCCTTCTTGTTGTTGATTGGACTCTTATCTTGTGTTGTTGTTGGACTATTGTATTTCTTTCTATTCCGGTTTGTAACTAAAGGGCGTAGGACCCTTTGACCCTAAGTTGTTATGTTTGGTTGATTTTCGGGATGTAATATGGTTATGGATTGTAGACTGTAAGTTATATTCGTACTTGTTATTTATTTCCGCTGCTAATTAGACTCTGTACCATTGGGTTCTCGTTGATATTTGTCTGGACTGTTTGATTATTGTATTTAAGTTGTGGATCGTTCGTCGCGTCCCGTTTGGGGCGTGACAATAATTTATACATATTTTTGGCGTGTTTTATTTGCATTTGCATGTCTTAGTGTTATGTTGTGTTATTTTATTGATTTTTTAGGTTTTGGTGGAAAAAACAAGTTTTTGAGCAAAAGACGTTAAAAAGTCTTTTCGCGCAACTGCGGCAGTCATCGTATTTTGGACGTAACATTCCCATCCAAAGCCCAATTGACATGATTCATGCACCATTGGAAAGATAATTCAACATTATACTATGTTTATCCTACTACTAAATGCAAATAAAGATGTTTGGATGGGTTAAAATCATTTACAAGTCAAAATAATATGTCAATATCTCGAAAATGACACGTCTTGGTATTTTGGCCATAACTCTCTGTAGAAAAATGAGATTTGGTGATTCAAGTGAATATATAAAGCTAAGAAATAGAGCTATAATTAATAAGAAGACACCAAGATGAAATTCGATGTTTAGCGATTGTGGTCGTGCGCCATGAATTGTAGAACCGAATATTTCGATTTTTTCCATTTTTGGCTCTTCCACATTGTTTAGGACTATAAGCTTATAAATAGGACTTGGGGAGCCCCTATTTTCGACACACCTTCATTCATAGCACTTCTGGACTTTAGTTTTTGGTATTTTTCTCTTGCTTTTCATCATTGGTATTGCTTGGGTTTTTTCCGTTGAAGTTATTGTGCTTCTTAATCAAAGAGTAAAATTTCTTTATCTCTTTTGTCTGATTTCAATTGTTGGGTGATTATTATTGTTGCATTATTGATTGCATTCTTTCGTTCAATTAAGATTATGATTCCATCTCCAAGCATGAACTAATTTCCTTGTTCTAGGATTATGATGATTTGATTCAAACAAACAAGCATAAAATCATGTACAAGTCAAAATAATATGTCAAAATCTCGAAAATGACACGTCTTGGTATTTTGGCCATAACTCTCTCTAGCAAATTGATATTGAGGTGATTCAAGTGGCTATGGAAAGCTAAAAGATAGAGCTACAATTCATAAGAATACACCAAGACAAAATTCTGACATTAAGAGACCGCGCGGTCTCGCGTTTTGACTTGCAGAACACAAAAGTTTCGATTTTTTTCTGATTTTTGGCTCTTCTACTTTGTTTAGGACTCTAGGCTTATAAATAGGACTTGGGGAGCCCCTATTTTCGACACACCTTCATTCATAGCACTTCTAGACTTTAGTTTTTGGTATTTTTCTCTTGCTTTTCATCATTGGGATTGCTTGGGTTCTTCCCCTTGAAGTTATTTTGCTTCTTAATCATAGAGTAAGATTTCTTCATCTCGTTTGCCTGATTCCAATTGTTGGGTGATTATTATTGTTGCATGATTACGTTTATGATTGTTTTCTTTCCTTCAATTGAGATTATGATTCCATCCCCAAGCATAAACTAATTTCTTGTTCTAGGATTAGGATGATTTGATGAAACAAACAAGAATGAGTATTGACTAATTGATTTGCTTTCCTAATAAATTGCTTAATCTGATAATTGATTGTCTGATCAACTTTTGATTGTTTTGGGGGAATAATTGAGATCGATCGAAGATATTATTCCTGGACTAAATTTATTCAGGGGGTTAGATATGAATCAGAAATGTATTATCTAACCCTAGGCTTAATAAAAATAGCAAATTATGTTGGGATAGCCCTAATCTGTGAATATGTGAGTTATCAGATCTAGACCTAGTCTTTACATGTTTGTTAAATTTTTTAACCGCATGATCAATTAATTGATATTCTGCTTGCAAGTTTGATGAGATGATTATGAAATCCTAGACTTTCATTCATATCTTTTTCTCCAAATTTGACGGTCGAACATTGAGTATTAGGCTTCATTTTTTATTACACTTGCACTTCAAAGTTGTATACTTCATTTGAGTTGTAACCTTGAATTGGTTTAAATCATCCAAAACAAGACATCATTGTTAGTGTTCTTGTGGTAAGAACAGACTTGGTTGCTTTTAGGTGTTGAAGAGTGTAGTGCTATTCATTGTTGTAAGAAGATTGTGGTAATCTTCATAGATGGTGTTGTAAGAAGAGTGTGGTACTCTTCAAGGTAAATGTTGTAATAGTTTGGTATCTATTAATATATTTTTTTTCCTTTTCGAGATCCATTCGGACATTCTAGGTGGTAGAGCATTAGGCCCTATGTAGGTGGAAGCTCTATAAATCATTGTGTGTTGTTTATATTTCTGCACTTATATTTTGTTCATTATCTTCACATTCGAAAAAGAGGGCGTAAATCAAAAAATTGGAAAAATCTGTCCACCCCCCTTTTCTAGATTTTCGTAGCCGCTTGGACTAACAAAGGTCTCACCTCACTTGACTCAGTTTCCTCACCCTTACTTGGGTTTCACCTGTCTTGAGTCTCTTCTCTCCCCCTTTTTGACAAAAACAAAAAGACGAATGAAGCCAACACCAAACTTTGGCTAATTTGTTTTTTAGTCAAATCAATCTTCTTCAAGAATTTTTATGTAGACCTTACCAAAATTGATGAGAGAATGAACTGCTATAAATGGAGAGATACAAATGGCTACTATGGTAGTTTCCAAGAAAAACTTCCAACTGCAAATTTGAAATTCAAAATGTTTTGGGAGACGTCCCATAAATCAGGGGTGCATTTAGTCCAAAATAAGCACTAATAAAATATACCTTTTATTAGAGACAAAGTTAAGGAAGAAATCACTTCCAAAAATAATCCACCAATTCGAAACAATTAAGAAGATATTTTCCATAAGGCTAAAAGTTATGATCCTGAAGGATGTCTAGAATGATGAGTTTATTTATGATAAAAATAAAAGGCTTCAGGCATTTTAATGCAGTAACCCAGTGTTGAACCACATTTTTCAAAAACACCACCATACAAAGTCAATGGATCAAATTCATTTTCCCATTATTAATATTCTATTGAGTGAAAGAAATCAACAGGAGAACATTTAGCCAGTCGGTAGCTTTCGCTCCAAAACAAGGGTAGCTCTTTCTTAGAAGATGATGACATAATTCAAGCATGTAAAAGAGCAGAGAATAGTTCACAACCGAATAGCTTTCACACACAATGAATAGGCAACTTTTTTCCGTCAAAAGATTTAAAGAAAAAAACATCTTTCACATGGGAAAAATCATTATGTTTGCAATTTGATCCACAATTGTTTTTATGCAAGTGTTAACTCAAAAGAGTATTCAACTGAAACACAACAATAAAACAGAGATTAACCAATGAAATGATCTTAAAAATGCACAATGACTAATGCAAAAAAATAAGATCAAAAGAGGTTGCAATATATCAAGAAAGAAAAATGATGCATTTTATGTTGCAACACTAAAGCCCACACTGCTCAAAAAGCACAGACACCCAAGGACTGTTTCAGGGAATTAAACCTTTGAAAGTCTAGGGCTTTGGTAAAAATATCAGAATTTGTTTCTTAGTGGTGACAAAATCATTGGTAACAATTTTAGTCTCAACCAAGTCTCTAATAAAGTGGTATCAAATATCGACGTGTTTTGTTCTGGAATGTTGCACTGGGTTTTTAGAAATTTTTGTGGTACTTGAATTATCACTGTAAGCAGTAAAGGTTTTCTCTTCAAGCCCATAGTTAGTCAACATTTGTATTATCCACAACATTTGATAACAAAATCTCCCTGGGGCTATATATTCAAACTCAACAGTTGATAAGGATACACAACCTTATTTCTTACTGTACCATGAAACTAAATTGTTACCAAGGTAAACACATCCTCCAGTAGTGCTCTTTTGGTCATCGACATCACCTGCCAAATCAACATCACTAAACCCAGTCAAGTTAGTGTTAGCATTAGATAAATAGAATATACCAGGTTTATTTATCTGATTCACATATCTAATGATTCTGATAGTCAATTTAGAAACTCCAACTCCAACTCCTATTTTGATCAGATTATGCATGCCATGAAAATTCAAGCGACCCATTTTCTAATGCCATATTTCAGATTCACTCAGATTATTGTTATGACACTCGGTGTTGTAACAATGGAGTTGTTCCTGCAATAAATAACAGTTAGCGGAGGGCCTATTTCCCTTCAGAATACAATTGTCAGAATTATCAAAGACATTACAACCATTCTTATCAAATTTGACACATAAATTATCATCACACAATTGGCTGTGATGCTAATAAGATTAGCTTTCAAGCCTTCAACATACAAGACATTTTTCAAATGGGAAAGTCCTATGACATTTAACGCCTATTTTCCCAAAACCTTTCTTTTAGCACCATCACCAAAAGGGACCAGACCATTTTCATTATTTTTTAAATCACTGAGTTTTTGTAGGTCGCTAGTCATATGATGAGAGCATCCACTTTCGAAATACCAAGAATCAGTAACGTTGGCTTTCAAGGAAGTGTACACAACAAAACAAGTTATATCATCCTTTCTAATCCAGACTTTCCTAGGTTTTGTAGACAAATCAATTTTAACCATAGGAGTGCTCCTTTGCTGGTGTTGTAGCACATAAGTGACAATTTCCCTTGCCTAAAGTCCTTCTGTAAGAGAAAACACTTAGGTCTAATACGACCAACATGATTACAATTGTGACAAACAGGGACAAAACATGTGGTTTTCTTGACTATGGATCCAAAAAAGGGTTAATTTCTTTTACAAAAACAATTTTAGATTTTCTATCATGTTGAGCCGTGTTTGGAAAAATTAATACCTGCACGATCTTGATGAACCTTCCTTTGAGAGATAATTTCATCAAGCCTATCGTTCCTGGTATTCAATTTTTTTTCACAGAGGCTAAGGTATCATTGAGTTCCCCTCTTACTTTATCAAGTTCATCATTCCTTTCAGTGGCCAACTTCTCAAGCTTTATTACCTCTTCTTTCAGAGAGTCATTTTCAGCGGTCACGACGACAACTTTCTTCTCTAGTCCTTCGTTCAATTTACACACCTCCACTCATTTATCAAACATCTTTCCATATACCATTCTTAATTCAGACTCACTGGTTTCTTCAACATCAGAGTCACTTGTATCCTCTCCCTCTGCACAGGAAATAGTGTTTAAGCAAATAAATGGAAAATTTGACTCATACCTGTCTGGTGTTGTAACACCAGAGTTGGCACTGGGGTGCGTTTTGCAACAATCAACTTCTTTTATTGATGTGAAGGATACATGATTGCTTCCATCATCTTCTTCATCATCCTCGTATTCTTCATGTTCTTCATCACTCCATGAGGTTGTGAAGGATTTTCCATTTTTCTTGTGAGTGTTAGCACATTCAATTTGGATGTGTCTAACTCCACCATACTCCCGACACTTTATTCCTTTTCCCTTCTTTGGTTCAGTAATATTAGATTTTTTTTTCTGAACAAACTTCGGTTTTCCTACTTTGGGAGTTATTGCTTGCTTGAGATATTCACCAAAACTTTTGGTAAAAAGCTCCAGTGACTCATGTAAATCTTCTCATATTTCTTAGATGGACTTCTTGATTGTTTCTGCTTGAAATGCGGTCTCTTTATTTTTGTCCTTTTTAAAGGTGATCTTATTTTTCTCCTTTTTAATTTCTTCGAGATTCATCTCAAAGGTCTGTAGCGGTCTAATGAGTTCATCCTGTCACGCCCCAAACGCGACGCGACGATGATCAATCACTTAAATAGAAATAATTCAACAGTCTAAACCAATGATACAAAACTCCAAGTGAAATAGAATCTAATACAACGGAATAAAATACACACAAGTACGAGTTACATCTTAAGGTCCGACAATATCCGAATACAGTCCATCAAAATATCCGAATTTAAACTTATAGTCCAAACTAAAACAGAACGAAGGAGTTTAACAATAACAAAAGCAAAGAAAATGTCGCTCGATATCAATGATTATAGGAACTAGTACGACAGGCGGAGCACGGGATTCAGTCCGTGGTAGGTTCGACGTCTTCAACGTACTCCTCATCTAAAGGTGAGAAAACAGGAGGGGATGAGATAGAAATCTCAGTGGATGGGGTGATCGTGTGCAAGTGTGGCGATATATATAGTTAATGCGAGAAAATCAGTTGTATGAAAACGCGTGAGATATGATGCATGATTTCACACATAGTCCACAAGCGTCGTGATAAATATATTTAAGTAAAATACTTATACACTTTAAGAAACAGTTCATGGTCGCACAAGCACTATGATTCGGGCAAGACAGGTAGGATTGCGTATGGAATGTAACGCCAATCCTATGCAAACGAGTAAAGGTTGTGTATGGATTTGTAGCGCCAACCAATGCAATACAAGTAGCGGTTGCGTACAGATTTGTAGCACCAACCAATCGGGTCCGATTAACTCCGGAATCATATGGATCAGACAACGATTCCTTCGTTCTTCCTTGTAACTCCCCGTTCAAGATGGTCCAAGACCTGACACCTTATCGCTCCATAGGCAAAGACAAAATCCACATTGGATCTTTCAAGGCTCGGATTCGTCATAATCATGATTATACCTCAAGTACTACGACCCGCTTTCCTTGGACAAACTCCGTCTCTCAGTTGCGGGATTAGGACGATGGGGCCAGAGAGTGGAATAGCAGCCAAGCTGCCCGGTTCCATCCCCGACGTATCCATTCCGACTATGAGCTTGACACACCAAGTTGACTCAGACAGGAAAGTAAGTACACGTTCAGGTAGTCAACCAGACAGTCGAGTATTATTGATTCAGGGAAGTATTTTAGGAAAGTTTTCGAAAAATCGCAAGTGGCAATTATGGCGTTAGTGGAGTTATTTGGATGAAGATAATTATCGGGAGGATAGGTAATCTTCGATATCTTGAAAGATTAGGTGGGACATAATTCCCGTTATAGATTTGAAATCGCAAGACGAGGAAGTCGTCCCGCGATCGTGTATTATTCGGTCAAGACGATCCAATAAGACAAGGGATTTTTGAGAAAATAAAACATTTTTAATTCATTATTAAAGTCAGAGAGTCCAGTGCTCTTTGGTTAAAAGAAAAAATAATTTGAGTTAGGTCATTGTTAAAAAGAAAATTTACAATTAGCCCCATTTTGTAAAAATCACTACTTTTGGGGTTAAAAGTTAAATAAATAAATGTCCCGACCTTGAAAAATTATGAGATCAGTTCCTAAATTCTCTAAATTGTTGAGGGATTCAGGTTTTTAAAGTTTGGAGGTCGAGTTTTTAGAAAATTCTCACATTGGCCCCAAATTTGTTAAAATTGTCATTTCGGGCTCTAAGTTTAAAATAATTGGAACTCACAAACCGGAAGGGCTTTTAATGTGATTCCAGTTGTAAAATGTCACTAAGGTCAGTGGGATATTGGGACAAAAGCAGTTTTTAAAAGAAGCAAGTATAGGTCCCTTAACTTTTGAAAATCTCATTTTTGTCCCATTTTGAAATAATTGCCTTTAAGGCTTTTAGGGGTCCAATTGTTATGAAATTTGAACTTGGGTCCAAGATATAATTATGTTATAGTTAAATTAGTATTTCCAGGTGCATGGACTACATAAATCCTGGAAATTGTATTTTGGTCCTCAAGTTTAAAATTTTACAATTTGGTCCCTCAATTTTTATAAAATTACTATCCAAGCTCTAAACACTTGGATTTTTGGAATACACTTAAAATATGTTATTTCCAGTCCCTTAAGAGTTAAAATTCCAACTTTTAAAATTAGGATCTGGTACAATCTAGTCCTTGGGCTTTTAAGGGTTGGTTTTATTTATCTAAACACTCTTAAAACTTTATTAAAATGTCAAAACATAATTTTTGAACCTGAGTTCAGTCCAAAAAATTAAAAATTACAGAGGGGTCCCTTAAGTTTTATTTTCTTGCAATTAAGTCCACCAACTTTCCATTTTTGCATTTTAAGTCCAAAAGTTGAAATTTAATCAATTATGCTCGACTTGTCCAGGTTATAAATCATTCAAAACATAGATTTCAAGAGTCATACACATACATATCCTTCTCATACAAAATTTCATCAAGTATAACAATAAAGTGTACATGTATGCCCTATTTTTCGATAAATCGCATTTTTTAGCAACACTTGAGAATTTTTCCAACTTTATACAAGAAAATAGCATGCAATATATAATATATATCTCAAGTGCTCAAAATCAAAATACTACATGCATTTTTAAGTAAAACACCTAGAAGTTGGAAAGATTTTTCCACCCACCTTAAAGATTGATTTGTTGGTGAAAAATGGAATAAATCACTCTTGATGAAGAAGTGACTTAGGTCAGCCCCTAAGTCAAGGAATATCAAAAAAATATAGGAGTTAGAAAAATGAGGTTAAAAATTTAAGGGGAAGAAGAAGATGTTGAGAAATTGGAAGTACTACACTTACCTCGTGTAGTGAGTAAAGTGTGACTAGTAATGGCCTCAAAATGTAAGATTTTGGTCACCCTTAATAACAACCTTCAAGGTCAGCCCCTAAAACTCCAAAAATGAAAATGGAGTGTCAAAATTTGGAAAATAGAAAGAGGAGGAGAAAATATACTAAAAATCTCATTTATTACCTTATAGTCCAATTTCTTCACAATTTCTTCTTCAAGATGACCTCAAGTCTCTTAATATCCTCAAATGATCTTCTAAGTATACCTCAAAATCAAAAATCAAACTTAAATTAGAAGGTGAAAGAGATGAGTTAGGTGATATCGAAAATTGGTAGAAAATAAATTTTTCCTTACCTTAGTAGTGATGGTTCGAATTTTTTTGAAGGGGTAGGGAGATGAATTTTTGAAATTTTGGCTAAGTGTTTGAAGGTTTGAAGAAGAGTATGTAGAGAGAGGTAGGAGGATTTTCAGAGAGAAGTAACAAGATTCAAGGCTTGAAGAGATGAATGTTGGTGAAATGAAAAATGAACCAATTTTTGGTCCTCTAAGGCCATATGGTCGTCCATGAGAGAGGGGGAGGAGACAAAAATTTTGTCTTGTTTGGTTAGATGATAAGTTAGGGTAATAATTGAGGAAATTAGGGAGTAAAGTAATACCTATGCTACTATGTTAGGGACAATTGGCCAAAAGTCATGTTTTAGGGGGAATTTAAATTTGTGTCTTTTTGACCAATTGGGTGGTTGAATTTGTAGGATAATTCTAAGATGTAGGTTTGAATTAATGGTATAGTAAAACACAAGATGAATACATAAGATGTATGTGTACAAGAGTTGGGAGATATTTCTACCCTAAATATCCCCATCATGGCCCTCCCCCTTAAGGGTATTTGTGGTAATTCCATATTTGTTTTGTCCCAAATTTGATGATAATAGATGAATAATATCAATCTCCAAAATAATTAGTGATTTCCTTGATCACTTATAAGTCTCATGATCACTTATTCTAAATCGAATTCTTAATTCTATAAGGTATAAATCTCTAAAATAAATAGTCTCTTAAAATTCTAAGGTGACTAATAGATACACAAATAATAATAATGATGATCGATCAAGTGATTATTAGTGCGAAATAGAATTAATAAATAATTATGATCACAAATAATAAATAAAAGAAATTAAATGCAAATTATATTTATCATTAATATTTAGCCGTCAAAGCGACACGGTAAAATAGTCAAATTAATACAAGGACGATACGTGAAACAAGTACATGTTCGAATAAAAATCGAGGGCATCACATTCTCCCCTCCTTAAAAGAATTTGGTCCCCAAATTCTCTTCAGAATAGCTCTGGATATTGATTCCTCATATCTTCTTCCATCTCTCATGTTGCGTCTTCGTCTCGGTTGTGGTTTTGCCATACAACTTTAACCATCGGAATCTCTCTATTATGCAACTAACGTATCTGTTGGTCAATGATCCGGATTGGTTCCTCAGTGTAAGATAAATTTTCCATCAGAGGAGGAGCATCACGAGTGATAATATGCCCGGGATCCGGTTGATACTTTTTCAATCTCGATATGTGGAACACATCGTGCATTCCCGCATACTGTGCCGGTAACTCGAGTCCGTAGGCCAACTTCCCGATCCTCTGCAAAATCTTGTAAGGTCCAATATATCTCGGACTTAGCTTGTCTCCCTTCTTTGGATTGATCAATCCTTTCCATGGCAAGAGTCTGAGAAATACTTCATCTTCGGCTTCAAATTCCAAGTCCTTTCTCCTCTTGTCCGCGTAACTCTTTTGGTGGCTCTGAGCTGTGCGGATCCGTTCCTTGATCAACTTGACCTTCTCCATGGCCTCCTGAACTAAGTCGACCTTTGGAATCGATGGTGACTTTCGTTTCTCTTTTGGAGTCCATTGGTCATCAATCTCCCAGTGTAATGGGGATCTACACTTTCGCCCATACAAGGCTTCGTAGGGTGCCATCCCAATTGTGGCCTGATAGCTATTATTATAGGCGAACTAGGCCAATGGTAAGTGTGAATCCCAACTTCCTTGGAAGTCCAACGTGCATGCTCGCAACATGTCTTCCAGGGTTTGAATGTGCTGCTGTGCTGAAACTTAGCGAGGTACTCAATTCCTCATGTAAGCATTTCCAGAATCTGGAGACATACCTCGGGTCTCTGTCTGACACTATGTCAACTGGCACTCCATGCAGTCGAATGATCTCTCGGATATAAATCTGCGCAAGTTTCTGCAAGCTGTCGGTTTTCTTCATGGGTAAGAAGTGTGCAGATTTCATGAGTCGGTCTACGACTACCCATATGGCGTCATCGCCTCGTCTGGTCCCTGGTAGATCCATCACGAAGTCCATCGTTATGTGTTCCCATTTCCACTCTGGAATTCTCAACGGTTGTAATAAACCAGATGGTCGCTGGTGTTCTGCTTTTATTCGTTGACAAGTCAAACATCTCGCAACAAACTCTACTACCTGGTTCTTCATGTTTACCTACCAGTAATTCCATTTCAAGTCTTTATACATCTTGTTTCCTCCAGGGTGTATAGTGTATTTCGAACGGTGTGCTTCTGAGAGAATTCTGCTCCTAATCTGCTCGTCACTTGGTACACAGACTCGATTTTGGAATCTTATGATTCCATCTTCATGTACCGAGAATTCAGATCCATTTCCTTTAAGTATCTTCTCTTTCAGTTTTTGAAGTTGTACATCTGTCCCCTGTACTGCTTTGATCTCGTTCAGTAGATCGGGTTTAACCAATATGTTAGCACATGAAATGTGAGTATTGGTTCCCGTCGGATTCCAAGTGCTCAACTCTTCTAATGATTTCCACTCTCGAATCATTAGTCTGGCTAAACTCGCCTTTCTGCTCAAGGCGTCAACTACTACGTTAGCTTTCCCGGGATGGTATTGAATATCAAAGTGATAGTATTCTATTAACTCCATCCATCTCCGTTGCCTCAAATTGAGATCCTTCTGAGAGAATAGATACTTTAGGCTCTTATGATCTGTGTAAACCGTGAATGTTGCTCCGTAGAGATAGTGCCTCCATTTCTTTAACACGAACACTATTGCGGCCAATTCCAAGTCATGCGTTGGGGTAATTGGCTTCATACGGCTTGAGTTTCCGTGATGCATAAGCAATGACCTTTCCTTCCTGCATGAGTACTGCTCCTAGTCCTTCCTTTGATGCATCACTGTAGACGACAAAGTTTTTTGTTCCCTTTGGAAGGGCTAAGACTGGAGTTGTAGTAAGGCGTTTCTTCAGCTCTTGGAAACTAGCCTCACACTTGTCATTCCACTCAAACTTGACTTGCTTCTGGGTTAGTCGAGTGAGTGGTCTGGCTATCTTGGAGAAATCCTGGATAAATTTCGATAATATCCAGCTAGTCCTAAGAAACTTCTTATCTCCGTTATAGACTCGGGTTGTTTCCATTCATCCACCGTCTGTACCTTCGAAGGATCTAAGGCGATCCCAGTGCCGGATACTATGTGTCCCAAGAATGCAACTTCACTAAGCCAAAATTCGCACTTGCTGAATTTGGCATATAGCTTGTGCTCTCGTAGTGTCTCCAAAACAATTTTCAAATGACGTTCATGCTCCTCTCTAGACTTAGAGTATACGAGTATGTCATCAATGAATATCACTATGAAATGATCCAAATAAGGTTGAAAGACTCGATGCATCAGATCCATAAATGCTGCTGGTGCGTTTGTCAGACCGAAAGGCATCACTACAAACTCGTAGTGTCCATATCTGGTCTGAAATGCCATTTTGGGAACGTCTTCTTCACGGATCTTTAGCTGATAATATCTTTGTTGTAAATCAAATTTCGAGTACACCGTCGCTCCTTGAAGTTGATCAAACAGTTTGTCTATCCTCGGGAGGGGATATTTATTCTTGATGGTCACGCTGTTAAGTCCGCGATAGTCTATACACAATCTTAATGTGCCATCTCTCTTCTTGACAAATAGTACCGGTGCTCCCCAGGGAGACGTACTTGGTCGGATAAATCCCACATCCATCAGCTTCTGTAATTGAGTCTTCAACTCTTGCAACTCAATAGGAGCCATTCTATATGGCATTCTGACAATCGAGGCAGTTCCTGGTAATACTTCGATGGTGAACTCGACTTCCCTATCTGGAGGGACAGTGGTGAGTTCTTGTGGAAATACATTTGTATATTCTGATACTATAGGTACTTGATTAATTTGTGTCTCAACCTTAGGTTTGTTAATTACAAACACCAAGTATCCTTGTGCCCCTCTAGTGATCGCCTCCCTCGCTTTCATTGCTGAAATTGTAGGTCCCAAGGGGTGTGAGTGTAAGGTTTAGAAGGGGGGGTTGAATAAACCTTACCAACTTTTCGATTTAGTCCTTTTAAAATAGTTCAGAGTTAATTCTTCACAGCTAAGTCCTTGATGGACAGCTAAGCTAGTTAACCAAATAGAGTTAGCCACTCAATGACTGATTCAGAAATTTGTTGATAGAATAACTCACCGCTTAGTCTAAAGCTTAACTCGATTGTGATATGTTTTATTGGAAGACTTAACACCCTTGAATTTGGTTTAAGTTTGTTTTAACACTTGGTTTTAGCACTTTGTTAAATGTCAATTGGATAACAAATTTATCAGCAGATATAAGATAGTATGCAGAATTGAAGTGCTGAAATTTAAATGACATAACAAATTTTATAGAGGTTCGAAAATGGGGTAATTCTTCTAATCCTCTCTTCTCCAACTCCTGGAGGAATCCACTAAGTATTGATCAGAGTACAAAGTGGTTATCACCCGGATGCAAGTCTTGATCACGCAGGTGACTTGATCCTTTAGGACTCGATCGGAGATGCCTTGGTCACTGGTGGCCTCCGTCCGACTCAGCGGCTTCTTCACAGGCGGTTTTGCGCTTTGCTACTACAACTCACTTGCTCAAGTTTCTTGGATTTGATCACGAAGCCCTCCAAGAACTATATACTGGTTTGACCTCGAACCTTTCTACAATCCTCTGTGGAATGTAGACCCCTTTGATTCTTCAAATATTTCCTCTTCAACCGATTGAAGTCGTCTTTCCTTCACGGGTAAGTGTTGGATTGATTTCTTCAAGTTCGCCGAGGATTAAACTTGAATGACTTGAGAATATTTTTGTAGGTTACAACTCAAATGATAGCTTGAATGTTCGTAGTACGGGTAGTCAAGGTAACCTTTTCTCAAATTGATTCCTCGGCCTTTTATAGTGTTCTTTTGAAAAATGCCCGTTGAAGAGATAGGCTAATTTTCAAAAGACACTTGTGGTCGTTGGCTTGTCTTGTTGCGATCCTTGAAATTGTGAGTTCCTCGTATTGAATGAACCTTGACTTTTTGAGTTCGACACAGTGCGAAGTCTTCCCATTGGTTTATTCCTTTAGCACGCTTAAGGGACCGAGCACTTTAAGAGATATGGAAGTATTACTTGTTTAAGTAACTTTCTTGACTTTTGTGCAACGGATCCTTTTCAGTTGTCTTGACTTGACTGCAGTTCCTTAACTTCCCATATGACTTCGAGTCAGCTTCCAATCATTGGATGACTCATCTGTCACTTCAACTTGAGACTTGGCTATCTTGGGTTGACTTGACCGACACTTCACACAACTCGCATCTCGGTGATATTTCTCGATCGAGTTCTATCTTCTCTTCCTTGCCATACCATACTCAGTTGCATCAATGAGTCTTCATTCTAGTCTCCAGTTGACTTCTTGCATATTTAGGCATAGCTGACTTAACTCAGCTCGAACAACCCTATCTATTACAATGCAAATTACAAAGAAAATGGGGTGCCAACTTTCTAGTCTAAGTTTTACATGGCATTCATCAAAACCTAAAAATAAATTTCCCAACAATTTCCCCCTTTTTAATGATGCCAAAACTTAAAGCATACATACAAAATGTAAATATCAAAGATACATACAGATAGTGCAGTAACAGAGAATGTATGCGTAGAATCAATCATTTTATTGATCATAACATTCTTGTCCTTTATACAGCTGTTTACAAAGTGTTGGGAAATTTGTTGTTTAGATTTTGATGAATGCCATGTAAAACTTAGAATAGGAAGTTGGCACCCCATTTTTGCTGTAAACTGTATTGTAATAAATAGGGCTGGTCAAGCTGAGTTAAGTCAGCTATGACTAAACATGCAAAAAGACAACTGAAGACTAGAAGGAAGACTCCGCTGCAAGACAGCTGAGTATGGCAAAGAAGAGAAGACAGGGACTTGACTGAAGGAGCAGCTGAGATGCAGCTGAGTGGAATATCAGTCAAGTCAACTCAAGATAGCCAAGTCTCAAGTTGAAGTGACAGGAGAGTCATCTAATGATTGGAAGCTGACTCTAAGTCACCTGGGGAAAGCAAGGAAATGCAGTCAAGGCGATTCAACTGAAAGAGATCCGTTGCACAGAAATCAAGAGAATTACTTAAACAAGTAATATCTCCATGCTACCTTTCTCGAAGTGCTGTTAAACAAGAGGAATAAACCAATGGGAAGCAAGAACAATTCGAAAAATGAAGAACAATTCATACGAGGAAGTGGCAATTTCAAGGACTGCAACAAGACAAGCCAACGTCCACAAGTGACTTTCAAAAATAAGCCTATCTCTTCAACGAGCAAATTTTTGAAAGATCACTATAAAAGGCTGAGGAATGACTCTGAGAGAAGGTTACCTGAACCACGAACATTCAAGAAATCATTTGAACTGTAACCAGAAATATTCTCAAATCATTCAAGATTAATCCTCAAGCCTACATTACGAAGCACATCAATCCAACACTCACCTGTGAAGGAAAGATAGCTTCAATCAGTTGAAGAGGAAACTTTTGAAGAAAAGGGGTCTACATTCCACGAAGGATTGTAGGAAGGTTCAAGGTCGAACCAGTCTTGAGTTTTTGGAGGGCTTCGTGATCAAATCCAAAGAGCTTAAGCAAGTGGGTTGTAGTAGCAAGGCAAACTGCCTGTGAAGAAGCCGAGTCGCACGAGAAGCGGTGAGTGATCAAGGCATCTCGGATCGAGTCCCAAAGGATCAAGTCAGGTTTGTGTGATCAAGACTTGTATCGGACTGTTACCACTTTGTATCTTGATCAATACCTAGTGGATTCCTCCGGGAGTTGGAGAAGAGAGGAGTAGAAAATTACCCCATCTTCGAACCTCTATAAAAACTTATCGTCTCATTTACATTTCAAAGACTTTAATTCCCGCATCTTATTTGTTTAACTCTGTGATAAATTTGCTATCCACTTGATAATTTCTAAGTACTAAAACCAAGTATTAAATCATTGCTAAACCAAAATTAAGGGTGTTAAGTCTTCCGCTGAAAAACAAACTACGATTGAGCTAATTGATCTTAACAATTGAGTTATTCTATCAACAACTCGATTGAGTCTGTTGAGTGACTAACTCTCTTGATTAACTAAATTGGTGTCCACCAAGGACACGGTGTGTAGTATCAACTCGAACTTTAAAAAGGACTAAATCGAAAAGTTGGTAATGTTTATTCAACCACCCCCTCTAAACCTTACACTCACACCCCTTGGGACCTACAAGTGGTATCAGAGCGGTTGGTTCATTGAGCCTCCCGCACTGGTTACTGAACTAGATCTCCAAATTTTTCAAAGTCTATTTTAGTACTTAAGTTTTCAAAACTCCTTTTATCATTAAAAGTTATCATCATGGAAGCAAATTTGACATGCATCCCCATGTTCACAATTGAAGAATTTGATGATTGGAAAATTCGTATGCAGACTCATCTATCAGCATTACATGATGAGATGTGGATAGTGATAGAGGATGGGCCACTGCAAATTTTAAAAGTGAACACAGCTGTAAGAAAGGCTGCAACTGAAGGTGAAGAGGATGTTGCTCTTAGACCAGCTATGGTTGAAAAACCAAGAGCTGAATGGACAAATGATGACAGAAAAAGATATAACTTGGACAATGTGGCCAAAGGACATTCTTTACAAAACCTTGGACAAAGCCATGTTCAACAAAGTCAAATCATGCAAAACGGCTAAAGAAATCTTTGACAAGCTAACATTGATTTGTGAAGGCTCAGAGCAAATCAAGGAAAACAAATTATCAGTGGCTGTACAGAAATTTGAGAATTTCAAAATGATCTCAGGAGAGAACCTGGATCAACTGGATGCTCGATTCACAGAAATCACCAACGAGCTATCTGCACTTGGAAAAGAATATACACAGAAGGAAATGTGTATGAAGATCCTAAAAAGTCTCCCAGCTGAATGGGAAATGAAGGTCATGGCACTAACACATTCCATGGACCTATCGAAGACATCCAACCATGAGCTATTCTCAGACCTCAAAACCTACGAATTTGAGCTGAGAAGAAAAGACCGAGGAAGAGACAATTTGTACCCAAAACAAGTTTGCTCTAATTGTTAAGGATGGAAAGAAAGCCGAGGTCAAAGAAGTCATTGACCCGGAGGAAATAGCCCCGATGGTTAAAAGGTTCAACAAGTTCTTCAATAAGAACTACAAGAGAGGCAAGGGCGAATCCTCCGGAAGACACTAAGCTCCTCCAAGTCAAGGGAAGATAGGCCAACCAAGAGAACAAATCATCAAAAAGATGAATATCAAAGGACCGACAATCCAAGAGTGGAAAGAGCCGATCAAAAGGTGAATATCTATTTGAACCGTAGGCAACCAGGTCACTATGCCATTGATTGCCCATATCCCGTAGTCAACAAATACAAGAATAAAGAAGAAAGAAAGGTCTTGAGAGAAAGAAGACAAGAAAAGAAAAAGGCAATGTTGGTCGCAGAGATTGCCGAGACAAAGCCAAGTCAAACGACATAGCCGATTCGGAGAGAGCGATGAAGCCGACTACTCAAGTGACTACGAAGAAGAAGCCCTAACTGTTTGATGGCCAAGGAACAAGATCAACTCCGACCAAGAAGATGAGGTACACTCTAACTCATCAAACTCGATTCTAGTGATAGTGAATGTGACACACACACTTCATCACCCACTCGATCTTTATGATTCATTAGGCAAAATGATGAAAGATTTTGAACACATTAAATCCTCACACACTACTAAATGAGGAAAACAACCTGCTCAAAAGCCAAAACTCACACGGTTGACTAAGGAGCCGAGTACTCTAAGTCAAATAGCCGATGAGAATGAAAGTTTAAAGATCGAAAATCCAAAGCTAATAGCGAGAAAATAGCTATAGAAAAGAGGAAAATGACCTTAAAAATGTGATTGCCTCATTCACTAAGGCATCTAAATCATTGGATGATCTTATTATGAGTCAAAGAGAATGTGGAGACAAGAAAGGCTTAGGATTTAATTCCCTCGTGCTATGTCAGGCTCCAAAAGTGATTTTGGAAAAAGGATCTTCAAGCAATGAAGTATCTCAAAAATCCAAAACTCCAAATGGTGCACACACATTTAATCCAAAGCACAATTACAAGCAAACTGGCCTTGGTTATAAAGGAAAAGGAAAACAGCCAGTTGAGTGCGTTGAAAGGATAGCTGAGAAGAAATTCAGCCGAGTTCCTCAGCAAACTCCAAACAGGAAATACTCTGAAAGAAGAAACAGAGCTACCAAAAACCCAGGAAAATCTATAAAGGAAACACATATGATGGGAATGGTAGAAAATATCCAAGCCAAGCTGATTGGAATGATGTGAACTATCAGCAAAGACCTATGGAATATAAGCCCAAATGGCAAAGGCCTAGAACTCAGCAAAGGCCATTCCAAAGGTATAAGAGCTTTCATCAGCACACATATGCACCTAGGCACTACACTCAGAGACATCACAACTACCCAAAGAAGGCAATTGCTAAAACACATATACAGGCATACAGACAAAAGAGACAGATGTATGAACCTAGAATCCCCAAGCAATTTGCCAAAATTAATTATGATTATGGCACTGATAGATGGCAACCCCTTTGAGTCAAATCATTTGGCTATAGGTTGGTTGGATCATCTTACAATACTAACCCCTCAGGACCCAGACAAGTATGGGTACCTAAAACTTAATTTCCTTGATTGCAGGTTCAAGGAACAGCTGAGTGCCAAGGAACCTGGTACATGGATAATGGTTGTTCCAGACACATGACAGGAAACAAGAAAGATCTGTCAAAATTCAAGGAAGTCAAAGGAGCAAAAGTCATATTTGGAGGAAATGAAGCTCCAGGAGAAATAAAAGGCATTGGATCCATCAAGAAAAATGGATTAGAAATCACAGATGTTGCATATGTTGAAGGACTCAACTTCAACTTGCTAAGCATCAACCAACTCTGTGACAAGGGTTATAATGTTGGATTTAACATGGGTATATGCCAAATCAAGGATACTAAATCAAATGAATTTGTGTTGCAAGGATGCAGACAAAAGAACATGTATGTCGTAGATTGGTCAACTGCAACACCCATCACCTGTCTATTAGCAAAGAGCACAGCTGAATCAAGTTGGTTGTGGCACAAAAAGCTGAGTCACCTGAATTTCAAGACGATTAACAAGCTTGCCAGAAGTAATCTTGTGGAAGGACTTCCAGACTCAGTATACAAGAAGGAAAGTATATGCGACGCATGTCAGAAGGGAAAACAAATCAAATCATCATTCAAAGAAAAGACCTGCCCATCTTCAACAAGAATATTGCATCTGCTACATATGGATCTATTTGGTCCAGTGGAACCAACTAGCATAAGTGGAAAGAAATACACCTTGGTGGTAGTAGATGACTACTCAAGATATACATGGACAATATTCATGTGAAGAAGAAAGAAACTCTCGAAACTACCACACGGTGATGAAGAGGATTCAAAATGAGAAGAGCCAAACCGTTATCAAAATAAGATCGATGAGGAACTGAGTTTGTCAATGGGATAATAACTCAATATTGTATTGAAAATGGCATTGGTCATGAATTATATGCAGCAAGGACTCCACAGCAGAATGGAGTTGCAGAAAGAAGGAATATAACTCTCAAGGAAGCAGCAAGGACCATGTTAGTCAAGCAGGGTTACCAAAAAGATTTTGGGCTGAAGCAATAAACACAACATGCTACACTCAAAATAGATGCATGATAAACAGACAGCTGACAAAGACTCCCTATGAGATTTGGACAGGGAGAAAACCTAATGTTGCATATTTTAGAATATTTGGATGTAAATGCTTCATCCATAACAATGGCAAAAATAATCTAAAGGCTTTTGATGCTAAAGCGGATGAAGGTATCTTCTTGGGATACTCAGCTGAAAGCAAAGCTTACAGAGTACTCAACAAGAAGACTATGCTTACAGAGGAATCCATTCATGTGGTGTTCGATGAACCAAATGTTAATGGAGAATACATTGAAGAATCAGCTGATAAAGTGAATCAACCAACCATGCAGAAGATTCCCTATGCTGAAGCTGAAGCTGGAATTATAAACTCAGATGAAGATGAGATAGCTGAATCTCAAAAACAGCTGGAAAATTTGCAACTAAGTGATTATGAGAGAGCTGATCAAAGCAACACAACTGCAAGACGACTGAATCCAGCTAACTTACTCCAACCTGATGTAAGATGGCTGAGAGACCATCCACCAGAACTTGTCATTGGAGATATAAGAGAAGGTGTCAAAACAAGATCCAGAACTCAACAAGAAGCTATGTTCACATGCTTTATCTCACAAATAGAGCCTAAAGATGCGTCACAAGCATTGGATGACACACATTGGATTCAAGCTATGCAAGAAGAACTGAATCAGTTTGAAAGAAATAAAGTATGGGAATTAGTTCAAAGACCCACCCATCAAAATGTTATTGTCACTAAATGGGTGTTCAGAAACAAGATGAACGAGGAAGGTTCTGTGGTAAGAAACAAAGCAAGACTAGTAGCCAAAGGATATTGCCAAGAAGAAGGGATAGATTTTGATGAAACATTTGCCCCGTAGCAAGATTGGAAGCTATAAGGATGTTTCTTGCCTATGCGACTCACAAGAATTTTATTGTATATCGGTGGATGTAAAAAGTGCATTCCTAAATGGTTTATTGGAAGAAGAAGTGTATGTTGAACAACCTCCAGGATTTGAGCAGAAGACTCTTGGAGATAGGGTATATAAACTCAAGAAAGCTCTATATGGATTGAAACAGGCACCCAGAGCATGGTATGATACTTTGTCACAATTCCTAACTGAGAATGGATTCACAAAAGGAAAAGTAGATAGAACACTTTTCAGAATTCAAGACAAGAAGAGCATACTGCTTGTTCAAATATAGTGGATGACATCATTTTTGGATCCACAAACAAAGAGCTGTGTGATAAATTTTCAAACCTCATGCAAAGCAAATTCGAAATGAGCATGATGGGAGAGCTAACATTCTTCCTTGGACTCCAAGTGAAACAGCTGAAGGATGGAACCTTCATAAGTCAAATAAAATACACTAGAGATTTAATGAAGAAATTTGGTATGGAAGAGAAGTCTTCTGTGAAAATACCAATGAATACATCAGTCAAAATGGACATGGATGCAGATGGCAAGCCTATAGATCAAACAAGATACAAAGCACTTATTGGATCATTGCTCTATCTCACAAACAAGCAAGGTGCCGACATCACCTTTGTTGTAGGTGTATGTGCAAGATTTCAATCTGCTCCAAAAGAGAGCCATATGATCATTTGACTAAGAGGATCTTGAGATATTTGAAAGGAAGCCAAGAAGTTGGCTTATGGTATCCAAAGGAAGGTGGATTCAAGCTAATTGGCTATTCGGACTCGACTATCTTTGGATGCGAGTTGACAGGAAGAGCACCTGAGGCACATGTCAAATGCTTGGGAACATGCTAATTTCCTGGTTTAGCAAGAAGCAAAATTCAATAGCCACCTCTACAGTTGAAGAAGAATACATAGCTGCGGGCAGCTGTTGTGCCCAAGTCCTATGGATGAGACAACGGCTGAGAGACTATGAAGTTGAAGAAAAGGAAATTCAATCATGTGTGATAACACAAGTGCAATTACAATCACTCAAAATCCTGTGTTCCACTCAAGAACAAAGCATATCGATGTCAGATATCACTTCATAAGAGATCATGTTGAAAAGAAGGACATTACCTTGGAGTATATTTCAACTGATAAACAGTTGGCTGACATATTCACAAAACCATTATGTGAGTCAAGATTTGAAGAACTCAAGCATGAGTTAGGATTAATTGAGCTGAGCTGACACTCAGAAGAATCAAAGAAAAGAAATGAAACACAAAAAGGAAAAAGAGCTGAACTCTCAAGCGACTAAGTGAATCACCAGATCGGAAAAGTCACTATACCGAATTAGCCGACAATTTGAGTCACTAAGAGAACTGTGAGAAGAAGAGTTAAATCAACTAAGGGAAAAGTTCGAGTCATTTATGAGCAAAGTGACAAAAACGCAATGTCGTTTTACTAAGCGGGAATGTTTTTAAGTATTACGTCAAAGATAATTATGACGCGTGTACATGCAAAAGCCGCACACCAAGCTTATGATTGGATATAAATCTTTGCCGCATTAAATACGAGACATTAAATGCTAAATCGGCGTGCAAAATCTAAGCCGTTGATTTCGATCACATTTCAAAAACCACCCGCACGTCCTTTCATGAACCATACTTAAACCTTTTTTCATCTGTTTCTCTCACACATTACCAAAACTGTTCATTTCTCTCTCTGAAGCAAAGGCAAAACTCTCTCAAAACCCTATCAATCTTCAAATCAACTTCTATGTTTTATTCGGCGAAATATTGAAAGAAATGGCTTCTACTTATGATTTTGTCAAGCTAGGAAAGCAAATCGACACCGGGTCTACTGTGGATTTCGAGGGCATGGTCAAACAGGGGTCCGATGACACCCTCATAAAGAAGATTGCTGAAAAGCTCGAAACGTCCAGTTTAAAACCATTTCTGACGATGGAGTTCTCGATGACCTATGTGGAAGAGGTCGCACAGTTCTACGTGAACGCTGAGATTCACGATGAGGGGATCAAATCCTCTATTCATGGGAAGGAGTTCATCATCTCTGCCAAGGATTTGGCAGAACACTGCTCACTACCGGCGGAAGGAGCACCAGAAATAAATGAAGCTGATGTAAACTTGGCTGCTGCTTGGAAGGAAGTAGCCAAGTCCGACTATGCTGAAAAGATAGTCTACACAGCTAACAAGAGGCTGCTGAAGGAGGACTATCACAAGTTGTTGGACATAGTTGCCAAATGCATAGACATCAAATTTGGCAGCTTTGACCAACTGTCCAAAGCGAAGTTGATCGTAATGGCTGCAATCATTGAAGAAAGGAAAATAAACTGGGCTGAGTTTGTCTACAGCAGACTCTGCCAGAATATAGGGAACAAATCCTTCAAGGAGAATGGTGCATTTGGAGGATCCCTGGGATATGGTCTCGTAATCGGCAGGCTGATGGAGGTCAAAGGAGTCCCTCTTAGACATGGAAAGGCGTTCCATGTAAACAAGAGGATGTTCAGATCAAACCTCTCTGGCGCACAGAAGAGAGCCTACGCCAAGAGAGCTGATACGAGTGAGGGGGAATCGGTGACTCAAGATACAAATGTCTCCTCTCCACCAAAGAAGAAGGTTGCCCCTCGTACTAAGCTAAGAATCGCTACCCCCGCAAGAAAGAAAAACAATCTGCTCCTACCCCCGCAGCCGAGTCACCCCCCTCGCAGCTCGTGTCTCCGCCCCAAAGAAAGAACGGTCGAGAAGGACTCTCAAATACCTTCTCCGATCGTCAAAAAGAGGATAGCGATAAGCAAGACGGCGGCTCCTCGAAGAAAACACCAAAGACGCCCCGCCGCCAAGACTCGAAGAAACTCTCTCCGAACAGAAATCCCCTCGGTACAAACTAGAGACGAAGAAGAATCATCAAGCGCTCCGAGCTTGAGAAACCGGGCCGAGTCAGCCACTCACCAAACAGATACTGAGATGCTGGAGAAGTAGAGTCTCCGGATATTATTGATGAAACAACTAAGTCTCTCAAGGTGATCGTGAGAGGCAAATCAAGACCCAGCTGTAGTTCGCACGTTGAGACACAAGAAGTAGCCGAGAAAGCACACACTTCGCTGGGACAGATCATATCCCCTCCCGCAATGCACGATTGACAAAGATGGAGCACCAGAGCTTGCTACCTTCTATCCCTGAGAATGAGGGACATCAAGAAGAAGCTGATAGAGATGATAGTGATGTGATGATCCTATCCCCACTTTATCCAGACATCCAAAATCGTCTGCAAGAGTGGAGGAAGTGGAAATTGAGTCGATCCAGGGAATAGTTCCAACGGCTCGAGTTTATAGAAGAGGAAGAGGAATCGCTGAACTTTCTTGGATCGACCACTGTGATCCCAACATGGATGAAGAAAAATCGCAAAAATATCTTGAGATCTTCAAGGACAAGGAGAAGGAGAGACAGGCAGAGGAAGCTGAGGCACGTGAGAAGGACATCATCTGCCCTATCACCGGCACCACAGAACACACACATCATCTCCTTGACGTCTTATCAGATAGTGATGAAGATCAGGACCATTTTGCTGCCACAGAAGAATCGCAAATGCATCAAGCACTGCACGAATCCAGAATCCTTCACGAGCAAAGAATGATGGAGGGACCAGGAGAGTCCTCCAAAACACAGCTGGAAATAGATCCAATGGGAGACCATGGGGTTGAGACTCCAATGGATGCCACCGAAGAAGACCCTAAGACAGATGACACTGTCGAAAGGGATATCCAAGGCCTCGCTGCAGTTGAGACTGCAGGAGGTAATGAAGGCCAACGGGAGGTTGAGACTTCCGGGGTAAAGAAGTCAAGTACGAGAACATCCCTCCCGCTATCGTTGATCCATCCGAAAAGGAGATAAGCGCGCTTCACGATTCCCAGGAAAATCTCGATGTAACCTTTCCGGGATCGAAGGCGACAATGAAGCCGAGTCATCCCCGTGGATCGATCCAAAAGTCTCGGTGAGGATGTTCCAACGACGAGTAAGTCTGACCTCAAGTCTACTCGTCAAACTTTCAACTTTGATGAGCCACCCATGGAAATGTCATCATCGTCCGATGACGCTTCTGATAAGGCCGAGGACCAGTCAACTCAATTGGAGAAACCGGTGAGACCAACGGCTGTTGAGACAGATGAGGCTCAGCAAGTCGGGTCAACTTTACAACAAACCCCAGCTAAAACAGAGTCCACTGCGCAGGCTGCCCAATCTGCAGCAGCTTCGACTCCCCAAGGAACTTCACGCGCACCACTCATCATGGAACAAATCCCAGTTGCCCGTGATGATTCCTTTGTAGAATCATTTCCCTTCTCACTAGAGGTCCCTAATCTTCCTGAAGAGTCCGAAAGAGATCTCACGCGCTTCCACAGACCAGATCCTGTCATTCCATCAGATACCATCGTTCCAGCTGACTATGATTTTGACGCTGCTTGGCCGTCAGCTGCAACAGAGGGAACAACTGAAGTTCGGGAGGTGTTCAAAGCATTATTTGCTGAAATTGAACGGATGGAGAGGCACCAGGCCTCGATGGACATGAGACTGGATAACAAAGATGCCAACCTTATCGCCGACTTGAGAGGCATAATAGTCGAATCGTGAGTGGTGGCAACAAAGAAAGAAACAATGCGTGTGGAACAAGCTAGATATTTCAAGACATTATTCAACAAGCTGTTGGTATGGCGAGCTGAGAATGCTGATGCAAAGACGAAATTGAGAGAACACATTGAGCACATGCATGAATCTCACACTGCTGAGATAAAGCTGCTGCGTGAGCAAAATAAGAGTGAGCTCCTGCGTATGGAGGAAAACATGGATCGAAAATTCAGCCTTCTCATGGTTGAGATGAAGCTAATTTCAGCTGAATCCAACGCTACTCGCTCTGAGTTTCGCGCCGCATACTCCGCAGCAGACTCGAAGCAGAACTCAACTATCAGCAGACTCGACTTCCTGCTTGCTAGTATGTTTCCAGGGGTTCCTCTCTCCTTTGATGATGCCAAAAAGGGGAAAGAGGAATACCTAAAAGCACTGAGGAGATCTGACGTTGAGAAGGAGGGAGCAGCTGTGAAGCGAAAGAAAGCTGAGGAAGTGTCAAAACAAAAGAAAGGAAAGACTGTTGAGGGGGGAGGATCGAAAGATGTGACCTTGATGATTGCACAAACCCCCTAACAAGGTCTTGTCACAGCTGATATTATCAGAAGAAACTCCCAGTGACTCGCCACTCCAACACTCTGTATCTGAAATGGTTGAAAGGGATGGAGGAAGTGGAAGGAAGGATGAATGCCCGAGTTATGAATATTTTGAAACAACATGGAGGCATTCCAAGAGAGACAGAGACACTTATGCCATCTCGATGCCGGAACCGAGCCGAGATCGAGTTGATGAATTTAAAACGCCGCATCTCGAAGGATACTTCGCAAACATGTCCATGGCTCAAACCGGGACTTGTTGGGAAAAGGGTCTCACGCTATGTGAAGAAGCCGATAGCAGCAGACCACCGACAATACTCACTGGTCACTCGCTAGTCACTCACTGGGAAGAAGAACCCCAAGACAATACACGCCCAGAGGAAGAAGTAGAGGAAGAAAGCAAGTGGTGGAGGAAGAGGGTTCGGACCTAGACCCGCCCCCAAAAACATTGAGTACATAGATCCAGGCAAGAAAGGAGGGATCTATTGGGCTGGTTTTGACGAAGTAGCCAATCTGCAAGTGGCTAAAAACAATGCTGAGTATGTGAAAAGAATCGAAGAAGAAAATAAAAGGCAAACTCAGCTATGGGAAAAGAGACAAGAGAGACTAAGAAGAGATGAAGCTGCCCGGAAGGCATATGAAAAGAAGAAGAAGGCAACTGGAGATGAGAAAAAGAGAAGAAGAGCAGAAGATGACAGAACTGAAGAAGAAGAAAGAAGGAGGCAGCGAAGGAGATGAAGTGTTGTTGTCCACCCCTTCATGTATTTTACCATGTAAATACACTTTATGTAAGTCTTCTGTAATATATTTGTAAATTATCTATTTTTGCGTAGACATAAATGTTTGCTCTGACACACCTTGTAAACAGTTGTGTAAAAAAACAAGAATGTTATGATCAATAAAAGGATTGATTCTACGCATACATTCTATGTGAATGCACTATTTGTATGTATCTTTGCTATTTACATTTTGAATGTTTTAAGTTTTGGCATCATCAAAAAAGGGGGAAATTGTTGGGAAATTTGTTGTTTAGATTTTGATGAATGCCATGTAAAACTTAGAATAGGAAGTTGGCACCCCATTTTTGCTGTAAACTGTATTGTAATAAATAGGGCTGGTCAAGCTGAGTTAAGTCAGCTATGACTAAACATGCAAAAAGACAACTGAAGAATAGAAGGAAGACTCCGCTGCAAGACAACTGAGTATGGCAAAGAAGAGAAGACAGGACTCAATCAAGGAGCGGTGAGATGCGGTGAGTGGAATATCATCAAGTCAACTCAAGATAGCCAAGTCTCAAGTTGAAGTGACAGGAGAGTCATCCAATGATTGGAAGTCGACTCTAAGTCACCTGGGAAAGCAAGGAAATGCGGTCAAGGCGAGACAATCAAAGAGATCCGTTGTACGTAAATCAAGAGAATTACTTAAACAAGTAATATCTCCATGCTACCTTTCTCGAAGTGCTCGAGTCCCGAAGCGTGCAAGAGGAATAAACCAATGGGAAGCACTACACCGTGTCGAACTCCGAAAAGTCAAGAACAATTCATACGAGGAAGTAGCAATTTCAAGGATTGCAACAAGACAAGCCAACGTCCATAAGTGACTTTCAAAAATAAGCCTATCTCTTCAACGAGCAAATTTTTGAAAGATCACTATAAAAGGCCGAGGAATGACTTTGAGAGAAGGTTACCGAAACACGAACATTCAAGAAATCATTTAATCGTAACGTAAATATTCTCAAATCATTCAAGATTAATCCTCAAGCTTACATTACGAAGCACATCAATCCAACACTCACCGTGAAGGAAAGATAACTTCAATCGTTGAAGAGGAAACTTTTGAAGAAAAGGGGTCTACATTCCACGAAGGATTGTAGGAAGGTTCAAGGTCGAACCAGTCTTGAGTTTTGGAGGGCTTCGTGATCAAATCCAAAGAGCTTGAGCAAGTGGGTTGTAGTAGCAAGGCAGCCGCCTGTGAAGAAGCTTCGAGTCGCACGAGAAGCTAGCCGAGTGATCAATGCATCTCCGATCGAGTCCCAAAGGATCAAGTCATTTGTGTGATCAAGACTTGTATCCGGACTCATTACCACTTTGTATCTCGATCAATACCTAGTGGATTCCTCCAGAGTTGGAGAAGAGAGGAGTAGAAGAATTACCCCATCTTCGAACCTCTATAAAAACTTATCGTGTCATTTACATTTCAAAGACTTTAATTCCTCGCATCTTATTTGTTTAACTCTGTTGATAAATTTGCTATCCACTTGATAATTTCTAAGTACTAAAACCAAGTATTAAATCATTGCTAAACCAAAATTAAGGGTGTTAAGTCTTCCGCTGAAAACAAACTACAGTTGAGCTAATTCAGTCTTAACAACTGAGTTATTCTATCAACGGCTCGATTGAGTCGTTGAGTGACTAACTCTACTAATTAACTAAATTGGATGTCCACCAAGGACACATTGTAGTATCAACTCGAACTTTAAAAAGGACTAAATCGAAAAGTTGGTAAGGTTTATTCAACCCCCCCTTCTAAACCTTACACTCACACCCCTTGGGACCTACACAAAGTGTATCAGAGCAAACATCTATGTCTACGTAAAAATAGATAAATTACAGATTTCTTATTCAATGTACAGAAGACTTACATACTTATGTACTTACAATAGTAAATTACATGAAGGGGTGGACAACAACACTTCATCTCCTTCGCTGTCTCCTTCTTTCTTCATCAGCTCTATCTTCTTCTCGACCTTTTTTCTTCTTTTCTTCTTCTTCACCGCTTTCTTTTTCTCATAAGCTCTTCCGGGCAGCCTTCATCTTTTCTTTTTCTTTCTTGTCTCTCTTCCCACAGTGAGTTTGTCTTTTATTTTCTTCTTCGATCCTCTTGACATAGTCGCATTATTCCTTGCCACTTTCCCCGTTGGCTACTTCGTCATACCACCAATAGATCCCTCCTTTCTTCCCCGGATCTATGTATTCTATATTTTTGGGTAGAGGTGCAGGTCCAAACCTCTTCCTCCATCGCTTCTTCCTCTACCTCCGGGTGTGTATTGTATCTTGGGGCCTTCTTCTTCCCAAATTGAGTGACAAAGCAGAGAGGACCAAGAGTCTCGCTCTGTCGCCTTCTTCGCATAGCTTGAGGCTTTTTTCCCAATACAAGTCCGTGCTTGGGCTATGGACATGCTTCAAGTATCCTTTGGATTCGAGCGTTTTGAATTCATTGACTGATCTAGGCTTGGTTCCAATGTCTGAAATGGCATCAGTGTCTCTTCCTGCCAGAATGCCTCCGTATTGTTTCAATATGTCCATTGCACGGGCATCCATTTTTCTTTCGACATCCTTCATCTCTGCTTCTACAATTTTTCTCTTTTCAGCCATGGGCACAGCAGAGTGTTGGAGCGGTAGAGTCACTGGAAGTTTGATGATGATGTCAGCTGTGAAAAGTCCTTGTTGAGGGGTTTTAGCAACCATTAAAGTCATATCTTTCGAACCTTCCCCTCAAAGATTTTCCCTTCTTTTCTCTTTCTCTGTTCTTCATTGTCTTTGCCTTTACAAACATTGCCCTTCTTCTCGTTGCATTCTTTCTTTCAACGCCTTTAGGTATTCCTCTTCCCCTTTTTGGCATCAACAAAGGAGAGAGGAACCCCGAAACATGCCGCCAAGCATGAAATCTAGACGATCGATATTTGAATTCCGCTCGGATTCTCACAAGGAGTATGTCTTTCGAAATTCGAGTGGGTGGCTTTTGATTTGGTTACATTAACTTCATTTCAGCCATAAGAAGGCTGAATT
This sequence comes from Rehmannia glutinosa, assembly GCA_016081115.2. NCBI lineage: Eukaryota > Viridiplantae > Streptophyta > Magnoliopsida > Lamiales > Orobanchaceae > Rehmannia > Rehmannia glutinosa. Next base: position 88,039,295 of record CM071934.1, read on the forward strand.
TTGCATTCATGTTTTCTTCCACGCCAGGTTCTTTTCGATGAAATTCGCGAAAGCGATTCCATTTTCGTGGTATGGGAGGTATGCATTCTATCAATATTTTCTTGCATTATCTTCTTCATGTCAGCGTTATCAGCGCTCCAGATTAGCATCTTATTGTACAATGCTTTGAAGTAACGAACTTGTTCCACACGCATTGTTTACTGTTGTTGCCACCATTCCCGGATCCTGACTACTATCCCACGTAGATCGGCCGTAATATTAGCATCTCTGTTAACCAGCCGCATGTCCATGGAGGCCTGGTGCCTTTCCATCTTCTTTATTTCTACAAAAATCGCCTTGAAGACTTCTCTAACCTCAGCTGTCACCTCCGTCTCAGCTGGAGGCCAAGCAGCATCAAAGTCGAAATCTGCTGGAACGATGGTATCTGTGGGAAGAACTGGATCAGGCTTGTGGAAACGTTGTTGATCTCTAGATGATTCATCATCAAGAGCATGTAGCTCTAGTGAGAAGGGGAACATTTCTTTAGACGCATCATCACGGACATAGGGAATCTGTTCAACGGTAACTCGTGGCCATGAGGTGCCCGGTTGTGTCGATTCTGCTGCAGCTTTGGGAGCTGATTAGATTGATCGTGATTCAACCGGGTCTCTGTTGTGGTATTGACCCAGCTGGCTGAGCCTCAACTGTCTCAACATCTTCGTCGGTCTCAGCTGGTGTTTCCTGTTGAGTTGTCTCGTCCTCGGCCGTATTAGTGGCGTCATCGGAAGATAATGGGATTTGTAGAGGTGGCTCATCATCAATATTGAAAGTTTGGCGAGTAGCTTTAAGATCAGACTTACTCGTGCTTGGGAGAACATCCTCAGCTGAGTCTTTTGGATTTGCAATGGGGGATGACTCAGCTTCATCTTCACCTTTAGATCCCTTAAATGTTATATCGGGGATTGTCTTGGGAATCGTGAAGGGCACTTATCTCCTTCTCGATGCATCGATGATAGTAGGAGGGATGTTACGGCTTCTCGCCTCTTTACCCCGAAGTCTCAACCTCCCGTTGGCCTTCACTACCTCCCCGCATTCTCAATCGCAATGAGGGCTTGGACAATCCCTTCGGCTGCACTTAATCGTCTTAGGGTCTTGAGTGGTGGCATCCACCGGAGTCTCAACTCCATGGATTGCACTTTCATTGCCCGCAGTGTTAACTCCCTGCGGCAGATCCATCTTGTGCCTCTCGCCGCTTCAGCAGTCATTATGGCCTTCGTGAGTAGCTTGGCACTTCACCGAGATAGTCTCAACGCCCGAGCTCTCGCTGACAACAACTTGTTGTGTATCTGTTTGTTTTTCCTTCTCCACTTCACCTCCTAGATTTGTGTGGGAGTCACCGCAAAGATTCTCCAACCTAGCTGCAGTGGAGGGAGTTTCCCCCTCAGCCGGCACACCAGCTGAGTGACTTGGAATGGGGTCACTCTTCTCCAGACTCCCAGCTATTTCCTGTGAGTTGCCAGCCGTTGGGGTAGGTGGTAAGACACCTTCAGTAGGGGTTGGCTCGACTTGGGTCCCCAAGTTCCTAGTTTCATCGCCAGTTCCCTTAATGCCTTCATCAGAGTGAGCTGGGGAAGTGGTCGCAAAGAACAACAATTGCAATCTGCTGCACCACTCCCATAGGATCAATCTCCAGCTGTGATTTGGAAGACTCTCCAGGGCCTTCCATCAGTTGTTGCTCATGTAGGATCCTGGATTCCCGCATGGCTTGTTGCATCTCCAATTCTTCAGTCGCAGCAGCGGGGTCCAGATCTTCATTGCTCTCTGAAAGCATGTCAAGATGTGGATGAGTATGATCAGTGGCTCCAGTTAGAGGACATATACTGCTTTCTCACGAGCTTCTGCTTCCTCTACTGCCCTAGCCTGTTCGTTCTCTTTTCGAATTTGCAACATGTTGATGCAGTTATCCTCATCAAGGGCTTGCAGCACTGTATCAACTTCAAGGATCCTGAAGAGTTTCTCTTCCTCCTCAATAAACTCTGGGTGTTCAAACTGCACCCTAGAGTGACTCAACTTCCACTTTCTCCATTCTCGCAGACGTTTTTGGATGTCCGGATACAAATGGAGAGTACATAATTACATCATCATCATTCTCATCATCATCTCCCGTTGCCCTTTCTTTTTCAGAATAGAAGGCAACATACTGGCCGCTTCAACTCCTTCAAAGATCATTAGGGACAAGTGGAGACACGACCCTATCAACACAGGGGATTCTCATTGTCTCGCCTACTTCTTGTTCCTCGGTTGTTCTCGTTTCACAACTGGTTCTTCAACTTGCCTCTGCTGATCGGCCTCAGTAGACTTGGCTATTTCATCTACGATTTTTGGAGACTCTACTTCTCCGCACGCCTCAAGACCGCTTCTAGCCGAGTGGCACTCACTGTTTTTTCTCAAGCTCCGAGCGCTTGAAGATTCTTCTTCTTCTTTTGGTTTTCACCAGAGGAATATCTGGTTCCACTTCCTCTGGTTCGTCGAAGGTAAATGCCTTCACAGTTTTCTTAGAGGCAGCTGCCTTCCTTGTTGTGACAGTCCTCTTCTTTTTAATCACTAGAGAAGGGATTAACGGTTCCTTCTCCATTGCGGCCATTGCAGGGGAGAGACACTACCGCAGGGCAGTGCGATTTTTTTTTTTCTTCGCTGCAGGGGCAGCAGTCTTCTTTGTAGCTGCAGGGGCAGCCTTCTTTTTGAGAGGGGAGGAGACAATGTTTCTTCAGGGTCAGTTGATTCCCCCTCACTTGTGTCCGCTCTCTTGGCATAAGCTCTCCTTTGTGCTCTGGAGAGATTTGATCGGAACATCTTTTTGTTAACGTGGAACGCCTTTCCATGTCAGAGAGGAACACCTTTCACCTCCATCAACCGGCCAATCACTAGGCCATACCCCAAAGATCCTCCGAACGATCCATCTCCCTTGAAGGACTTATTCCCAATATTTTGGCAGAGTATGTTGTATACAAACTCAGCCCAGTTTACTTTCTTCTCCTCCATGATCGCAACCATCATGATCAGCTTGGTTTTGGACAACTGATTACAGCTTCCAAATTTGATGTCTACGCACTTAGCAACAATGTCCAACAGCTTATGGTAATCTTCCTTCAGCAACTTCTTATCAACTGTGTAGACAATCTTCGCAGCACAATCAGGTTTGGTCACTTCCTTCCATGCAGCAGCCAGGTTTACGTTAGCCTCATAGATCTCCGACACTCCTTCCGCCGGTAGCAAACAGTGTTCTGCCAAATCCTTGGCAGTGATTGTGAATCCTTTCCCGTGAACAGAGGACTTGATGCCCTCGTCGTGAACTTCATCGTTTACATAGAACTGCGCGACCTCCTCCACGTAGGTCATTTGAAACTCCATTGTGAGAAAGGGTTTCAACCCTGACTTCTCCACTTTCTCAGCTATTTTCTTCACAAGGGTTTTTCGTCGCTTGAATTCCCAAAATCCATGTTTTGATCATTCCTTCAAAATGCCATTTCTTGAAGATTTACTGAATAAAACTTTGAAAATGTCGAACCCCTGTTTGATCATTTATTTTCCCAACTTAACAAAATCGTAAGTAGATGCCATTTCTTGAAGATTTACTGAACAAAACTTTGAAAATGTGCTATGAAAATCTATAGGGTTTCGAGAGAGAAATTTCTTTCTTGTTTTTGAGAGAGATGAACAGTTTGTGTAAAGTGAGAGAAAAAACGGACGGAATGGTATATGTATGGGTTATGAAAGGACGTGCGGACGGTTTTTGAAATTTGATCAAGATCAATGGCTCAGATTTTGCACGCCGATTAACATTTAATTTCTCGCATTTAATGCGGCAGCATTTACATCCAATCATAAGCTTGGTATGCAGCTTTTGACTGTATACGTCATAGTTATGCTGACGTCATTCTAAAAACATTCCCGCTTAGTAAGAACGACTGCGTTTTTGTCACTTTGCTCATAAACGACTCAGCTTGCTTCTTAGCTGATTCAACTCTTCTTCTCTCTATTCACATCGTGACTCAGCTGTCAACTAACTCGGTGCAGCTGACTTTCCGATACGGCTCTCTCACTTAGCTGTTTCAAGAGCTCCGCTCTTTTTCCATCTTTTCATGCTCCATCTCTTTTCCTTGAGTCTTCTAAGTGTTAACTCAGCTCAATTAACTTTAATTCATGCTTGAGTTCTTCAAATCTTGATTCACATAATGGTTTGGTGAATATATCAGCTAACTGCTTATCAGTTGAGATGTATTCCAAGGTGATGTCTTTCTTTTCAACATGGTCTCTTATGAAAGGGTATCTGACATCAATGTGCTTTGTTCTTAAGTGTAACACATGATTTTGAGTTATTGCAATTGCACTTGTGTTATCACACATAATTGGAATTTCTTTTTCTTCAACTTCATAGTCTCTCAGCTGCTGTCTCATCCATAAGACTTGGGCACAATAGCTACCCGCAGCTATGTATTCTGCTTCAGCTGTGGATGTGGCTATTGAATTTTGCTTCTTGCTAAACCAGGAAATTAACCTATTTCCAAGCATTTGACATGTACGTGAAGTACTCTTCCTATCAACTCTACATCCAAAGATAGTCTAATCAATAACCAATTAGCTTGAATCCACCTTCCTTTGGATACCATAAGCCAACTTCTTGGCTTCCCTTTAAATATCTCAATATTCTCTTGGCTGCAGTCATGTGGCTTTCTTTAGGAGCAGATTGAAATCTTGCACATGCACCTACTGCAAAGATGATGTCTCGCCTACTTGCTGTGAGATGAGTAGTGATCCAATAAGTGCTCAGATCTTGTTCGATCCATGTGCTTGCCATCCGCATCCATATCCATTTTGATCGATGTATTCATTGGTATTTTCACAAAAGACTTCTCTTCCATACCAAATTTCTTCATTAATTCTCTCGGTGTACTTTGTCCGACTTATGAAGGTTCCATCCTTCAAATAGTTTTACTTGGAGTCCTAGGAAGAATGTCATCTCTCCCATCATACTCATTTCAAATTTGCTTTGCATGAGATTTGAGAATTCATCACATAGCTCTTTGTTTGTGGATCCAAAGATGATGTCATCCACATATATTTGAACAAACAGTATACTCTTCCCATCTTGAATTCTGAAGAGTGTTCTATCTACTTTGCCTTTTGTGAATCCGTTCTCAGTCAGGAATTGTGATAATGTATCATACCATGCTCTTGGTGCCTGTTTCAATCCATATAGAGCTTTCTTGAGCTTATACACTTTATCTACAAGAGTCTTATGCTCAAATCCTGGAGGTGGTTCAACATAGACTTCTTCTTCCAATAATCCATTCAAGAATGCACTTTTTACATCCATTTGATATACAATGAAGTTCTTTGTGTGAGCATAGGCAAGAAACATCCTTATTGCTTCTAATCTTGCAACAGGGGCAAATATTTCATCAAAATCTATCGCTTCTTCTTCGCAGTATCCTTTCGCTACCAATCTTGCTTTGTTTCTTACCACAGAACCTTCCTCTTGTTTCTGAACACCCATTTTGAGCCAATAACATTTTGATGGGTTGGTCTTTGAACCAATTCCCACACTTTGTTCCTTTCAAACTGATTCAACTCTTCATGGATGGCTTGAATCCAATATGTGTCATCTAATGCTTGTGACACATCTTTTGGTTCTATTTTAGAGATAAAACAATTGAACATTGCTTCTTGTTGAGCTTTGGATCTGGTTCTTACACCTTCTCTTACATCTCCAATGACTAGCTCTGGTGGATGGTCTCTTAGCCATCTCACATCAAAGTTGGAGTAAGTTAGTCGGGTTCACTTTTCTTTGCGCTTGTGTTGTCTTGAGCAGCCTCTCTCATTATCACTTAGCCGCAGATTGTCCAAATTGTCTTTGAGATTCACTATCTCATCTTCACATGGGTTTACGACTCCAGCCGGCCTTCAACATAGGGACTTCTTCGCACGGTTATCGATTCAAATTTTATCGCCTAACTCTTTAATGTCTTCTCCATTTACCTTGGGTTCATCAAACACCACATGGATGGACTCTTTCGCAATCATCGCCCTCTTGTTGAGCACTCTATAGGCTTTACTTTCATTGAGTATCCCAAGAAGATACCTTCATCAACTTTAGCATCAAAAGCCTTTAAGTTGTCTTGGCCATTATTATGGATGAAGCATTTGCATCCAAATATTCTAAAATATGCAACATTTGGCTTTTCTCCCGTCCAAATCTCATAGGGAGTTTTTGTCATTTGCCTATTTATCATGCATCTATTTTGAGTATAACATGTTGTGTTTATTGTTTCACCAAAATCTTTAGGCAATCCAAATTTTCAGCCTAACAAGGTCCTTCCCCGTTTCTTTGAGAGTTATGTTCCTTCTTTCGCAACTCCAATCCGAGGAGTCCTTGTCGCAGAGATAGTTCATGGGCAATACCATTTTCAATACAATACCGAGTTATTATTCCATTGACAAACTCGGTTCCTCTGTCGATCTTATTTTAATGATGGTTTGACTCTTCTCATTTTGAATTCTCTTCATCAGTTGTGGTAGCTTCTGCAAGGTTTCTTTCTTCTTACACATGAAAATTGTCCATGTGTATCTTGAATAATCATCTACTACCACCAAGGTGTATTTCTTTCCACTTATGCTAGCTGGTTCTACTGGACCAAATAGGTCCATATGTAACAGGTGCAATATTCTTGTTGAAGATGGACATGTCTTTTCTTTGAATGATGATTTTGTCTGCTTTCCCATCTGGCATGCATCACATACACTCTCCTTCTTGTATACTGAGTCTGGGAGTCCTTCTACAAGATTACTCCTTGCAAGCTTGTTAATTGTCTTAAAATTCAGGTGACTCAGCTTCTTGTGCCACAACCAACTTGATTCGGTTGTACTCTTTGCTAATAGACAAGTGCTTGGTGTTGTAGTTGACCAATCTACCACATACATGTTCTTTTGTCTGCATCCTTGTAACACTACTTAATTAGATTCAGTGTCCTTGATTTGGCATACACCCATGTTTAATCCAACATTATAGCCCTTGTCACAGAGTTGACTGATACTTAGCAGATTAAAGTTGAGTCCTTCAACAAATGCAACATCTGTGATTTCTAATCCATTTTTCTTGACGGATCCAATACCTCTTATTTCTCCTGGAGCTTCATTTCCTCCAAATATAAATTTTGCACCTTTAACCTCCTTGAATTTTGATAGATTTTTCTTGTTTCCTGTCATGTGTCTGGAACAGCCACTATCCATGTACCAGGTTCCTTGGCACTCAGCTGTTCCTTGAACCTGCAATCAAGGAAATTAGTTTTTAGGTACCCATACTTGCCTGGGTCCTGAGGGGTTAGTACTGTAAGATGATCCAACCAACTTATAGCCAAATGATTTGACTCTAAGGGGTTTCCATCTATCTGTGCCATAATCATAATTTACTTTGGCAAATTTTTGGGGGTTTTGGGTTCATACAACTGTCTCTTTTGTCTGTATGCCTGTGTGTGTGTTTTAGCAATTTCCTTCCTTGGGTAGTTGTGATACCTATGTGTGTAGTGCTTGGGTGCATATGTGTGCTGAAGATAGCTCTTTTGCCTTTGGAATGGCCTTTGCTGAGTTCTAGGCCTTTGCCATCTAGGCATGTATTCCATAGATCTTTGCTGATTTTTCACATTGTACCAATCAGCTTGGCTTGGGTAGTTTCTACCATTCCCATCATATGTGTTCCTTTTATAGAACTTCTGGGGATTTTGGTAGCTCTATTTCTTCTTTACAGAGTACTTCCTGTTTGGAATTTGCTGAGGAACTCGGCTGGATTTCTTCTCAGCAGTCCTCTCAGGATACTCAACTGGCTATTTTCCTTTTCCTTTATAACCAAGGCCAGTTTGGTTGTGGTTGTGCTTTGGAATGAATGTGTGTGCACCATTTGGAGTTTTGGATTTTTGAGATGCTTCATTACATGAAGATCCTTTTTCCAAAATCACTTTGGGAGCTTGACTTAGCATAGAAGAATTAAATCCTAAGCCTGTCTTATCTCCACATTTTTTTTGGCTCATAATAAGATCATCCAAAGATTTAGATGCCTTAGTGAATGAGGCAATAACATTTTTGAGGTCATTTTCCCTCTTTTCTATAGCAGTTATCTCTGCTATTAACTTAGCATTTTCAGCCTTTAGTTTTTTATTCTCATCAGCTATGTGACTCAGAGTACTCAGCTCCTTAGTCAGCTGTGAGTTTTGGCTTTTGAGCAGGCTGTTTTCCTCATTTAGCAGTGTGTGTGAGGATTTAATGTTCTCAAAGTCTTTCATCATTTTGCCTAAGGAATCATAAAGATTAGTGGGTGATGAAGTGTGTGTGTCACAATCACTATCACTAGAATCTGAGTGAGATGAGTTAGAGTGTACCTCATCTTCCCGGTCGTTGGTCTTGTTCTTTTGCCATTAAACGATCAAGGCTTCTTCTTCAGAGCACTTGAGTAGTCGCCTTCACTACTCTCCGAGTCTCCGCTTTGTGTCTTTTGGCTTGCCTGCTCTCAAGCAGCTTTTGCAAACCAACATTGCTTTTTTTTTTTCTTGTCTTCTTTCTCTGAAGACTCTTCTTTCTTCTTCGTTCCTGTATTTATTTACTACAGGATATGGGCAATCAATGGCATAGTGACCTGGTTGCCTGCAGTTCCAACATAGATTCTCAACTTTCTGTTCGGCTCTTTCCATTCTCGGATTGTCAGCTCTTTGGTACTCGACCTTTTGATGTTCTGCTCTCTTGGGTGGCCTATCTTCCCTTGACTTGTACGGAGCTGAGTGTCTTCTGGAGGATTCACCTTTGCCTCTCTTGTAATTCTTATTGAAGAACTTGTTAAATCTTTTAACCATCAATGCTATCTCCTCCTGATCGATGACTTCTTTGCCTTCAACTCTTTTCCCATCCTTAACTATTAGAGCAGCTGTTTTGGGCACATCTGTCTCTTCTTGGTCTTTCCTTATCAGCTCAAATTTGTAGGCTTTGAGATCTGAGAATAGCTCATGGTTGGATGTTTTTGATAGGTCCATGGAATGTCTCAGGGCCATGACCTTCATTTCCCACTCAGCTGGGAGACTTCTTAGAATCTTCATACACATTTCCTTTCGTGTATATTCTTTTCCAAGCGCGATAGTTCATTGGTAATTTCGTGAATCGAGCATCCAGCTTGATCCAAGTTTTTCCCGCAAGCATCTTAAAATTTTCAAATTTTCAGACAAAGAACAGATAACTTATTTTCCTTGATCCGCTTCCGAGCCTTCACAAATCAAAGTTAGCTTATCCTGCATTTCTTCGCCGTCTTGCATGATTTGACTTTGTTGAACATAGCTTTGTCCAAAGTCTTGTAAAGAATGTCCTTGGCCACATTGTCAGGTTGTATCTTTTTCTATCATCATTTGTCGATTAAGCCTCGGGTTTTCCAACCATAGCCTGGTCCGGGAGCAACATCCTCTTCTCCTTCACCGCAGCAGCAGATCTCCTTGCAAATTTGTGTTCACTTTTAAAATTTATAGTGCCCATCTTCTATTACTATCCACATTTCATCGTAATGTTGATAGATGAGCCTCGCATACGAATTTTCCAATCGCAAATTCTCAATTGTGAACATAGGGATGCGTGTCAAATTTGCTTCCATGATAGTAACTTTGCTTCAATAAAAGAGTTTTGAAAGATCAAGTGCTAAAGCAAGCTTTGAAAGATTGAGATCTAGTTCAAGAACCAAAGGCGGAATGCTCAATGAACCAACCGCCTGCTACCACTTGTAGGTCCAAGGGGTGTGAGTGTAAGGTTTAGAAGAGGGGGTTGAATAAACCTTACCAACTTTTCGATTTAGTCCTTTTAAAATAGTTCAGAGTTAATTCTTCACAGCTAAGTCCTTGATGGACAGCTAAGTTAGTTAACCAGCAGAGTTAGCCACTCAACAGACTCGACTTAGTTGTTGATAGAATAACTCAGCTGCTTAGTCTAAAGCTTAACTCGACTGTGATATGTTTTCAGCGGAAGACTTAACACCCTTGAATTTGGTTTAAGTTCGTTTTAACACTTGGTTTTAGCACTTTGTTAAATGTCAATTGGATAGCAAATTTATCAGCAGATATAAGATAGTATGCAAAATTGAAGTGCTGAAATTTGAATGGCACAATAAATTTTATAGAGGTTCGAAGATGGGGTAATTCTTCTAATCCTCTCTTCTCCAACTCCTAGAGGAATCCACTAAGTATTGATCAGAGTACAAAGTGGTTATCTGTCCGAATGCAAGTCTTGATCACACAGCTGACTTGATCCTTTGGGACTCGGTCTGGAGATGCCTTGGTGACACAGCTGGCCTCCCGTCCGACTCAGCTTCTTCACAGGGCAGCTGCCTTGCTACTACAACTCACTTGCTCAAGTTTCTTGGATTTGATCACAAAGCCCTCCAAGAACTTAATACTGGTTCGACCTAGAACCTTTCTACAATCCTCTGTGGAATGTAGACCCCTTTGATTCTTCAAATATTTCCTCTTCAATCGATTGAAGTCGCTTCTTTTCCTTCATGTAAGTGTTGGATTGATTTCCTTCAAGTTATGGCCCGAGGATTAAACTTGAATGACTTGAGAATATTTTTGTAGGTTACAACTCAAATGATAGCTTGAATGTTCGTAGTATAGGTAGTCAAGGTAACCTTTTTCTCAAATTGATTCTCACTTTTATAGTGTTCTTTGAAAAATCCGTTGAAGAGATAGCTAATTTTCAAAAGACACTTGTGGTTGTTGGCTTGTCTTGTTCCTTGAAATTGACATTTCCTCGTATTGAATGAACCTTCACTTTTCGTAGTTTCGACAAGTGTAGTGCTTCCCATTGGTTTATTCCTTTTGCACGCTTCTCGGGATCGAGCACTTTAAGAGAGGCAAGATGGAAGTATTACTTGTTTAAGTAACTTTTTGACTTTTGTGCAACGGATCCTTTTCGTTGTCTTGACTTGATCAGCTTCCTTAACTCCCTGATGACTTCGAGTCGCCTTCCAATCATTGGATGACTCATCCGTCACTTCAACTTGAGACTTGGCTATCTTGGGTTGACTTGACTGACACTTCACACAGCTGCATCTCAGCTGATACTTCTCCGTCGAGTTCCTGTCTTCTCTTCCTTGCCATACTCAGTTGCATCACAACGGAGTCTTCATTCTAGTCTCCAGTTGACTTCTTGCATATTTAGGCATAGCTGACTTAACTCAGCTCGAACAGCCCTATCTATTACAATGCAAATTAAAAAGAAAATGGGGTGCCAACTTTCTAGTCTAAGTTTTACATGGCATTCATCAAAATCTAAAAATAAATTTCCCAACAGAAATGATTGGGGAAATCTTAACTCGTGTTCTTCCCGAAATTTCTACTTCGGGCTTACCGGGTTCACATAGCTTAATGGACTTGCGATGGCGATACCATTTGTGCATGGTGTGTGATAACCTATTCATTCCCAATATAATGTCGTATTCGGATATAGGCAACAAGATCAAATCATCAGGAAAGTTTATCTCATCAATCTTAACTTCGCATGCATTATAGATAATATCTGTTATCTAGCTTGCGCCCATAGGAGTGGACACTTCTAGACCTATAGGCATATGTTCCATGCATGCATGCAAGCCTTTGTGTACAAAATGTGGTGCTACAAATGAATGTGTTGCTCCAGGGTCAAATAGTACTTTAGTGTAGTGGCTAGATACTAGAAACGTACCTTGCACCACGTTTGTTGCCTCCGGAGCCTCATGTCCGGATAGTGCAAATGCTCGAGCGGGTATCCTTGCCTGATTTCCCTAGCCATTACTCGGATTTGGCGGCCGCACTTGTTTGTGCGATCCTCGATTTTTAGGCAATCCTTCACCGATGTTGGTTATCGCCACATAGCAAGCATCTCCCCCGCTTGCGCCAACAATCATTGACATTATGTCCCGTGGTTTTGGCAATGTGCACATACTAGACCTGGTTTTCCTCAGACGGTCATTTTCCTTTATCCGCCTTATTAATCGTCCCTTCAAACTTGGTAAGGTTTATTCAACCCCCCCTTCTAAACCTTACACTCACACCCCTTGGGACCTACATTGTCCCACAGTTGTCCTCTTGAGAGTGTTTGATGGCGTTGAATCTGTCCAATACGGTTCAGTCCTGACTCGATGTGGGGAGTTGCCTTTATCGGGCCGAGTAGGTTGTCATTTCAACAAATAAGTCGCTTTTGAAGTTCCAACTTCAGCCCCCGTGTGGACTTATATAATTTATCCTCTTCTGTACTGATTGTCCCCAAAGCATATTTGGACACCCGATGAAACTCAGACTCATACTGGGCTACGGACATGTTCCCTTGCCTCAACTTATGAAATTCATCCCGGCGTGCCTCTTTCACGACTGGGGAATGTATCGCTCATGGAATTCAGCCAGAAATTTTCCCATGTTCTATCTACTTGATCCTTGTTCCCACTTTCTCTCAATCGCTCTCCACCAATCTCGAGAAAGCAAGCCGATTCTAGTTAGTGAACACTACGAGTGTAACCTTCATTCCTTGGAATATTGAGAGCATTAAAGATATTCTCTAGTTTATCGATCCATTCTCTCGCTTTTATGTCATCCGGTTCCCCTAAGAAAGTCGGGGTCGAATCGTGAGGAAACCGCTCCAATGTGCGATCATTTACCTCTCGAGAAGGTTCAGATTAGGCCGATGAGGCTCGCTTGTTGCCTCATGAACAACAGGATTTGCCGCAGGCCTCGGCGCTTAAGTTATCTCCAGCACTGGCCGAGGAGGTGGTGGCAATTCGGGAGGATACCCGTTCCTCGGCGCGTCATTATTCCTTTGGGGAACACGGCGGGTCTACGCGTCCATGGTGTCCAACCATTTGTATCTGGACGTTAACCACTCAGATATCGATCAATACTTAGTGGATTCCTCCAGAGTTGGAGAAGAGAGGAGTAGAAGAATTACCCCATCTTCGAACCTCTATAAAATCCTATTGTGTTATTTACATTTCAAAGACTTTAAATTCTCGCATCTTATTGTTATATCTCACGACAAATTTGCTATCCAATTGATAATCAATATGTGCTAAAACCAAGTATTAAAACAAACTTAACCAAATTCAAGGGTGTTAAGTCTTCCACAAAACAAATCACTTGAGTTAAGTCTTTAGTCAAAACAATTAGTTATTCTATCAACAATTTCAGTGAATCGTTGAGTGACTAACTCACGATTAACTAACTTAGTTGTCCATCAAGGAATCGCTTGTGAAGTATTAACTCAATATTTAAAAGGACTAAATTGAAAAGTTGGTAAGATTTATTCAACCCCTTCTAAACCTTACACTCACACCCCCTTGGGACCTACACGCCCCACATGATTTGTCCTCTTGAGACTGTTTGATGGCGTTGAATCTGTCCAATACGGTTCAGTCCTGACTCGATGCGGGGAGTTGCCTTTATCGCGGCTGAGTAGGTTGTCATTTCAACAGTCAGAAGTTGCTTTTGAAGTTCCAACTTCAGTCCCCGTGTGGACTTATATAATTTATCCTCTTCTGTACTGATTGTCCCCAAAGCATATTTGGACACCCGATGAAACTCAGACTCATACCGGGCTACGGACATGTTCCCTTGCCTCAACTTATGAAATTCATCCCGGCGTGCCTCTTTTCACTTGGGAATGTATCGCTCATGGAAATCGCCAGAAATTTTCCCATGTTCTATCTACTTGATCCCGTTTCCCACTTTTTCTCAATCGCTGCTCTCCACCAATCTCGAGCAACCGATTCTAGTCGAAACACTACGAGTGTAACCTTCTCTCCTTGGGATATTGAGAGCATTAAAGATATTCTCTAGTTTATCGATCCATTCTCTCGTTTTTATGTCATCCGGTTCCCCTAAGAAAGTCGGGGTCGAATCGTAGGAACCGCTCCAATGTGCGATCATTTGCCTCTCGAGCGAAAGGTGTTCGTGGTTAGGCTAACGAGGCTCGCTTGTTGCCTCATGAACAACAAGATTTGTTGTAGGCCTGTGGTAGTTAAGTTATCTCCAAAGCACTGGCCGAGGAGGTGGTGGCACCGGGGAGGATACCGTTCCTCGGCGCGTCATTATTCCATTTGGGGAACACGGCGGGGTCTACCGCAAGGCCCATGGTGTCCAACCATTTGTATTCTGGATCGTTAACCACTTTGTATAATCGATCAATACTTAGTGGATTCCTCCAGAGTTGGAGAAGAGAGGAGTAGAAGAATTACCCCATCTTGAACCTCTATAAAATCCTATTGTGTTATTTACATTTCAAAGACTTTAAATTCTCGTGATCTTATTGTTATATCCGCTAACAAATTTGCTATCCAATTGATAATCAACTATGTGCTAAAACCAAGTATTAAAACAAACTTAACCAAATTCAAGGGTGTTAAGTCTTCCGCAAAAAACAAATCACAATGAGTTAAGTCTTTAGTCAAAACAATCGAAGTTATTCTATCAACAGATCGGGCCGAGTCTATTGAGTGACTAACTCACGATTAACTAACTTAGTTGTCCATCAAGGAATCACCTGTGGAAGTATTAACTCAATATTTAAAAGGACTAAATTGAAAAGTTGGTAAGGTTTATTCAACCCCCTTCTAAACCTTACACTCACACCCTTGGGACCTACACTGCCCCATAGTTGTCCTTGAGATCGTTTGATGGCCTACTCGTTGAATCTGTCCAATATGGTTCGGCCCCGACTCGATGCGGGAGGTGCCTTTATCGCGGCCGAGTAGGTTGTCATTTCAACAATGTAAGTTCGCTTTTGAAGTTCCAACTTCACCCACGTGTGGACTTATATAATTTATCCTCTTCTGTACTGATTGTCCCCAAAGCATATTTGGACACCCGATGAAACTCAAACTCATACTGGGCTACGGACATGTTCCCTTGCCTCAACTTATGAAATTCATCCCGGCGTGCCTCTTTCACGACTTGGGAATGTATCGCTCATGGAATTCAGCCAGAAATTTTCCCATGTTCTATCTACTTGATCCTGTTTCCCACTTTTCTCAATCGCTCTCCACCAATCTCGAGCGGCCGATTCTAGTCGGAACACTACGAGTGTAACCTTCATTCCTTGGAATATTGAGAGCATTAAAGATATTCTCTAGTTTATCGATCCATTCCTCTCGCTTTTATGTCATCGGTTCCCCTAAGAAAGTCGGGGTCGAATCGTAGAAACCGCTCCAATGTGCGATCATTTACCTCTCGAGAAGTGTTCGTGGTTAGCCGACGAGGCTCGCTTGTTGCCTCATGAACAACAAGATTTGCCTGCAGGGCTTGTGCAGCTTAAGTTATCTCCAGCACTGGCCGAGGAGGTGGTGGCACTCGGGGAGGATACCCGTTCTCCTCGGCGCGTCATTATTCCTTTGGGGAACACGGCTGGGGTCTACCGCGCCCATGGTGTCCAACCATTTGTATCTGGATGTTAACCACTCAGATATCGATCAATACTTAGTGGATTCCTCCAGAGTTGGAGAAGAGAGGAGTAGAAGAATTACCCCATCTTCGAACCTCTATAAAATCCTATTATGTTATTTACATTTCAAAGACTTTAAATTCTCGTGATCTTATTGTTATATCTCACGACAAATTTGCTATCCAATTGATAATCAATCGTGTGCTAAAACCAAGTATTAAAACAAACTTAACCAAATTCAAGGGTGTTAAGTCTTCCAATAAAACAAATCACAAGCCGAGTTAAGTCTTTAGTCAAAACAATGAGTTATTCTATCAACACGGCCGAGTCCGTTGAGTGACTAACTCACGATTAACTAACTTAGTTGTCCATCAAGGAATCACTTGTGAAGTATTAACTCAATATTTAAAAGGACTAAATTGAAAAGTTGGTAAGGTTTATTCAACCCCCTTCTAAACCTTACACTCACACCCTTGGGACCTACACGCGTCCCACAAACTGTCCCTCTTGAGATCGTTTGATGGCCTACTCGTTGAATCTGGCCCAATATGGTTCAGCCCCGACACGATGCGGGAGCCGCTTTATCGCGGCCGAGTAGGTTGTCATTTCAACAAAAGTCGCTTTTGAAGTTCCAACTTCACCCCCGTGTGGACTTATATAATTTATCCTCTTTCAGATCGATTGTCCCCAAAGCATATTTGGACACCCGATGAAACTCGACTCACATCGGGCTACGGACATGTTCCCTTGCCTCAACTTATGAAATTCATCCCGGCGTGCCTCTTTCACGACTTGGGGAATGTACGCTCATGGAATTCAGCCAGAAATTTTCCCATGTTCTATCTACTTGATCCTCGTTCCCACTTTTCTCAATCGCTTCCACCAATCTCGAGCGATTCTAGTCGAACACTACGAGTGTAACCTTCTGCTCCTTGGGATATTGAGAGCATTAAAGATATTCTCTAGTTTATCGATCCATTCCTCTCGTTTTTATGTCATCCGGTTCCCCTAAGAAAGTCGGGGGTCGAATCGTAGGAACCGCTCCAATGTGCGATCATTTGCCTCTCGAGTGTTCGTGGTTAGCCGACGAGGCTCGCTTGTTGCCTCATGAACAACAGATTTTTGTAGGATCTGTGCGCTTAAGTTATCTCCAGCACTGGCCGAGGAGGTGGTGGCACGGGGGGAGGATACCGCTCCTCGCGCGTCATTATTCCTTTGGGGAACACGGCGGGTCTACCGCGGCCCATGGTGTCCAACCATTTGTATCTGGATGTTAACCACTTTGTATACGATCAATACTTAGTGGATTCCTCCAGAGTTGGAGAAAGAGAGAGTAGAAGAATTACCCCATCTTTGAACCTCTATAAAATCCTATTGTGTTATTTACATTTCAAAGACTTTAAATTCTCGTGATCTTATTGTTATATTTCATTTGACAAATTTGCTATCCAATTGATAATCAATCGTGTGCTAAAACCAAGTATTAAAACAAACTTAACAAATTCAAGGGTGTTAAGTCTTCCAATAAAAACAAATCACAGTCCGAGTTAAGTCTTTAGTCAAAACAATCGAGTTATTCTATCAAGCCTGAGCCTATTGAGTGACTAATCGCTGATTAACTAACTTAGTTGTCCATCAAGGAATCACCTGTGAAGTATTAACTCAATATTTAAAAGGACTAAATTGAAAAGTTGGTAAGGTTTATTCAACCCCTTCTAAACCTTACACTCACACCCTTGGGACCTACACTGCCCCCATAGTTGTCCCTCTTGAGACTCGTTTTGATGGCCTACTCGTTGAATCTGGCCCAATATGGTTCGCCCCGACTGGATGCGGGAGCCGCTTTATCGCGGCCGAGTAGGTTGTCATTTCAATGAAGTTCGCTTGAAGTTCCAACTTCACCCCCCGTGTGAACTTATATAATTTATCCTCTTCTCTCAGATGATTGTCCCCAAAGCATATTTGGACACCCGATGAAACTCGACTCACGGGCTACGGACATGTTCCCTTGCCTCAACTTATGAAATTCATCCCGGCGTGCCTCTTTCACGACTTGGGGAATGTACGCTTCATGGAATTCAGCCAGAAATTTTCACATGTTCTATCTACTTGATCCTATTCCCACTTTTTCTCAATCGCTTCCACCAATCTCGAGCAATGATTCTAGTCGAACACTACGAGTGTAACCTTCTCCTCCTTAGAATATTGAGAGCATTAAAGATATTCTCTAGTTTCTCGATCCATTCCTCTCTTTTATGTCATCCGGTTCCCTTAAGAAAGTCGGGGGTCGAATCGTAGGAACCGCTCCAATGTGCGATCATTTGCCTCTCGAAAGGTGTTCGTGGTTAGCCGATGAGGCTCGCTTGTTGCCTCATGAACAACAGGATTTGCCGCAGGCCTCGTGCAGTTAAGTTATCTCCAAAGCACTGGCCGAGGAGGTGGTGGCACTGGGGAGGATACCCTGCCTCGGCCGCCATTATTCCTTTGGGGAACACGGCGGGTCTCCCGCCCATGGTGTCCAACCATTTGTATCCCGAGGTTTAGCTACAATCCATAAATGAATGATTTCAATAAATACTCGTGATATAACAAGTTATATCACAACAAAGAATACACAAGACATAGAATAAGTAGAAAAAATATATTCATTGATGTGAAAATATGAATACACCGAATGAGTTCATGCAACAGAATACGTAATCAAGATAATCTAGAGTCGATACAACTTGATCAAAGTACAACATGAAGCAAAATACAACAGATTGAAATAAGCGCCGCTAAAATCTAACATAGAAGCTATCTATTCGTGAGGTCGCCGTCATCATCACTAGCGCCTCGCCCATAACCGAACCTCGACGGGCCGAGGTATCGCCTCGATAGGCCGCCGGATAATTGCCACCGCTTCCAGCCCCGGTCATATCAAGTGGGGCGGTTTCCATCTCCATTGATCCTCCTCGGGATCTCTTAGATCTTCTTCAGATCCCGGGATCCTCTTCAGATTTCCTCGATCCTCTTCAGATCCTCTTCATTGTTTGCTTTAGGTCGCCCGATTCCACTCGGGTGGTGGCGTGCTAGCGCATTGGCCGCCAAAGCAGCTTCCAAAGCGGCATCCCGCCGAGACAAGGCCCGTGTGAGGTCCTCAATCACCGCTATCTGCTTGATGATAGTCTCTTCGAGGCTCCGATGGTGTCTTCTCGACATGTATGTGTCCCTCTCCCACTTTGTGCGGCCTTCCTTGGCGTTGCTCCATCATCTTGCGAGTAATTTCCAAGTTGTTCCCCGGATCGACTAAATTTGATCTTCGTGAGCGCCGATGGTATCCTCGCGATCCTTAGAAAGGAGGGTAAGGCTATTCTTCTCCTATTGGCTCTTCGTTAGGAGGTGTGTTAGTTCTGGTTACGGTGGTGTTCCTCCGCCAACTCGAGGTAGCCCGAAGGCATTCCCGGTGCCATGGTTCATGTATGCCTGTATAATCACGCTCGAGCGGGCCTCCAATAATTCCCACCAAATAGGTGGCGCGGCTCCATCCCCGATCAAGCCAAACTAAGGAGGATTAAACGGTTAAGGAAAAGATAAGGAGAACAGTGGAAAGAATGAATAAAGAAAGTTAGTCAAGAGTCAACTAGGTCAAATCAAGTATGATAATGGAATCTTCAAGTTTAAATTTAATTTATTATAAACATTAGTAATACGGTTTTATGCCAATTTTTGAAATCGATTTCACACTTAATTGGTCGTCGCAGATTACCCAACACAACCAAGGTCCTATCCGGGTTAGCTCGGTGTAAGTTTCCATCTTACTAGCCGAGCTCGATACCTCACATCGTCACGCCCTAAACGCGACGCGACGATGATCAATCACTTAAATAGAAATAATTCAACAGCCTAAACCAATGATACAAAACTCCAAGTGAAATGGAGTCTAATGCAATGAATAAAATACACACAAGTATGATTACATCTTAAGGTCCGACAATATCCGAATACAATCCATCAAAATATCCAAATTTAAACTTACAAACCAAACTAAAACAGAACGAAGGAGTTCAACAATAACAAAATAAAGAAAATGTCGCCGACATCAATGATTATAGGAACTAGTACGACAAAGCGGAGCACGGATTCACCAGTGCGGGTAGGTTCGACGCCTTCAATGTACTCCTCATCTAAAGGTTAGAAAACAAGAGGGGATGAGACAAATCTCAAATGATGGGGTGATCGTGCAAGTGTGGTGATATATATAGTTAATGCGAGAAAATCGTTGTATGAAAACGCGTGAGATATGATGCATGATTTCACACATACCCACAAGCGTCGTGATAAATATATTTAAGTAAAATACTTATACGCTTTAAGAAACGGTTCATGGTCACACAAGCACTATGATTCGGCAAGACAGTAGGATTGCGACGGAATGTAACGTCAATCCTATGCAAATGAGTAGAGGTTGCATACGGATTTGTAGCGCCAACCAATGCAATACAAGTAGGATTGCGACGGATTTGTAGCACCAACCAATCAGTCCGATTAACTACGTAATCGTGGATCGACAAATGATTCCTTTGTTCTTCCTTGTAACTCCCCGCTCAAGATGGTCCAAGACCGACACCTTAACGCTCCATAGGCAAAGACAAAACTCACATTGAGCTTGCAAGGATCGGATTCATCATAATCATGATTATACTCAAGTACTACGACCCGCTTCCTTGACAAACTTCGCCCTCGCCATGGATTAGGACGATGGGGCCGAGAGTGGAATAGCAAAACAGCTACCCTGGTTCCATCCCCGACGATCCATTCCGATCGTGAGCTCGACACACCAAGTTGACTCGCATGACAGAAAGTAAGTACACGCTCGTAGTCAACCAGCAATGAGTATTATTGATTCAGGAAGTATTTTAGAAAGTTTTCAAAAATCGCGAGTGGCAATTATGGCGTTAGTGGAGTTATTTCGATGAAGATAATTATCGGAGGATAGGTAATCTACGATATCTTCAAAGATTAGGTGGAACATAATTCTCGTTATAGATTTGAAATCGCAAGACGAGGAAGTCGCCCGCGATCGTATTATTTGGTCAAGATGATCCGATAAGACAAGGGATTTTTGAGAAAATAAAATATTTTAATTCATTATTAAAGTCGAGAGTCCAGGGTTGTTTTTTTAAAAGAAAAATAATTTGAATTAGGTCCTGTTAAAAAAAAAATTACAATTAGCCCCGTTTTGTAAAAATCACTACTTTTGGGGTTAAAAAGTTAAATAAATAAATGTCCCGACCTTGAAAAATTATGAGGTCTTCCTAAATTCTATAAATTGTTCAGGGATTCAAGGTTTTAAAGTTTGGAGGTCGAGTTTTTATAAAATTTTCACATTGGCCCCAAATTTGTTAAAATTGTCATTTCGGGCTCTATGTAGGTCTCAAGGGGTGTGAGTGTAAGGTTTATAAGGGGGGGTTGAATAAACCTTACCAACTTTTCAATTTAGTCCTTCTAAATATTTAGAGTTAATACTTCACAGCTGAGTCCTTGATGGACAACTAAGTTAGTTAATCAGCAGAGTTAGTCACTCAATGCACTGATCGAGTTGTTGATAGAATAATTCATTGTTTTGATTAAAGACTTAACTCGATCGTGATTTGTTTTCACGGAAGACTTAACACCCTTGAATTTGGTTAACTTTGTTTTAATACTTGGTTTTAGCACACGTTGATTATCAATTGATAGCAAGTTTATCAAACAGATATAAAAATAAGATGCGTAAATTAAAGTGTCGAAATGTAAATGACACAATAGATTTTATAGAGGTTCAAGATGGGGTAATTCTTCTACTCCTCTCTTCTCCAACTCCCGGAGGAATCCACTAAGTATTGATCAAGATACGAGTGGTTAATACCCGTATACAAGTCTTAATCACACAACTGACTTGATCCTTTGGGACTCAGTCTGGAGATGCCTTGGTCAATCACTTGGCTTCTCGTACGACTCAGCTTCTTCACAGGGAAGCTTCCTTGATACTATAGCCCACTTGCTCAAGCTTCTTGGATTTGATCACGAAGCCCTCCAAAACTTGAGAGACGGTTCGACTTGAACCTTCCTACAATCCTCCGTGGAATGTAGACCCCTTGATTCTTCAAAAGTTTCCTCTTCAACTTGATTGAAGTTATCTTTCCTTCACAGGTGAGTGTTGGATTGATTTTCTTCGTAATGTAGGCTTGAGGATTGATCTTGAATGACTTGAGAATGTTTTTAGGTTATAGTTCAAATATTTGCTTGAATGTTCGTGGTTCAGGTTGTCAAGGTAACCTTTTCTCAAATCAACTCCTCAGCCTTTTATAGTGTTCTTTTGAAAATTTGCCCGTTGAAGAGATAGGCTTATTTTCAAAAGACACTTGTGGTCGTTGGCTTGTCTTGTTGCAGTCCTTGGAATTTACGTTTCCTCGTATGAACGATTCTTCAGCTTTTCAGAGTTCTGACATGGTGCAGAGCTTCCCATTGGTTTATTCCTTTTACACGCTTCTGGAACTGATCACTTCAAGAAAGGTAGTATGGAGGTATTACTTGTTTAAGTAATTCTCTTGATTTCTGTGCAACTGATCTCTTTCAGTTATCTCGACTTTACTGCATTTCATTGCCTTCCCCATGTGACTTAGAGTCAGCTTTCAATCATTGGATGACTCTTCAGCCACTTCAAATTGAGACTTGGCTATCTTGAGTTGACTTGATCGATACTTTACTCACCGCATCTCACTGCATCTTCACGAGTTTCTTCTCTTCTTCTTTTATACTCACCGCCTCGCAGCATGAGTTTTCCTTCTGGTCTCCAGTTTTTTCTTGCATGCTTAGGCATAGCTGACAACATCCTATCTATTACAATGCAGTTTACAAGAAAAATGGGGTGCCAACATCCTATTCTAAGTTTTACATGGCATTCATCAAAATCTACAAAATAATTTCCCAACAATTTCCCTTTTGATGATGCCAAAACTTAAAACAACCATACAATTATTGAACAAAGAAAGATACATACAGCATAAATGTAGAACCACGTAATGTATGTTTAGAATCGATCTTTTATTGATCATAACATCCTTGTTCTTTACATAGTTGTTTAGAGTGTATCGAGCTTAAGTTCCAAAAAAATGTATCGTGAGCTTAAACAGAGCTTAGACTAACCATGTTGTTCTATATCTACTTACGTATTTAAATTGCATAATTTTATTCAATGTATAGAAGACTTACATAAAGTGTATTTACATAGTAAAATACATGAAGGGGTGGACAAGAACACTTCATCTCCTTCGTCGCCTCTTTTTATCTTCTTCACCATCATCTTCTCGACCTTTTCCTTTTTTTGTCATCTTCACCGCTCTTCTTTTTTTCTCATACGCTTTCCGGCGCCTTCATCTCTTCTCTGGGCCTTTTCTTGCCTTTCCTCCCATAGCTGAGTTTGTCTTTTATTTTCTTTCTTTAATTCTCTTCACATACTCAAGATTGTTCTTAGCCACTTGCAGATTGGCTACTTCACAAATCCCACTTCAATAGATCCTCATTTCTTGCCTGGATCTATGTACTCAATGTTTTTGGGCGTAGTTCTAGTCCAAACCTCTTCCTCCACCATCGCTTCTTCCTCTTCCTCTCGGGCGTGTATTGTATCGGGGCCTTCTTTTTCCCAAACCGAGTGACTAGCAGAGTGACCAAAGCAGAGCGATCACAAGGGTTTGTCGCATTCGTCGCCCTTCTTCACATAGTGTGAGACCTTTTTCCCAAGATAAATCCCTGTGCTTGAGCCATGGACATGTTTGCGAAGTAACCTTCACATCCGAGCGCCTTAAATTCATCAACAGATTCGCTCGGCCCGATCCAAATGGCATAGGTGTGTTTATGCCTCCATGTTGTTTCGTAATATCCATAACTCGAGCATTCATTCTTCCTTCCACTTCCTCCATCCTTCTTCAATCGCTTTTTTCTTTTCACCAATGGTACAACAGAGTGTTGGAGTGGCAGAGTCATCGGGAGTTTGTTGATAATATCACCGTGATAAGACCTTGTTGGGGGTTTTTGCAATCATCAAGGTCACATCTTTCGAGCCTTCCTCAACAGATTTCCTTTCTTTCTCTTATTATCGCCTCACTGTTTTTCTTCACAACCGCTTCCTTCCCTTCTCCTTTAGATCCTTCAATAAGATTTTTAGGTATTCTCTTCCCCTTTTTGGCATCATCAAAGGAGAGAGGAACCCCTCGAAACAAGCTAGCAAGCAAGAAGTCGAGCCTGGCCGATAGTCGAAGTTCTCGTCAATCGCCTGCAGAGTAAGCCGCACGAAACTCGTAGCGAGTGGCATTGATTCTTGCTACCAACTTCATCTCACCATGAGGAGATCGAATTTTCGATCCATATTCTCTTCCACACGCAGAGCTCATTTTTATTATGTTCACGCAGCAGCTTTATCTTCGTAGTATGAGATTCATGCATTTGTTCAATGTGCTCTTGCAATTTTGTCTTTGCATCAACATTCTCACCGCTGCATCAACAACTTGTTGAACAATGTTCAAATATCGAGCTTGTTCCACACGCATTGTTTGTCGTTGTTGCCACCACTCCCGGATCCTCCGACTATGATGCCTCTCAAATCGCCAGTGAGGTTGGCGCCCTCGTTATCCAGCCTCATGTCCAACGAGGCTCGGTGCCTCTCCATCCGCTCAATCTCAGAATAGGGCTTTGAACACCTCCTTAACTTTAGTTTCTTCCTCTCGCTTCACCGACGCCAAGCAGAGTCAAAGTCATAGCATTTTGAACAATGGTATCTCGATGGAATGACAGATCGTCGTGGAAGTCACGCGCGATCTTTGTCCGATTCTTCGGGAGGTCGTATCTCCAGAGAGAAGGGAATGATTCGATGAAAGGATCATCACTTGCAATCGAATTTGTTCAATTATAAGCGTGCTCGTGAAGTTCCTTGTGGAGCCTGACCCTGCCGCAGCCTGGGAGCCCGAGTGGACTCTGCTTTCACCGGGGTATGTTGTGAATTCGACCCAGCCTTGCCGAGCCTCACTGCCTCAACAGCCTTCGCGGTCTTACTTAGGTTTTTCCAAATGAGTTGACGGGTCCCTCGCCTTATCAAGCGCCATCGGACGATGATGAGATTTCCATGGGTGGCTCAACATCAAAGGTGAATGTTTGGCGAGTAGTCTTGAGGTCGACTTACTCGTGGTTGGAACATCCTCGCCTAAGTCTTTGGGATCACCTGGGATGACTCACTTCATTGTCTTCATCCGATCCCGTAAAGGTTACATCAGATTATCCTGGGAATCGTGAAGAGCACTTATCTCCTTTTTCGATGGATCAATGATAGCGGGAGGATGTTATGTGCTTCAATTTTCTACCCCGGAAGTCTCAACCTCCCGTTGGCCTTCATTACCTCCCCGCAGCCTCAAATGCAAGCGAGGCCTTGACATCCCTTTTCGATGTATGTCGTTGTCTTGGGGTCTTTCGAGGTGGCATCCATTGAGTCTCAACTCCATGGATTGCACTTTCATCGCCTAGAGTATTAACTCCCAGCGGCGCTCCTTCCATGTGCCTCGATCGCATCGCAGCCGCCATTAGCCTCGCAGAGAGTTGGCACTTCACCGAGATACCACAATCGCTCGAGCCTCACGCTGACAACTTGTTGTGTATTCTGTGATTGATCCTTCTCCACTTCGCCTCCTAGATTCATTGTGGAGTCACCGCAGCAGCCTCCAACCTTGCCGCAAAGAGGAGGGAGTTTCCCACTCACCGGCATACCACCGAGTAACTTGAATGGGGTCACTCATCTCCGCACTACTGTTCCCACCGAGTATTCACCGCTGGGGCAGGTGGTAAGACACCTTCATTAGGGGTTGGCTTGACCGGGGTCCCCAAACTCCCGCCATCGCCAGCCTCCTTAATACCTTCCCTCTAAATGAGATGGGGAAGTGGTGGCAACAACAACAAAGGGGAAATATGCCGCACCACTCCCATTGGTCTATCTCCACCGTGATTTGGAGGACTCTCCCGGTCCCTCCATCATTCTTTGCTCATGAAGGATTCTCGACTTGCATTGCCGTCGATTTGCAACTCTTTCGGGCAAAGAACAGGTCAGATCCTCATCACTTTCTCGATAGACATCAAAGTGAGGGTGTGTATGATCGGTGGTGCCAGTGAGAGTGCAGATATTGACCTTCTCACGTGCCTTTGCGCCCTCACCGCTTTAGCCCGCTTCATTTTCTTTTTCGAATCTGGCAGATATTGATGCAATTATCTCATCAAGGGCTTGCAAAGATCGTGTCCATCTCAAGAAACCTCAAGAGTTCTTCTTCCTTAGCAATGAACTCGATTTTCAAACCGCACTGGATAGGCTCATCTTCCATTTTCTCCACTCGCATGATTTGGACGCCTGGATACAATGGAGAGTACATGATTATATCGCCGTTTTTTCTCTTGATGGCCCTTCTTTCCAGGGATTAAGGGTAGCATTCGCCGCTTCAACATCCTCTCGTAGCCTCGTTATAGGTGGAGAAACAACCTCACAACAGTGATTCATTGTCTCAGCCATTCTTTGTTCCTCACTTATTCTATCTACAACTGGTCTTCGAGTTGCCTTCGTTGATCGGCCAAAGCAGACTTGGCCGTTTCATCAATCACTTGAGACTCTACTTCCAAGAGAGTCTCGGTATCTTTTCCACCGAGTGACAGACTCATTCTGTCTTCTCAAGCTCCTGAGAGCTTGGAAAGTCTTCTTTTCTCTTTGTTTTTACCAAAGGGATATCCGCCCACTTCCTCCGGTTCATTGAAGGTGAATGCCTTCGCAGATGTCTTAGAGGTAGCCGCCTTCCTTGTTGTGGCGTCCTCTTCTTCTTGATCACCGGAGAAGGGATTAATGGTTCTTCTCCATCAAGGGGCCGCAGGGCAGTGAGACACGCCGCGGGCAGTGACTCTACCGCAGTGGGGGAGCAGATTTTTTTTTTCTTTGTCGCAGAGCAAATAGCATTTTTCTTAGCACCGGGCAGAGCGCCTTTTTTCTTTGGAGGAGAGGAAACAATTTATATCTTCGTGGTCACCGATTCCCCTCACTCCTACGCCTCTCTTAGCGTAGCTCTCTTCTCAGGCGCTGAGAGGTTTGATCTCGAACATCCTCTTGTTTACATGGAACGCCTTTCCATGTCGAAGAGGGACTCCTTTACCTCCATTAGCCGCCAATCACCAGGCCGTATCCTAGGGAACCTCCAAACGTTCCATCCTCCTTGAAGGATTTGTTCCTTAACGCTCGCAGCAGTCCGCTGTGAGACAAACCAGCCCAGCCACTTTTCCATTCTTCAATGATCGCAGCCATTACGATCAAATTTGCTTTTGATACCGGGTCAAAGTCGCCAAATTTGATATCTATGCATTTGGCAACGATGTCCAGAATTTGTTGTAGTCCTCCTTCAAGAGAGCTCTTATTAGTAGTGGTAGACTACTTTCTCAAAGATAGTGGACTTAGCTACTTCCTTCCAAGCAAGAGTCGTCAACATCGCTTCATTGATTTCCAACATTCCTTCCGCCAGAAAAAGCAGTTGTTCTCGCCAAATCCTTGGCGTAATGATGAACTCCTTTCCATGAACAGAGGACTTGATGCCCTCATCGTGAACCCCGCTCACGAGAATCGCGCGACCTTCTTCCACATAGGTCATCGAAAACTCCAACGCCAAAAATGGTTTTAGCCCAAACGCTTTCTAATTTCTCAAGAATCTTCTTCACTAGGGTGTCGCGGACCCCTGCTTTCACCATACCATCGAAATCCACAAGAGACCCAGTGTGGATTTGCTTCCCTAGCTTGACAAAATCATGAGTGGATGCCATTTCTCAATATTTTACCGAACGAAACTTTAGAAAATGATCCGAGGATTGAAAGGGTTTTGAGAGAAAATTTTGCTTTTGCTTTCGAGAGAGAGATGAAAGCTTTTTGGTAAAGTGTGAGAGAAACGGATTTAAAATGGTTTAAGTATGGTTCATGAAAGGACGTAGCGGGTGGTTTTTGAAATGTGATCAAAATCAACGGCTTAGATCTTGCACGCCGATTTGCATTTAATGTCTCGATTTAATGCGGCAAAGATTTATATCCAATCATAAGCTTGGTGAGCAGCTTTTTGCCTCAGACACGCCATAATTATGCCGACGTCATTCTTAAAAACATTCTCGCTTAGTAAAAATGATCGCGTTTTTGTCACTTTGCTCATAAATGACTATTTACCCTTACCGATTTAACTTTTCTTTCCTCGCATGTAAATACTGGATGTTAGCTAATCTTGTAACGCCTTGTCTTTCCGATATGGGTTAATTCACTTAGCCGATTTGAGAGTTCAATTTCTTTTTCCTTTTCGTGTTTCATTTCTTTTCTTTGAGTCTTCTCGAGTGTTAACTCACCAATTAATCCTAACTCATGCTTGAGTTCTTCAAATTTGACTCACTTAATGGTTTTGTGAATATGTCACCAACCTTTATCGCTTGAAATATATTCCAAGGTGATGTCCTTCTTTTCAACATGATCTCTTATGAAGTGATATCTCGACATCGATATGTTTTGTTCTTGAGTGCAACACAGATTTTGAGTGATTGCAATTGCACTTGTGTTATCACACATGATTGGAATTTTTCAACTTCATAGTCTCTCACCATTGCCTCATCCATAAGACTTGGGCACAACACCGCCCGCAGCCTATGTATTCTCGCTTCACCTGTGGAGGTAGCTATTGAATTTTTCTTCTTGCTAAACCAGAAATCACCTATTTCCAAGCATTTGACATGTGCCGAGGTACTCTTCCGCCAACTCTACATCCAAAGATAGTCGAGTCCGAGTAACCAATTAGCTTGAATCCACCTTCCTTTGATACCATAAGCCAACTTCTTGGCTTCCTTTCACATATCTCAAGATTCTCTGGCTACAAATATGTGGCTTTCTTTTGGAGCAGATTGAAATCTTGCACATACACCTACAACAAAGGTGATGTCCGGGCATGTTTGCCGTGGAGATAGAGCAATGATCCAATAAGTGCTCAGATCTTGTTTGATCTACTGTGCTTGCCATCCGCATCCATATCCATTTTGATCGATGTATTCATTGGCGTGAGATAGAGCAATGATCCAATAAGTGCTCTTTGTTTGTGGATCCAAAAATGATGTCATCCACATATATTTGAACAAGCAAAGATGCTCTTCCCGTCTTGAATTTCAAGAGTGTTATATCCACTTTTCCTTTTGTGAATCCATTCTCACCAGAATTGTGATAATGTGTCATACCATGCTCTTGGTGCCTGCTTTCAATCCATATAGAGCTTTCTTGAATTTGTATACCTTATCTCCAAGAATCTTCTCGCTCAAATCCGGAGGTTGTTCAACATATACTTCTTCTTCCAATAAACCATTAAGGAATGCACTCTTTACATCCATTTGATATACAATAAAGTTCTTGTGAGTCGCATAGGCAAGAAACATCCTTATGGCTTCCAATCTTGCCACAGAGCAAAAGTTTCATCAAAATCTATTCTTTCTTCTTGGCAATATCCTTTGGCTACCAAACTTGCTTTGTTTCTTACCACGTAACCTTCCTCATTCATCTTGTTTCAATACCCATTTAGTGCCAATAACATTTTGATGGGTAGGTCTTTGAACCAGATTCTCACAGCTTTATTTCTTTCAAACCGATTCAGCTCTTCTTTGCATGGCTTGAATCCAATGTGTGTCATCCAAAGGCTTGTGACACATCTTTAGGCTCTATTTGTGAGAAAGCAGTGAACATTGCTTCTTGTTGAGTTCGATCTTGTTTTGACACCTTCTCTTACATCTCCAATGACCAGCTTCCGTGGATGGTCTCTCACCATCTTACATCAAAGTTCGAGTAAGTTAGCTGGATTACTGCCTTGCAGCTATGTTGCTTTGATCAGCCTCTCGTCATCACTTAGCTACAGATTTTCCAAATTGCTTTTGAGACTCGCCTATCTCATCTTCATCCGGGTTTATAATTCCTTTCAGCTTCAAAGATATGGACTCTTCGCATGGTTGATTGATTCAAATTTTATCACCGACTCTTCAATGTCTTCTCCATTTACATTTGGCTCATCAAACACCACATGAATGGATTCTCTTCGTAACCATAGTCCTCTTGTTGAGTACTCAGAGGCTTTGCTTTCACCGAGTATCCCAAGAAAATACCTTCATCAACTTTAGCATCAAAAGCCTTTAAATTATCTTTGCCATTGTTATGGATGAAACATTTGCATCCAAATATTCTAAAATATGCAACACTTGGCTTTCTCCCGTCCAAATCTCATAGGAGTCTTTGTCGCTTGTCCGTTTATCATGCATCTATTTTGAGTATAGATGTTGTGTTTATTGCTTCACCCCAAAATCTTTTAGGTAGCCCCCGCTTCACCTAACATGGTCCTTGCCGCTTCTTTGAGAGTTCTATTCCTTCTTTCTCGCAACTCCATTCTCATAGCAGTCCTTTGCCGCATAATTCATGACCAATACCATTTTCTATACAATATTGAGTTATTATACCATTGACAAACTCAATTCCTCTCACGATCTTATTTTGATAATGGTTTGACTTTTCTCATTTTGAATCCTCTTCATCACCGTGGGTAGTTTCGTCAGAAAGTTTCTTTCTTCTTACACATGAATATTGTCCATGTATATCTTGAATAGTCATCTACTACCACCAAGGTGTATTTCTTTCCACTTATGCTAGTTGGTTCAATCGACCAAATAGATCCATATGTAGCAGATGCAATATTCTTGTTGAAGATGGACATGTCTTTTTCTTTGAATGATGATTTGATTTGTTTTCCTTCGACAGCGCCACATATACTCTCCTTCTTGTATACTCGAGTCTAGAAGTCCTTCCATAAGATTGCTTTCCGCAAGCTTGTAAATCATTTTGAAATTCAGTGACTCACCTTCTTGTGCCACAACCAACTTGATTCAATTGTGTTTTGCTAATAGACAGTGCTTGTGTGTAGCTTAACCAATCCACGACATACATGTTCTTTTGTCTCGCATCCTTGCAACACAACTTCATTTGATTCAAGATCCTTGATTTGGCATATACCCATGTTAAATCCAACATTATAACCCTTGTCATTGAGTTGGTTGATGCTTAGCAAGTTGAAGTTGAGTCCTTCAACATATGCAAAGATTCGTGATTTCTAATCCATTTTCTTGATGGATTCCAATGCCTCTTATTTCTCCCGAGCTTCATTTCCTCCAAATATGACTTTTGCACCTCTCGACTTCCTTGAATTTTGACAGATTTTTCTTTGTTTTCGGTCATGTGTCCGGGAATGCCCACTATCCATGTACCAGGTTCCTTGGCACTCACTGCTCCTCGAGCCCGCAATCAAGGAAATTAAGTTTTAGGTACCCATACTTGTCCGGGTCCCGAGGGTTTAGTGTTGTAAGATGATCCAACCAACCTATAGCCAAATGATTTGACTCTAAGAGGTTGCCATCTATTAGTCCCATAATCATAATTAATTTTGGCAAATTGCTTGGGGTTCTAGGTTCATACAATTGCTCTCTTTGTCTCAGTATGCCCGTTATGTGTTTTAGCAATTGCCATTTTTGGGTAGTTGTGATGTCTCTGAGTGTAGTGCCTAGGTGCATATGTGTGCTGATGAAAGCTCTTATACCTTTGGAATGGCCTTTGCTGAGTTCTAGGCCTTTGCCATTTGGGCTTATATTCCATAGGTCTTTGCCGATAGTTCACATTATTCCAATCACTTGGCTTGGGTATTTTCTACCATTCCCATCATATGTGTTTCTTTTATAGAACTTCTGGGGTTTTTGGTAGCTCTGTTTCTTCTTTACAGAGTATTTCCTGTTTGGAGTTTGCAGAGGAACTCGGCTGGATTTCTTCTCAACTATCCTCTCAGCACACTCAACTGGTTGTTTTCCTTTTCCTTTATAACCAAGGCCAGTTTGCTTGTAATTGTGCTTTGGAATAAATGTGTGTGCACCATTTGGAGTTTTGGATTTTTGAGATACTTCATTGCTTGAAGATCCTTTTTCCAAAATTACTTTTTAGAGCTTGACACAAAGACAGAGGAATTAAATCCTAAGCCTGCCTTGTCTCCACATTCTCTTTGACTCATAATAAGATCATCCAATGATTTAGATGCCTTAGTGAATGAGGCAATCACATTTTTGAGGTCATTTTCCTCTTTTCTATAGCAAGCCTATTTCTCGCTATTAGCTTAGCATTTTCAAATTTTTAGACTTTCATTCTCATTAGCTATTTGACTTAGAGTACTCAAATTTTCCTTAGTCACCGTGAGTTTTGGCTCTTGAGTAGGCTGTTTTCCTCATTTAGTAGTGTGTGAGGATTTGATGTGTTCAAAATCTTTCATCATTTTGCCTAATGAATCATAAAGATCTGGGTGATGAAGTGTGTGTGTCACGGTCACTATCACTAGAATCCGAGTGTGATGAGTTAGAGTGTACCTCATCTTCTTTATCGGGTTGGTCTTGTTCCTTGGCCATCAAACAGATCAAGGCTTCTTCTTCGTAGTCACTTGAGTAGTCGCCTTCACTACTCTCTAAATCAGCTTGTGTCTCTTGACTCACTGTCTCAGCTATCTCGCAGCCCAACATTGCGCTTTTTCTTTTTTTTGTCTTCTTTCTCTCAAGACCTTTCTTTCTTCTTCATCCCCGTATTTGTTGACTACAGAATATGGGCAATCAATGGCATAGTGACCTGTTGCCTACAGTTCCAAAAAGATAGATTTTCAACCTTTTGATCAGCTCTTCTTTCCATTCTTCGATTGTCACCGCTTGATACTCAGCTTTTGATGCTCTCTTGGTTGGCCTATCTTCCTTGACTTGAGTGAGCCGAGTGTCTTCTCGAGGATTCGCTCGCTTCTCTTGTAGTTCTTATCAAGAACTTGTTAAACCTTTAACCATCGGGCTATTTCCTCTTGGCCAATGACTTTTGACCTCGCCTCTTCTTGCCATCCTTAATAATTAGAGAGTTTGTTTTGGGCAACAATCTCCTCTCTTGGTCTTTTCTTCTCACTCAAATTGCAGGCTTTGAGATCCGAGAATAGCTCATGGTTGATGTCTTTGATAGGTCCATGGAGTGTCTCATGGCCATGACTTTCATATCCCACTTAGTTGGGAGACTTGTTAGAATCTTCATACATATTTCCTTTCGGTATATTCTTTTCCAAGTGCGTATAGCTCATTGGTAATTTCTATGAACCGAGCATCCAGCTTGATCCAAGGTCTCTCTTATGCGATCATTTTGAAATTCTCAAACCAGACAAAGAACCGATAGTTTATTTTTCTTGATTTGCTTCAACCTTCACAAATCAATGTTAGCTTGTCCTGCATTTCTTTAGCCGTTTTGCATGATTTGACTTTGTTGAACATAGCTTTGTCCAGGGTTTTGTAAAGAATGTCCTTGGCCACATTGTCCAAGTTATATCTTTTTCAACCATGATCATTTGTCCATTGTGCACTTTAAAATCTTGGTTTTTCAACCATGATCATGGGTCTGGGAGCAAGATCCAATCTTCACCTTCAGGATGCGTGTCAAATTTGCTTCATGATAATAACTTACAATTTGAAAAATTGAGATCTAGTTCACTTTTAAAATTTGCAGTGAACCAATCCTCTATCACTATCCACATCTCATCATGTAATGTTCGATAGATGAGCCTCGTTGATACGAATTTTCCAATCATCAAATTCTTCAATTGTGAACATAGGGATGCGTGTCAAATTTGCTTCCATGATAATAACTTTTGATGATAAAAAGAGTTTTGAAAACTTAACCGCTTCTCGTACTAAAAATCGTTGATTTAGAAAAATTGGAGAGATGCGACACACAAAGATTTTTTATAGAGGTTCAAGATGGGTAATTCTTCTACTCTCTCTCTTCTCCAACTCACCGTTTTGAGGACGTAAATTCACTACATTGATTTAGTACTTATAGATTATCAAAATGGATGCAAATCCTTTAGAGTGACGTTTGGTCAATTCAAACCGCTTCGTAAATTTAAAGTCTTGAGTTTTTATAGATAAGATGGGGTGCCTTTCTTGATCCTTTCTCCAACTCGACCTGAGGACTCAACCTTCCAATGATGCCGTGGAATGTAGACCTCTTGATCTTCAAAAAGCTTCTTCAACTCACGAGTTATCTTTCCTTCACCGGAGGTCGTGACGACTCAGAATGTGAGTTTCGACATTGGATTCAATGACTTGCGTTTTTGTACTACGCTTCCCAGATTGCTCAAGCTTCTTGATTTGATCACCACGCACCTCCAAAAACTTGAGACCGGTTCTTTTTGAAAATTTGCCTTCCAAGAGATACGTTATTTTCAAAAGAGCACCCTGGGTTGCTTTCATGCAGAGCCTCGAATTTACCTCTTCAATCGAGCGGGTCGCGTTTAGCGGGGGTTTAACTTTACCAAATTTTGGATTGATGCCTTTTACTACAGAGTTCTACACAGATGTAGGCTTGAGGATTGAGAATGTTCTCACCGACTTATTGATAAGC
This sequence comes from Rehmannia glutinosa, assembly GCA_016081115.2. NCBI lineage: Eukaryota > Viridiplantae > Streptophyta > Magnoliopsida > Lamiales > Orobanchaceae > Rehmannia > Rehmannia glutinosa. Next base: position 88,073,307 of record CM071934.1, read on the forward strand.
TTGTAGAGTATCTCACGTGGGCTATAATTGATCCCCTTTTTTTTCTCAAACAAGACTTACCACCCTTTAAGTTTGATTAAGCTTTTTCAAAACACTGGATTTAAGATTTATGATTTCAAATTGAAAATCACAGATATAAGCAATTAAAAGTGCGTAAATTTAAATGTCGAAATGTGCAAAGAAAGCTTTTATGGTTCAAATTGCCATTTCTTCTCCAACTCCCCGGATAATGAAATGTTTTATCACCTTTTCAAGACTTGTTCGACACTGAGATCGCCGATCACTCACCGGGCTTCTCAGACGATTATTTTGCACGCTTACACCCCACTCGGGATCGAACGAAGCCTCCAAAATTCGAGAGACCCTCAACTCCTACAAGTAGACTCCCTTGCTTTCATGAGATTTTCTCTTCAACTCCGTTTAAGTAAATCGCTGTGTTGTCGATTTGACTTGCTCGAGGATCGAGAATGTTTCAGCTTATCTCACTTCATCGTCATTCATTGCCTTTTTTTTTCCAAACGTGACTTTTATAATCGCACCTTAATCATTGATGAGCTCATTTTTTGAAAATCACTTTCAAATCGAGACTTGGCATTTCTTGAAATGTTTTATCACCTTGGTAGTTCGATACTTTCCATCGTCTTGTTTATTTTCACCGCATCTCAAGGTAGTATCTTACTTGTTTAAGTCGCTCGATTTCTCTTCTTTTCAAATATCTCGACTGATCGCACCTTTCCGCAGCGCCTTCCAATATGGGACGACTCTTTTCTTCAAGACTCCTTCCAGCCGAATTGTCTTCTTGCAATGCTTAGGTATACGACAACAGAATCCTATCTATTACAATACATTATTACAAAGAAAAATTGGGAGCCAACTCCTATTCTAAGTTTTATATGGCATTCATCAAAATCTAAAAATAGAATTCCTAACAATTTCCCCCTTTTGATGATGCCAAAACTTAAATCATACAAAGATGCAAATAACAAAGATACATACGATAGTGTATCGACATAGAATGTATGCACATAATCAATCTTTTATTGATCATATCATTCTTTACTTGTTTAATACAATCAAAAAAAAAATGTATCGAGTATGTAATTGTCAAAAAAAATTTATGCATAATTTTATTATTATGTAAGACTTACATTGTATGTATTTACATATAAAATACATGAAGGGTTGACAAAGAACACTTCATCTCCTTCATTGCCTTCCTTCTTTCATCTTGATCAAAGATCTTCTCTTTCTTCTCGTCATCACCGCTTCTTTTTTTCTTCTCATATGCCTTCCTGGCGCCTTCATCTTTCCTTATTCTTTTCCTGCCTCTCCCGCCATAGCCGAGTTTGTCTTTTATTTTCTTCTTTATCCTTTTCACATACTCAAGCCACGGGGTTTTAGCCACTTGCGAAGTTCCCGCCACATGGTCAAATCTTCAACCCAATAGATCCCTCCTTTCTTTCCCCGGATCTACGTATTCAATATTTTGGGCGGGATTCAGTCTCCAAACCTCTTCCTCCACTGGCCGCTTTTCCTCTACCTCCGGGCGTGTATTGATGGGGGCCTTCTTTTTCCCAACCGAGTGCTCAAGTGAGTGACCAAAGCAGAGCGATCGCTGTTGTTTGCTGTCGTCACCTTTCTTCACATAATGTGAGACCTTTTTCCCAAGACAAATCCCAAGCTTGAGCTAAGGACATATTTGCAAAATAACCTTCAGATCGAGCGCCGTTTTGAATTCATCAATCGATCTTGGCTCGTCCCGGCATCCAAAATGGCATAGGTGTTCATGCCTCCAATGTTGTTCTTTCAAAATGTCCATCACTCGAGCATCCATTCTTCCTTCCACCTCCTTCATCCCTCGTTCAATTTCTCTTTTCTTCTCAAAGAATAGATACAAAGAGTGTTGGAGTGGCGAAGTCACGGGGAGTTTGCCGATAATAATGTCACCGCGATAAGACCTCGTTGGGGGTTTTTGCAATCATCAAGGTCACATTTTTTTGAGCCTTTCCTCACAGATTTTCCTTTCTTCTTTTCTCTTTTATTTCTTCTCACCGATTTTCTCTTCAAATTGCTCTTCTTCCTTCCTTTTCAAATACCGATTTTCGCTTTAAGGTATTCCTTCCCCTTTTTGGCATCATCAAAGGAGAGAGGAACCCTGCGGAACAAGCTAGCAAGCAAGAAGTCGAGTCTCCCGATGGTCGAATTTGCTTCAATCTCGCTGCAGAGTAAAGTACGCATGAATTTAGACCGAGTGGCGTTGGATTCTCACGAAATCAACTTCATCTCGGCCATGAGAAGACTGAATTTTCGATCCATATTCTCTTCCAACACGCAGGGAGCTCGTTTTTATTATGTTCACGCAGCATTTTATCTCGTAGTATGAGATTCATGCATTTGTTCAATGTGCTCTTCGCAATTTTTGTCTTTGATCAACATTCTCACTTCCAGGACCAACAACTTGTTAAATAATGTTCAAATATCTCAGCTTGTTCCACACGCATTGTTTGATGTTGTTGCCATCACCCTGGGATCCTCGACTATGATGCCTCTCAAATCACCGTGAGGTTGGCCCCTGTTATCCGAGCTCATGTCCAAGCGAGGCCTGGTGCCTCTCCATCTTTTCAATCTCAAGCCAAATAGGGCTTTGAACACCTCCGAACTTGATTTCTTTCTCATTTGGTCACCCGATGGCCAGCGAGTCAAAGTCATAGTTAGTGGAACAATGGTGCCCGATGGAAAAGCGGAGATGTCCCGTGATAGCGTGCTTGCGATCTTATTCGATTCTTCGTGGAGGTCGTATCTCCGGAGAGAAGGGAAATGATTCGATGAAAGGATCATCACCGCAAATCCGGAATTTGTTCAATTATAAGCGGTGCTCGTGAAGTTCCTTGTGGAATCGATCCTGCTCGCTGAGCTGGGGAGGAGCGGTGGACTCGCCGGTTGGGGTTGTGTTTCGTGGTGAGACTTCGCTTGCCGAGCCTCACTGTCTCTGGGCAACCTTCGGTCTCACCGGTTTTTCCAAATGAGTTGGATCGGTCCTCGGCCTTATTGCGTCATCGGACGATGATGAGATTTCCATGGGTGGCTCAACATCAAAATTGAATGTTTGGCGAGTAGTTTTTGGGACTTACTCGTGGTTGGAACATCCTCGGCTAAGTCTTTGGGATCGCCACGGGATGACTCGCCTTCTTTCTTCATCCGAACCAGGAAAGGTTACATCGGGGTTATCCTGGGAATCGTGAAGAGCACTTATCTCCTTTTCTCGATGGATCAATGATAGCGGGAGGAGGGATGTTATCTACTTCGATTTCTCTACCCCGGGAAGTCTCAACCTCCCGTTGGCCTTCATTACCTCCAAAATAGCCTTCAATCGGCGAGGCCTTGGACATCCCTTTCGATGCTGTTGTCTTGAGGTCTTCGAGGTGGCATCCATTGAGTCTCAACTCCATGGATTGCACTTTCATCGCCAGAGTATTAACTCCTGCGGCGTTCCTTCCCGTGCCTCGATCGCACGCAGCGGTCATTATCCTTCGCTGGGAGCGATTGGCACTTCACTGAGACAGCCACAATCTGGCCCCTGAGCCTCGTTGATGGCAACAACTGCTCTTCTTTGTATTATGTGATTGATCCTTTCTCCACTTCGCCTCCTAGATTCATTGTGGAGTCACCGCAGATCCTCCGACCTTGCCGGCAGTGGAGGGAGTTTCCCTCCTCACCGCAGCACCACCGAGTAACTTGGAATGGGGTCACTCATCTCCAAACTCCCCATTTTCCATTGAGTATTCAGTTAGGGCGGTGGTAAGACACCTTCATTTAGGGGTTGGCTTGGGGTCCCCACACCCCGGTTCATCGCCAATCTCCTTAATACCTTCTTCCGAATGAGTTATGGGAAGTGGTGGCAAGACGATCAGGTGGCAATATTTGCCGCACCACTCCCATTGGGTCTATCTTCACCGTGATTTGGAGGACTCTCCTGGTCCCTCCATCATTCTTTGCTCATGAAGGATTCTTGACTCTTGCATTGCTTGCCGCATTTGCAACTCTTCTCGCGGGCAGCAACAGGGTGTGTATCACTTTCAGAGAAGACATCGGTGGTGCGGTGAGAGTGAGATGTTGACCTTCTCATGTGCCTCTCGCTCTCGCCATTGCTTTAGCCCGTTCATTTCTTTTCGCTGGGCAGATATTGATGCAATTATCCTCATCTCTCTGGCTTGCAGATCCGTTCCACCTCAAGAATCCAAGAGTTCTTCTTCCTTAGAATGAACACGGATTTTCAAATCCAGGAAATTTAGCTCGGCCTTCCATTTTTCCTTCTATGATTTTGGACGCCCGATACAATGGAAGTACATGATTATATCGACTTGCTTCTTTCTCTTCCATTCTTTCCAGGGATTAAGGGTAGCAGACCACGCTCAACATCCTCTGATGTCTCTGCAAGGTGGAGAAACAATTACATCGGGTGATCCGGTTGTCTCGGCCATTCTTTGTTCCTCGGTTGTTCTATCTACAAACAGGTCTTCGAGTTGCCTCTGTTGATCACCCAGCAGACTTGGTCGTTTCATCAATCATCCGGAGACTCTATTTCTCAAAGTAGTCTCCGGGTATCTTTCCGGTTGAGTGACAGACAATCACTGTCTTCTCAAGCTCGGAGAGCTTGGAAAGTCTTCTTCTTCTCTTTGTTTTTACCAAAGGGATATCCGCTCCACTTCGTGTCCTCTGGTTCATTGAAGGTGAATGCCTTTCGCGAGATGTCTTAGAGGTAGCCGCCTTCCTTGTTGTGGATCCTCTTCTTCTTGATCATCGGAGAAGGAATTAATGGTCCTTCTTCTCACCGGGCCGGGCAGGGCGGGAGACACGGCCGCGGCGGCAGTGTGACTCACCAGGGCAGGGCGGAGCGAGATTTTTTTTCTTTTGTCATAGGGAAGAGATCTTTTAGCGTGGTGCAGGAGCAGCCTTTTTCTTTGGAGGAGAGGAAACGGCTATATCTTGGGTCACCGATTCCCCTCACGTGTCGCTCTCTTGGCGAGCGACTCTTCTCGGCGCCAGAGGTTTGAGCTCAACATCCTCTTGTTAACATGGAAGGCCTTTCCATGTCGAAGAGGGGACTCTTTCACCTCCATTAGCCGCCAATCACCGGTAGTATCCTGCAGGAACCTCCAAACGACCCATCCTCTTGAAGGATTTGTTCCTTAACGCTCGGCAGAAATCATTTGTAGATAAACTCAGCCCTTTATCTTTCCATTCTTCGATGATGCAGCCATCACAATCAACTTTGCTTTGATACCGTGGTCAAAGCCGCCAAATTTGATATCTATGCATTTGGCAACAATATCCAACAATTTGTGGTAGTCCTCCTTGTAGCCTCTTATTAGCTATGTATACTATTTTCTCAACATAGTCGGACATAGCTACTTCCTTCAGCGAGTCATCAAGTTTACATAAACTTCATTGATTTCCAACATTCCTTCCGCGGTAACAAGTAGTGAAATATTCGCCAAATCCTTGGCATAATGATGAACTCCTTTCCATGAACAGAGGACTTGATGCCCTTCATCGTGAATCTCAGCGTTCACGTAGAATCGCGACCTCTTCCACATAGGTCATCGGAAACTCCAACGCCAAAAATGGTTTTAGCCCAAACGTTTCTAATTTCTCGCAATCTTCTTCACTAGGGTGTCGTCGGACCCTGTTTCACCATACCATCGAAATCCACGTGGAGAACCAGTGTGGATTTGTTTTCCCAACTTGACAAAATCATGAGTGGATGCCATTTCTCAATATTTTCAACGAAACTTTAGAAAAATGATCGAGGATTGAAAGGGTTTTGAGAGAAAATTTTGCTTTTGCTTTGAGAGAGAGAGAGATGAACAGCTTTTGGTAAAGTGTGAGAGAAACGGACGAAAATGGTTTAAGTATGGTTTATGAAAGGCGTGCGGGTGGTTTTTGAAATGTGATCAAAATCAACGGCTTAGATCTTGCACGCCGATTTGCATTTAATGTCTCGTATTTAATGCGGCAAAGATTTATATCCAATCATAAGCTTGGTGAGCAGCTTTTACTGTACGTCATAATTATGTCGACGTCATTCTTAAAACATTCCCGCTTAGTAAAAAACGATGCGTTTTTGTCACTTTGCTCATAAATGACTCGGCTTGCCTCTTAGCCGATTTAACTCTTCTTTCCTCGCATGTAAATACTCGGTTGTTAGCTAATTCATACAGCCTTTGTCTTTCCGATATGGCTAATTCAAGCCCGAGCTAATTTGAGAGTTCACTCTTTTTCACCTTTTGTTTCATTTATTTTCTTTGAGTCTTGAGTGTTAACCTAGCTCAATTAATCCTAACTCATGCTTGAGTTCTTCAAATCTTGACTCACTTAATGGTTTTGTGAATATGCCACCAACCTTGTTTATCATTTGAAATATATTCCAAGATGATGTCCTTCTTTTCAACATGATCTCTTATGAAGTGATATCTCGACATCGATATGTTTTGTTCTTGAGTGCAACACAGATTTTGAGTGGTTGCAATTGCACTTGTGTTATCACACATGATTGGAATTTCTTTTCTTCAACTTCATAGTCTCTCACCATTGCCTCATCCATAAGACTTAACAACAATGCCCGCCAGCCTATGTATTCGTTTCACCAGAGATAGGTGGCTATTGAGTTTTTCTTCTTGCTAAACCAGAAATCAGCCTATTTCCAAGCATTTGACATGTGCCTCGAGGTACTCTTCCCTGGGCTCCACTCTACATCCAAAGATAGTCGTAGTCCAATAGCCAATTAGCTTGAATCCACCTTCCTTTGGATACCATAAGCCAACTTCTTGGCTTCCTTTCACATATCTCAAGATTCTCTTGGCTACGATCATGTGGCTTTCTTTTGGAGCAGATTGAAATCTTGCACATACACCTACAACAAAGGTGATGTCTCGGCTGTTCTTTGTGAGATAGAGAAATGATCCAATAAGTGATATGTTTGATCTTGTTTGATCTCGCATCCATGTGAGGCTTGCCATCCTCCATCCATATCCATTTTGACTTATGAATGTATTCACTTCTTCCACTTGAAGTCCAAGGAAGATGTCAGCCTTTCCCATCATGATCCAAATATGTTTGAGCTCTTTGTTTGTGGATCCAAAAATGATGTCATCCACATATATTTGAACAAGCAAAGTATGCTCTTCTGTCTTGAATTCTCAAAAGTGTTATATCCACTTTTCTTTTGTGAATCCATTCTCGATCTAGGGAATTGTGATAATGTGTCATACCATGCTCGGGTGCCTGTTTCAATCCATATAGAGCTTTCTTGAGTTTGTATACCTTATCTCCAAGAATCTTCGCTCAAATCCTCGGAGGTTGTTCAACATATACTTCTTCTTCCAATAAACCATTAAGGAATGCACTCTTTACATCCATTTGATATACAATAAAGTTCTTGTGAGTCATAGGCAAGAAACATCCTTATGGCTTCCAATCTTGCCACGGAGCAAAAGTTTCATCAAAATCTATTCTTTCTTCTTGGCAATATCCTTTGGCTACCAATCTTGCTTTGTTTCTTACCACGAATCTTCCTCATTCATCTTGTTTCGAATACCCATTTAGTTCCAATAACATTTTGATGGGTAGGTCTTTGAACCTAATTCCCATACTTTATTTCTTTCAAACCGATTGACTCTTCTTGCATGGCTTGAATCAATGTGTGTCATCCAATGCTTGTGACACATCTTTAGGCTCTATTTGTGAGATGAAGCGGTGAACATTGCTTCTTGTTGAGTCTGGATCTTGTTTGACACCTTCTCTTAAATCTCCAATGACAAGATTCGGTGGATGGTCTCTCAGCCATCTTACATCAGGTTGGAGTAAGTTAGGCTGGATGATCGTCTTGCGACTATGTTGCTTTGATCGCTCTCTCGTCATCACTTAGCTGCAGATTTTCCAAGTTGTTTTTGAGACTCGGCTATCTCATCTTCATCCGGGTTTATAATTCGCTTGACTTCAAAGATATGGACTCTTCTCGCATGGTTGATTGATTCAACTTATCACCGACTCTTCAATGTCTTCTCCATTTACATTTGGCTCATCAAACACCACATGAATGGATTCTTCGTAACCATAGTCCTCTTGTTGAGTACTCTGAGGCTTTGCTTTTGTTGAGTATCCCAAGAAAATACCATCATCAACTTTAGCATCAAAAGCCTTTAAATTATCTTTGCCATTGTTATGGATAAACATTTGCATCCAAATATTCTAAAATATGCAACATTTGGTTTTCTTCCACCCAAATCTCATAGGAGTCTTTGTCGGTTGTCTATTTATCATGCATCTATTTTGAGTATAGCATGTTGTGTTTATTGCTTGACCCAAAATCTTTTTGGTAACCCCTGCTTGACCTAACATGGTCCTTCCGCTTCTTTGAGAGTTTTATTCCTTCTTTCTCGCAACTCCATTCTCATGAGGAGTCCTTGCTGATACAATTCATGACCAATACCATTTTCTATACAATATTGAGTTATTATACCATTGACAAACTCAATTCTCTATTAGATCTTATTTTGATAATGGTTTGACTTTTCTCATTTTGAATCCTCTTCATCACTGTGGGTAGTTTTGTAAAGTTTCTTTCTTCTTGCACATGAATATTGTCCATGTATATCTTGAATAGTCATCTACTACCACCAAGGTGTATTTCTTTCCACTTATGCTTAGTTGGTTCCACTGGACCAAATAGATCCATATGAAGCGGATGCAATATTCTTGTTGAAGATGGACATGTCTTTTTTCTTTGAATGATGATTTGATTTGTTTTCCCTCGACATGCATCACATATACTTTCCTTCTTGATATCGAGTCTAGAAGTCCTTCCACAAGATGACTTCTTGCTAGCTTATTAATTGTTTTGAAATTCGGTGACTCAGCTTTTGTGCCACAACCAACTTGATTTTGTGCTCTTTGCTAGTATTGGTGCTTGGTGTTGCATTAACCAATCCACTACATACATGTTTTTTTGTCGCTACATCCTTGCAAAGACAACTTCATTTGATTCAACATTTTTGATTTGGCATATTCCCATGTTAAATCCAACATTATAACCCTTGTCGCGAGTTGGTTGATGCTTAGTAAGTTGAAGTTTAGTCCTTCAACATATGCAACATCCGTGATTTCTAATCCATTTTTCTTGATGGATCCAATGCCTCTTATTTCTCCCAGAGCTTCATTTCCTCCAAATATGACTTTTGCACCTTGACTTCCTTGAATTTTGACAGATTTTTCTTATTTTTGGTCATGTGTCCGGGAACACCACTATCCATGTACCAGGTTCCTTGGCACTCACTGTTCCTTGAACCTCGCAATCAAGGAAATTAAGTTTTAGGTACCCATTCTTGTCCGGGTCCCGAGGGGGTTTAGTGTTATAAGATGATCCAACCAACCTATAGCCAAATGATTTGACTATAAGAGGTTGCCATCTATTAGTCCCATAATCATAATTAATTTTGGCAAATTGCTTGGGGAGTTCTAGGTTCATACAAATTTTGTCTCTTTTGTCGTATGCTGTGTATGTGTTTTAGCAATTGCCATTTTTGGGTAGTTGTGATGTCTACGAGTGTAGTGCCTAGGTGCATATGTGTCCGATGAAAGCTCTTATACCTTTGGAATGGCCTTTGTTGAGTTCTAGGCCTTTGCCATTTGGGCTTATATTCCATAGGTCTTCTAGCCGATAGTTCACATTATTCCAATCAGCTTGGCTTGGGTATTTTCTACCATTCCCATCATATGTATTTCTTTTATAGAACTCGGGGTTTTTGGTAGCTCTGTTTCTTCTTTATAGAGTATTTCTGTTTGGAGTTTGCGGAGGAACTCATTTGGATTTCTTCTCAATGTCCTCTCAAAGACACTCAATCGGCCGTTTTCCTTTTCCTTTATAACCAAGGCCGGTTTGCTTGTAATTGTGCTTTGGAATAAATGTGTGTGCACCATTTGGAGTTTTGGATTTTTGAGATACTTCATTGACTTGAAGATCCTTTTTCCAAAATTACTTTTAGAGGTTTGACATGGCACAAGGAATTAAATCCTAAGCCTGTCTTGTCTCCACATTCTCTTTGACTCATAATAAGATCATCCAATGATTTAGATGCCTTAGTGAATGAGGCAATAACATTTTTGAGGTCATTTTCCCTCTTTTCTATAGCAGCTATTTCTCGCTTATTAATTTAGCATTTTCGGCCTTTAGACTTTCATTCTCATTAGCTATTTGACTTAGAGTACTCGGCTCCTTAGTCATTTTGAGTTTTGCTCTTGAGTAGGTTGTTTTCCTCATTTAGTAGTGTGTGTGAGGATTTGATGTGTTCAAAATCTTTCATCATTTTGCCTAATGAATCATAAAGATCAGTGGGTGATGAAGTGTGTGTGTCACGGTCACTATCACTAGAATCGAGTGTGATGAGTTAGATTGTACCTCATCTTCTTTATCGGGTTGGTCTTGTTCCTTGGCCATCAAGCAGATCAAGGCTTCTTCTTCAGAGTCACTGAGTAGTCACTTCACTACTCTCTAAATCTTCACAAATCAATGTCTCTTGTGGCTATCTTAGATCTCTTAGCCAACATTGCCAAGATTTCACTTTTCTTGTCTTCTTTCTCCAAGACCTTTTTTCTTCTTCATCCCTGTATTTGTTGACTCTGAGAATATGGGCAATCATTTGGCATAGTGACTTGGTTTTTCAACAGTTCCAAAGATAGATTTTCAACCTTTTGATCGCAACTCTTTCCATTCTTGGATTGTCACCTTTGATATTCATCTTTTTGATGCTGTTCTCTTGGTGGCCTATCTTCCCTTGACTCATCATGTAGTGTCTTTGAGGATTGAGCCTTGCCTCTCTTGTAGTTCTTATTGAAGAACTTGTTAAACCTTTTAATCATCAAATTATTTCAATAGTGAAATGAATTCGTTTAGATTTGCTCTCTTGATAATAACTTTTAATGATAGAAAAGAGTTTTGAAAGATTGTCTCCTCTTGGTCTTTTTCTTCTCTTTGCTCAAGTTCAAGAAGGCTTTGAGATTCAATGAATAGCTCATGATTGGATGTCTTTGATAGGTCCCATGGGTGTCTAAGTGTGGCCATGACTTTTAGAAGGGGGTTGGGAACTTGTTAGAATCTTCAACATATTTCGATTTAGGCCTTTATATTCTTTTCAAGTGCAGATAGCTCATTGGTAATTTCTATGAACCGAGCATAGTTGATCCAAGGTCTCTCTTGCGATCATTTTGAAATTCTCAAATTTAACTACAAAGAACTGGATAGTTTATTTTCCTTGATTTGCTCGTGGTTTTGTTTTCAATGGAAGACTTAACACCCTTAAGTTTTTAAGCAAGTTTTTGCATGAATTTGACTTTGTTGAACATAGCTTTATCAAATGGTTTTGCAAATTTATGGCCACATATAAGCAATTATATCTTTTTGTCATCATTTGTAAATATTTCTTGGTTTTTCAAGAGGTTCAAGATGGGGATTCTATCTACTCCTTCACCTTCTCCAACTCTCCCGGAGGTTCACTTTTAAAAGTAATGATCCTCTATCACTAACATCTCATCATGTAATGCCGATAGATGACGCATCACGAATTTTCACAATCATCAAATTCTTCAATTGTGAACATAGGGACGCGTGATCACTTTGCTTCATGATAATAACTTTTGATGATAAAAAGAGTTTTGAAAACTTAAGTACTAAAAAGCACTTTGAAAAATTTGAGATCTAGTTCAAAAGCTTAAGAAGGCTCAATGAACCTTTCTACGGAACCCTTCTAGGAAGGGTGTGAGTGTAAGGTTTAGAGGGGGGTTGAATAAACTCTTACCAACTTTTCAATTTAGTCCTTCTAAATATTGAGTTAATACTTACTGAGATGAGTCCTTGAGGATTGAGAAGTTAATCGTGAGTTAGTCAGCTTGTATATCTCACGTGTTGATTCATCCCTTTTTTTGACTAAAAAAACTCGATTGTGATTTGTTTTATTGAAGACTTAACAAAAATTTGTTAAGTTTGTTTTAATACTTGGTTTTAAAATCGATTGATTATCAATTGGATAGCAAGTTTGGAATTGCCAGATATAAAAATAAGATGAGAAATTAAAGTTTGAAATGTATATGACACAATAGGATTTTATAGAGGTTCGAAGATGGGTAATTCTTCTACTCCTCTCTTCTCCAACTCCAAGGAGGAATTCACTAATATTGACTTGTTTGAGTGGTTAAATACCCGGATACAAGTTCTTTTGATCTTATCTCGACTTGATCCTTTGGGACTCGATCGAGATGCCTTGGTCACTCATTGCTTCTCTTACGACTCGCCTTCTTCACAGGCGGTGACTTGCTACTCGATCCACTTGCTCAAGCTTCTTGGATTTGATCACGAAGCCCTCCAAAACTTGAGCATCGGTTCGACGCTTGAACCTTCCTACAATCCTCCGTGGAATGTTTCTTTGTTGTCTTCAAAAGTTTCCTCTTCAACTTGATTGAAGTTATCTTTCCTTCACATGTGAGTGTTGGATTGATTTTCTTCGTAATGTGAGCTTGAGGATTGATCTTGAATGACTTGAGAATGTTTTTAGGTTACATTTCAAAAAGATTTGCTTGAATGTTCGTAGTTCTAAGTTGGAATTACGTTTCTTCAAAATCGATTCTTGAATTCCTAACACCTCGTATGAACGATTCTTCGACATGGTCTTGAGCTTCCCATTGGTTTATTCCTTTTGCACACTTCTCGAATCGAGCACTTCAAGAAAGGTAGTATGGAGGTATTACTTGTTTAAGTAATTCTCTTGATTTGCAACGGATCTCTTTCGATTATCTCGACTTGATCGCATTTCCTTGCCTTCCCCAGGTGACTTGAGTCGACTTCCAATCATTGGATGACTCTTCTATCACTTCAACTTGAGACTTGGCTATCTTGAGTTGACTTGACCGATACTTTACTCAGCTGCATCTTCAGTCGAGTTCCCGTCTTCTCTTCTTTGTTATACTCAATTTTGCCTCGCAATGAGTTTTCCTTCTAGTCTCCAAGTTGTCTTCTTGCATGCTTAGGCATAGCTGACTTAACTCAGCTCGACCAGCCCTATCTATTACAATGCAGTTTACAAGAAAAATGGGGTGCCAACATCCTATTCTAAGTTTTACATGGCATTCATCAAAATCTACAAAATAATTTCTCAACACTCTAAGTTTAAAATAATTGGAACTCACAAACCAGAAGGGCTATTAATGTGATTCCAGTTGTAAAATGTCACTAAGGTTAGTGGGATATTGGGACAAAAACTGTTTTTAAAAGAAGCAAGTATAGGTCCCTTAACCTTTGAAAATCTCATTTTGGTCTCATTTTGAAATAATTGCCTTTAAGGCTTTTAGGGGTCCAATTGTTATGAAATTTGAACCTTGGGTCCAAGATATAATTATGTTATAGTTAAATTAGTATTTCCAGGTGCATGGTCTGCATAAATCCGGGAAATTGTATTTTGGTCCTCAAGTTTAATCTTTTACAATTTGGTCCCTCAATTTTTATAAAATTACTATCCAAGCCCTAAACACTTGGATTTTAGGAATGCACTTAAAATATGTTATTTCCAGTCCCTTAAGAGTTAAAATTTCAAATTTTAAAATTAGGGTCTGGTACAGTTTCGAAAATTGCAAAATAGCCCTTAAACTTCTAAAATTTTACAATCTAGTCCTTGGGCTTTTAAGGGTTGATTTTATTTATCTAAAAAATCTTAAAACTTTACTAAAAGGTCAAAACATAATTTTTGAACCTGACTTCAGTCCCAAAAATAAAAAATTATAGAGGGGTCCCTTAAGTTTTATTTTCTTGCAATTAAGTCCAAAAGTTGAAATTTAATCAATTATGCTCGACTTGTCCAGGTTATAAATCATTAAAAACATAGATTTCAAGTATAACAATAAAGTGTACATGTATGCCCTATTTTTCGATAAATCACATTTTTGAGCAACACTTGAAAATTTTTCCAACTTGATACAAGAAAATAGCATGCAATACATAATATATATCTCAAGTGCTCAAAATCAAAATACTACATGCATTTTTAAGTAAAACACCTTGAAGTTGGAAAGATTTTTCCACCCACCTTAAAGATTGATTTGTTGGTGAAAAATGGAATAAATCACTCTTGATGAAGAAGTGACTTAGGTCAGCCCCTAAGTCAAGGAATATCAAAAAAATATAGGAGTTAGAAAAATGAGGTTAAAAATTTAAGGAGAAGAAAAAGATGGTGAGAAATTGGAAGTACTACACTTACCTTGTGTAGTGAGTAAAGTGTGACTAATAATGGCCTCAAAATGTAAGATTTTGGTCACCCTTAATAACAACATTCAAGGTCAGCCCCTAAAACTCCAAAAATGAAAATGGAGTGTCAAAATTTGGAAAATAGAAAGAGAAGGACAAAATGTACTAAAAATCTCATTTCTTACTCAAAATCAAAAATCAAACTTAAATTAGAAGGTGAAAGAGATGAGTTAGGTGATATCAAAAATGGGTAGAAAAGAAATTTTTCCTTACCTTAGTAGTGATGGTTCGAATTTTTTGAAGGAGTAGGGTGATGAATTCTTGAAATTTTGGCTAAGTGTTTAAAGGTTTGAAGAAGAGTATGTAGAGAGAGGTAGGAGGATTTTTAGAGAGAAGTAACAAGATTCAAGGCTTGAAGAGATGAATGTTGGTGAAATGAAAAATGAACCAATTTTTGGTCCTTTAAGGCCATATGGCCGTCCATGAGAGAGGGGGAGGAGACAAAATTTTTGTCTTGTTTGGTTAGATGATAAGTTAGGGTAATAATTGAGAAAATTAGGGAGTAAAGTAATACATAAGCTACTATGTTAGGGACAATTGGCCAAAAGTCATGTTTTAGGGGGAATTTAAATTTGTGTCTTTTTGACCAATTGAGTGGTTGAATTTGTAGGATAATTCTAAGATGTAGGTTTGAATTAATGGTGTAGTAATACACAAGATGAATACATAAGGTGTATATGTACAAGAGTTGAGAGATATTTCTACCCTAAAAATTCCCATCATGGTCGTCCCCCTTAAGGGTATTTGTGGTAATTCCATATTTTTTTTGTCCCAAATTTGATGATAATAGATGAATAATATCAATCTCCAAAATAATTAGTGATTTCCTTGATCACTTATAAGTCTCATGATCACTTATTCTAAATCGAATTCTTAATTCTATAAGGTATAAATCTCTAAAATAAATAGTCTCTTAAAATTCTAAGGTGACTAATAGATACACAAATAATAATAATGATGATCGATCAAGTGATCATTAATGCGAAATAGAATTAATAAATAATTATGATCACAAGTAATAAATAAAAGAAATTAAATGCAAATTATATTTATCATTAATATTTACCCATCAAAGTGACGCGGTAAAATAGTCAAATTAATACAAGGACGATACGTGAAACAAGTACATGTTCGAATGAAAATCGAGGGCTTCACACATCCAGCTTCATCTCTGTAAGAACTTTGGATCTTCAATAGTTGTTGCTTTGTAGGCAAACCTTTCTGGAAGAGATCTCAAAACTTTTCTTAACAAGTTTAAAATTAGAATATTTCTTCCCTAAAGCAAAAGATTCATTAGGAATGTCACAAAGTTTAGCATTGAAATCACTAATAGTCTCACTTTCATGCATGCGAAGATTTTCAAATGAGAAGTAAGCATTTGAAGTTTAGACATTCTTACTGCTTCAGTTCCTTCATAGGCAACTTGAAGAATTTCCCAAGCCTCTTTTGCAGTCTCACACGTTAAGATCAGTTTGAACTGATTCTCATCAACAACGCTAAAAATGGTATTTAGTGCCTTGGAATTCGGATTTGCTGATTGATCTTCAGCAGTAGATCAGTTTCTTTCTTTGGAATAGTCTTACCATCAACAATTTCAGTGGGTGGCGTCTAGCCGTAAGGATGGATTTCCAAGCATGTTTGTCAACAGATTTAATGAAGGCTCTCATTTTTGCCTTCCAGTAGGAGAAGTTGATTCCAATAAGTAGCGGTGGTCGCGATATAAAGCTTCCTTCACGAAAATAGTCCATACTAGCAACAAATATAGAACAGGATCTCACTAATAAGAATTAGTGTTAGGCGTTGACACCAATTGATAGAATTTGTTTCCCTATTAATCAATATAGACCAATTTTCGTGAGTGTTAATAAAAATACAGACAGTGGTGTTATAACACTTAACACATACACAGTAAAATCAAAATGCACAACAGAAATAAAAAAATTCAGGATTTTTAATGTGCTTAGATTCCTCAATCTTAATGCACGAAGCCACGCCCAGAGAAGTAACATTCCACTATTAGAAAAGCATAGCTTATTACAAACACAACTGGATTTGTGAAAAACATAAACACTCTTTCTTTATAAATTCACCAACACTTGTATTCGACTAATCTCTGATTGTTTCTCCCAAAATCTCAAACTTATTGGAATCCCTCCAGCTTCAAATCATTGAACGGTTGAGTCAATCCACACCATAGATCTTCACCTTCTTCTCTCGAAGAATAATAAAAGTGAACAAATGATTTTCTTGAAGAATAACTTGTAAGCTCAAAGTGTTTTTCGGATCATTTCTTCAAGGGTGACTTCTCTGTTTTATACTTATCAAAAACGAATCCTCTTCCGATTACTAGAGAGTTCCTAATTTCGATATTGGTTACAAGCTATAAAAGAAAAATAGCATAACACAATCCTTTTCTAATGGGTGAGAAACATGTATATAAAGAAAGTGATAAATGGCATTTAAAATGGCTGAATCAATTTAGATTAATCATCCAAGATTATTAGCATCATTCACATAATAGAAAATATGCCAAATACCAGAAGCACAAAATCCGCCATAAAATCTGCCCAGATTTTGCGCCAACAGTGTTGCATCACAATGTTACAATACCAGACATTGCACTGCGCATAAAGACCAAATTTTTCAAACATGTAAACATTAACAAATTCAACACACAATGGTGAAAGTCCAATGCTTATAACAAGCAATTTGAAGATTGAAGTAGTTTAAGATGCGGAGAAAATTTGAGGAAGAAATTGGCTGAAATTGGAAAGGAAAAAAAAAACACATGATAAGAATAATGTTTTTTGTTTTTTGGCTACCGGCTCTTAAAGCCTCCCTCATCATAGAGAAACCTATTGTAGCAGGTCAACAATTAGAATTTGATAGTCAACTAACAGATTAGACTCGAACTAATTAAAATTTAAAACGTTGGGTATCAATTCTGATGAAATCAAAATAATAGATAATAAAAGCAAAATGTAGGTATAATTTGGATACCAAAAATAATACCAAAAATGAAACCAAAAATGAAATTATCCCATCAGATATTCTAATTGTCTACAACATTAGAAAAAATTCATGTTTAAACAATGAGAATATATTTAACTCAATATAAAATAAATAAAAATAGTCTACAACATTAGAAAAAATTACAGTTTCAAAATATATAATTTATTTTTTAAAAATTACAGAAGCACAATGTCCAAAAAATGAATTTCCCACAAGGTGCCAACAATTCTAATTTTTTTTTATTTTTTTGTAAAAGATTGTAATTGAAATTAATTTTCATATCTAATTAGCTTTTTCAATTTTTATATCCAGTTACTTCTTAATTTTCTGGAATACATCTTATTTATTATAGCATAATTGTTTTAATTATATAAAAGTTTAAACAATATAAAATTGATTTAGAATATACTTAAATATATCTATATTTTAGTAAATAAAAAAACTAAAACAAAACAAAACAAAACAAAAAGATAATGGGAAGAAGAATGGTGAATCCCAGGAGAATAATCGGTATACGAAGAAAGTGGCTGGATTGGGTAGGTGTGAGCTGTTGTGACTGGGTGGGTGAAAGTAATGGTGGTTAAAAATGGTGAAGAAGAAAAAGGGGAAGGGGGAGAAGAAGGAGAATAAGGGAAGAGGAAGGGGTTGCGGCCGACGGCATGATTCGGGTTGTATGGTGTGGTGTGGGTATTGTCCAAGAAATTTTAGCTAGGAGGAAGAAGACGGGAAAAAGAAAAGAAAAAAAAAGAAAAATACAAATTTTTCTATTTTATTAATAAATATAAAATATAAAAATAAACCACTTTTTACCTACAGCAACATGTCAGCCGTCAGTTTTTGATGGAAGATAACGGCCCGTAGTAAAAGTGATTCTGGTCATCCCTATCGAATTTTTTGTGATATTACTAGCATAAACAAAATTATCTTATTCTCTGATTTTTTTTTGATTAACCTAATCAATAATATTGAACTAATTATTAAGTGACAATTGAGATTTATTATTTTACAAAATAATTAAATAACTATAGAAATTTTAATATCAATTATTAAAGATAAAATAAAAATTTAAATAAATCACTATTAAGTATTTTAGATTACAATTAGTTAAATTTCTAATTTGATTATGAAATTATTATTATATATTGATTATATATATATATATAAACTTATTTCTCAATTTAAAAAAACATAAAATAATAGAAATTTTTCTAGAAATAAAAAATAATGTTACTAGAATTTAAAATATTATAACTTGATAGACACATTTGACTTTCATGTCTTGATTTTTAAGAAATTCATGTTTAGACAATGCAAATATGTTTAACTCAATATGAAATAAATAAAAATAGTCTACAACATTAAAAAAATCACAGTTTCTAAAAATATAATTTATTTTTTAAAAATTACATAAGCATAATGTCCAAAAAATAAATTTTCCATAAGGTGCCGACAATTCTGGCTTTTTTTTTTATTTTTTTGTAAAAAACAAATTGTAATTGAAATTAATTTTCATATATAATTAGTTTTTTGAATTTTCATATCTAATTGCTTCTTGATTTTCTAGAATACATGCTATTTATTATAGCATAATTTTTCTAATTAAATATAATTTTAAACAATATAAAAATGATTTAGAATATATTTAAGTATATCTATATTTTAGTATATAAAAAAACGAAAAGAAAAGAAAAGAAAAGAAAAGAAAGAGATAATGGGAAGAAGAATGGTGAATCCCCGGAAAAGAATCGTTGTACAAAGGAGGCTGGATCGGGTAGGTGTGGGCTGTTGTAACTGGGTGGGTGAAAGTAATGGTAGTTAAAAATGGTGAAGAAGAAGGGGAAGGGGGAGGAGATGGAGAATAAAGGAAGATGAAGGGGCTACGACAGGCATTCAGGTGGTATGGTGTGGTGTGGGTATTGTCCAAGAAATTTCAGGAGGAAAAAAAAAAGAAACTTATGGCTTTTAATAAAATAATTTCTTTTTTATCAATAAATATGAAATATAAAAATAAACCACTTTTTATCTACAACAACAGGTCAACCGTCCAGTTTTGGATGGAAAGATATGGCCCATAGTGAAAGTAATTAAGGTGAGAAACTTATGGTATTAGAAGCAATTAAGTTGAAACATTAGGTACCAAAACCAAAAAGACAGTAAACATTGAGTACCAAAACTATAATTATCCCTATTGATTTTTATTGGCTTAAAAAGCTTTAATTAGGCTTAGACATGACCTTTTTCTTAAGTAAAAAGCCAGCTCTAGCCTACGAGAAAAGCTTATCACAGATAATAGATCAAGCTTGGGTATAAACTTAGTAAAGTAGGTCTAGGCCGTCCATACAAAGTCTGGTTTGGCCCAGCTCATTTCTACCCCTAAATGTAAGTAGGAAGAATGAAAGCAGTGAATGCGCCCATATTTTTGTACCGCGTTGAGATTCAAAAATCCAAAATTTTCGTTAATAAAGTAATTTATTTTTGTAATATTTTTTCTACGTTAATAAATTTATACTATAATAATTTGTTTTTATGTTTTTTATATAATTGTCTCAAAATTGTATAGCGGTCAGTCTCAAGGAGTTATGTGACAAGTTGTGGAGAACATGTCCAAGCATGAATGATGGAAGAAATTTTCTCATTTCAAGATCTACAAAGTGTTCAAAAGCAGGTTATGTTAGATAAATGATTTTATCAAGATTTTGATGATTATGTTTAAATGAGTTTTTATACCAAAACAATGTTTATAATTGTTGTCCAAATACTCCTAAATGATTTAAAATATTTTTACTAATTTTTGGAGTATTTCTTAGTATTTATTATTCGATAAAAATGGACAACACTTTTGATGATTTTGTTTAAATTGGTTTTTACACCAAAACTATGTTTATAAATGTTGTCCAAATACTCCCAAATGATTTAAAATATTTTTACTAATTTTTTGGAGTATTTCTTGAAGTTTATTATTGATAAAAATCGGACAATATTTCAAATTGGAGGTCGACCGGTCGCCCAAAGCGTCGACCAGTACCTGAAGGAAAGAAAACACGAACAGAACATACAGGTCTTGAAAAAAGAGGGAGGGGGACGGTCGGGAGGGCCGGCCGGTCGCACCGGACGGACCGGACCCCCATCCCCCTCCGACCCCCTACCCTACCGGATTGCACTATTTTTTTCAAACGGTCGAAATCTTCAACAAGTCAACCGGTCGCCCTATGCTATTTTGTGACAGCAAAGTTATGTTGTTTGAAATGTTTGACAGCAAGATTTACTTTTGATTTTTGTACAATATTTCTACATCTTGTGATCTTCTTTTTGTAGACAAAAGTGAAGATAGAGAAGCCTATGTTGGGAGCCTATGTTGGTGAAGACTTCCCTATAAATAGAGGATGAATTGAAGACACAAGATACAACACACACAAGCAAAATACACAACAAGAAATCTGCAAATTGTTCAAGCTTTCATTTTTACATTCTTGTTGTAATAGCCTAAGTACTTGCACTTGCACATCTTTGAGGTCTAGGCTTTTTGATTCTTGATTACACTTGCACTCAATTTTGTATTGGTTTCATAGAGTTGTAATCTTGAATTTTTGTCCATCATTCAACACAAGACATTCTTGTGAGCATTCTTGTGGTAAGAATACACTTGGGTGATCTAGGTGATAGGTGTTTGAAGAGTGTGGTACTCTTCAAAGGTGGTGAAGGAAGATTGTGGTAATCTCCTTGAAGGTGTTGTAAGAGGATTGTGGTGATCCTCAAGGTGTTGTATTAATTGTGGTAATTAATAAAATCTTTTTTCTTTTTGAAATCCATCCAGGAGATCTTTGGGGTGGTAGTAGATTAGGCCCTAGGTGGGTTGAACTACTATAAATCATCAAGTGTTGTTTAATTTCCGCATTTACATTCTTGTCAATTACTTGTTCACTTGAAAAAGAGGGCGATTTGCGAAAAATCGGCATAATCTATTCACCCCCTCTAGATTATCGTAGCCACTTGGACTAACAAGTGGTATCAAAGCCAAACTCTTTGGCTAGCTCGTTCCGAGTAAAGAGGAAAGATCCATGGCTACGAATGAAGCTTATCTCACCACCGGCGCATCCACCAACAAGCCACCACTATTCGACGCCAACAACTACGCATTTTGGAAAGACCGCATGGAGTGCTTTCTACAAGGGTGCGGATTTGATATTTGGAATGTGGTTATTGAAGGAGTTGCTCAACCAACAACAAAATTGGAGGATGGTACCACGACTCCCAAGCCGTTCAAGGAATATGATGAAAATGACAAGAAGGCTTTCTCTTTAAACGGTAAGGCCTTAAAAATTTTACATTGCTCTCTTACCGCCACCGAATATAATCTCATAAGAGGCATACGGTCGGCACATGAAGTTTGGGAAAAATTAGAAACCATCTATGAGGGCACAAAGAAAGTGAAGCAAGCAAGAAAAACAATGCTTGTGAAAGACTTTGAAAATTTCAATATGCATGATGGTGAAAGCATATCAAAAATGGTGGAAAGGCTTGACAACATTGTCAATCCTCTTGTGGCTCTTGGAAAGGTCATCTCCGAAGAAGATAAGGTGACCAAAGTCTTAAATGCCCTTCCCGGCTCATGGTCCGAAAAGGTGACGGCAATCACGGAAGCTCAAAATCTTGAGACACTCAAGTTTGATGAGCTCATTGGGAACCTCCTTATTTATGAAGTATATCTCAAGGAGAGGAAAAATTATCAACCATCCACCTCTAAACCGGGTACGCAAAATATTATTAAAGGCTTAGCATCTTCTTCTAATAATGTTTATTATGCTAGTGATGAGGATGATGAAGAAACGACGGCTCTTGTTAGAAAATTTGCAAAATTTGTAAACAAAAATAAAGCAAGAAAGCCAAGAGACAATTCTTGTTTCAAATGCGGAAAATTCGGGCACTACATAGCCGATTGCCCAAAATTAGCGGAAGAGGAACAACCGATGAGAAAGGAGAATCCGAACATGGTCTTATGGCCATAGACGATGAAAATACCGAGGTACGCTCTAATGCTTCATCTTCTTCCCTAGTTAATGAATTACAATGTGATTTTGATGAATTGCAAAATGAGTTTCAAAATTTGATTATTAAATACAAGAATTTGAAAAAGGAGCATAAAGAGCTTAAACTAGAAAAAGATAAATTAGTTACTTCTTATGACTCTCTTGATAAGGCTCATGCTATTACTCTTACTATGGTCCGTACTCTTGAAACCGAAAAACAAACGCTCACAAATGATATTGAAAATTTGAAAAAGGATGTGCATCGATTCCATTTAAGTACGGATAAAGTCACAAAAATTTTAGATGCACAAAGAGGTGAGCATTCTAAATTAGGACTTGGTTACAAACCTTTTCAAAAAGCTTTTAAGAAAAAAGACCAAGGTCCAACCTTTGTACGTGCTAGTAGTCCTCGTATTATTACTTGTTTTTATTGTGGTAAGAATGGACACTATGCTAGCAACTGTAAATTGAAGAATAATTTTAGCTATTATTGGAGACCTAAAGGTCTCAAGGCTAACCCCCATGGACCCCAAAATTATAGGGTACCTAAAAATAATTCATTTGTAGGTTATAGGGGCTATAACAACAATGGAAGATTCAAAATGGCTCCCGGACAGCGGATGTTCACGCCATATGACCGAAAGAGAGAACTTTTTACCAACATCAAGCTCCAAGAAGAGGGTATGGTCATGTTCGGCAATGGCAAAGGAAGAATTCTTGGAAATGGAGAAATTGGTAAATCTTCTTTCTCTCTTAGTAATGTTCTTTTAGTAGAAGGGCTTAAGTTCAATTTGATAAGTGTTAGCCAACTTTGTGATTCAAATTATAATGTTGTTTTTAATAAAGAAAAATGCCTTATTTCCAAAAATGATAAAATTATTTGTGAAGCAATTAGAAAAGGCAATCTTTACAAAATTTGTACAAGTGATTTGGTTAGTCAAAATGTTTCTTGTCTTGTCGCCAATAATGATTTAACTAGTTTATGATATAGGCGACTTGGTCATGTTGGATACAAAAATTTGCAAACTATTTACAAAAACTAACATGTAAAAGGACTACCCAAATTAAATTTTGAAAATCTTGGCTTATGTGACACTTATCAAAAGAACAAATTAGTTAAGAGTAGTTTTAAGCCCAAAAATGAAATTTCCACTACCAAACCCCTACAAATGCTTCATCTTGATTTGTATGGGGATATTGGTACGGCAAGTCTAAGCGGAAAACATTACACTTTTGTTATAGTTGATGATTTTTCTAGATATACTTGGGCTCTATTTCTTACAAATAAAAGCGATGCCGTTAATGAGTTTGTTAAGTTGTGTAGACTTATTGAAAATGAAAAGGAAGATACTATTAAGTCTATTCGAAGTGATCGAGGTGGAGAATTTGATGGCGAATTTAGAGTCTTTTGTGAAACCAAGGGATATAGTCATAATTTTCCGGCTCCAAGGACACCTCAACAAAATGGAGTAGCCGAAAGGAAGAATCGGACACTTCAAGAAATGAGTCGGTCCATGCTCAATATATTTTCACTTCCAAAATATTTTTGGGTCGAAGCCGTAAGTACCGCTTGCTATGTAATTAATCGAGTTTATATTCGTCCTAAAATGAATAAAACTCCATATGAGCTTTGGAAAGGAAGAACTCCAAATATTAGTTATTTCAAAATATTTGGATGTAAATATTTTATTTTGAATACTAAGGATCAATTAGACAAACTTGATCCTAAGGCCGATGAAGGAATATTTATGGGGTATTCAACCAAGAGCAAAGCATATCGAGTTTACAATAAGACTAGTGGGGTTGTTGAAGAATCCATCCATGTCAAATTCAATGAAGCTTCGGGTGTTGAAAGGATACCCAATGATGAAAGTGATGAACAGGATATTGTTGAACCCATTGTTCAAGATGAAACTCAAAATGATCAACCTTCAAGCTCAAATGTTCCTCAAGAAGATAAAGTTGATACTTGAATCTTCCCGTAGCATTGAAATTTAAGGAGACCACCCAAAAGATCTTATTATTGGTGATCCCCTTGATAAAGTAATGACTCGAGGAAAATTTGCCGAGAAAGCTCTTATTTCTCAAAAAGAGCCTAAAAATGCTAAGGAAGCCATTGAAGATGAGGATTGGTTTTTAGAAATGCAAGAAGAGTTGAATCAATTTGAAAGAAATGATGTATGGGAATTAGTACCTTGTCCTCCATCTCAAACCATTATTGGTACAAAATGGGTATTTCGAACAAGCTCGATGACCAAGGCAATATTGTTCAAACAAAGCAAGGTTAGTAGCTCAAGGTTATTGTCAAGAAGAAGGTATTGATTATGATGAAACATTTGCACCGTAGCACGTTTAGAAGCTATTCGTATTTTACTTGCCTATTCTTGTTTTAAAAATTTCAAGCTTTACCAAATGGATGTAAAATCCGCATTTTTAAATGGTATTATTCAAGAAGAAGTCTATGTAAAACAACCTCCGGGGTTTGAAAATTTTTCTAGGCCTAATGATGTTTATAGACTTAAAAGGCCTTATATGGTTTGAAACAAGCACCCGTGCATGGTATGATAGACTTAGCTCTTTTCTTTTGCAAAATGGTTTTACAAGAGGTAAAGTTGACACTACTCTCTTTGTTTTTGAAAAAGGGCAAGATTGCTTATTAGTGCAAATTTATGTTGATGATATTATTTTTGGTGCTACTAATGAATCATTGTGCAAGAAATTTTCTAAGTTAATGCAAGGTGAATTTGAAATGAGCATGATGGGGGAGCTCAACTTTTTTCTTGGACTTCAAATTAAGCAATGCCAAGAAGGAATTTATATTTCTCAATCAAAATATACAAAGGAGCTTTTGAAGAAATTTGCCATTGAAGAAGGAAGAACCGTCTCTACCCCAATGGCAACAAACGTCAAGATTGACAAAGATGAAAAAGGCAAGTCGGTTGATGAATCCAAATATAGAGGTATGATTGGTAGTTTACTTTATTTAACCGCAAGTAGACCGGACATTCTTCATGCCGTATGCCTATGTGCTCGTTTTCAAAGCAATCCCAAAGAATCTCATATGAGTGTCGTTAAAAGGATTTTTCGATATTTGAAAGGCACTATTCAATATGGTTTATTCTATCCAAAGAATGAAAATTTTTCTCTTAAAGGTTATAGTGATTCGGATTATGCGGGAAATATTGATGATCGGGAAAGTACTTCCGGATCATGTCAATTTCTAGGTGATTGCCTAGTATATTGGTTTTCAAAGAAACAAAATTGTGTTTCACTTCCAACGGCCGAAGACGAATATATTTCCGCGGCATTTTGTTGTACACAACTTCTTTGGATGAAACAAACCTTGGCGGATTATAGATGTTCTTTTGAAAGTGTTCCTATCTTTTGTGATAATATTTCCGCTATAAACATTGCTCAAAACCCGGTTCATCATAACCGTACTAAACATATTGAGATTCGACATCATTTTCTAAGGGATTGTGTTTCAAAACGAAAAATTGAGATATCTTTTGTACCATCTCAAGATCAATTAGCGGACATTTTTAGAAAACCGCTATCTTCCGAGACTTTTGCATCCATACGAGCTCGGTTAGGCATAATGCATATTAAATGAGGCTTACGTTTGCATTTTGCATGTTTTTAAAACTTAGGGGCAAAAAATCGGATTTTTGGTTGAAAATTCGGATTTCTTCAAAATGGCAAGACAGTGGGATAAACAGGTTGAGGGCAACCGGTCGCCCTCAACGTTGACCGGTCGACCTCAACCTCGACCGGTCGCCCTAAGCCTAAAATTGGATTAAAACCGTTTCATGCCTTCAAAGCATTCTTCATTTTAACTTATTTTGGCCATTTTTCGTCCCATTTGCCAAATTCACACAAATTTCACTTCAAATTTGTTTTCTTGCATATGTTTTATATTTTGGACTTCATTAAGCTCGATTATCATCATCATTGCTCATCTTTACCGAATAAATGGTAAGAATTCTACTCCATTTGCTCAATTGGGTTGAACCCTTGAGATTTTGACTTATTTGCAAAATTCTTGATGCTAGTTTCATATGAATGTGATGAGCTTAATATTTATGATGTATTGAATGTTGTTTGAACTGAATTGGTGATGAAAATTTTTGGCTTAAATGAATTTCAAAGGCGATATATACTTCTAGTTTTATTCGACGCACGCCAAGTGTTCGACAAAATGTTTCAATAAAAGATTCATCACCAACGTGATTTTCTTGATTTGAGAGTTAGTACTATTTTTGTTTCCTTTTTTCCGGGATAATTTCAGAGTTAGTACCCCAACTTTACCTACTTTTTGCTTTTAGTACCTCATGTTCCCAACTCATCACATATAGTACCTAACGTTACACTTTTTAATCAGTGTTACTACTCGACGTTGGTTGACTGTCTATAACTAACGGATTGACCTGCAATTGTAGGTTTGGAGGGGAGAAACACTAATCAACCGGTTACAATATCCATTTAAGTCCCAAAAGCCAAAATGCCTTCCCCCAAATCGATTCCAAACCCTAATTCCTAATTTGAAAGCCTAATTCAATTTTACCCCCAAATTGACCTTAATCTTTACTCCCAAATGGTTCCTAACTGATTCTGAACCCCCAGTTTAGTCACATAGTGAAGAGATTAATGAAGTGTTTTTTTGGGAAGCAAATAAGTATGGGAAATTTGTTGATGCATCATATCTGCACCATCTCGTGCAGAAGGATATGGGAATTTTGGGACTTGAATCTATAATTTTGACTCGTTGATAGGGGATGGTAGAAAACGCCGTCGGGGACGGTCGGTGAAGTTTGGGGTGTTGTTGACGTGCACGTGGGTTGAACTCGAGCTGTAGTAAGCTTCATGTGGCATGTGTTGATAAGTTTGTGGGATTACATTTTTTGTGACTTCATGTTAAAGAGTAAAATTATTTAATTTCTTATAATATATCCATATGACCAAATAATTTCTAGCAATATAATCATGTAAAATCTTGAATCAGTAATAATGTATGCATGAGTAAATAAAAAATATTTTGAAATAAAATGCATTGGAGTGATAATTTCAAAATAAATTTTTGATCAGGATTTTTCCAATATGAATTTTTGTTATTACTTACTTTACAATATTAAATTATTAAAAGATAAAATATTTTCAGTCGAATGAAAATGTTATGAAAAACTAAACAAATATTTGTAATTAAATGATAATAAAAGTGTATGTCCCTAGTTAAAAAAATATTATAGCAGGTAAAAAAATGGACGGCCGCATTGTTGGCAGTTACGTCAATGGATTTTCTGGGTTTTGTTTGGTAAATTAAGTTTATACCTTATTTATGATTTTTATTTTGGTTGAGTTAAAAGTATTTTTTTTATTTTTTATCTGGTTAACAATATTATAAAGTGAGTAAATATTAAATTTTGTACTTTTTATTTGATATTAATTTACAGATTAATCAAATTTTAATTTATAAAGTATAATCAATTTTGATTATACTTTGCTAAGAATTACATAAACTCTGTAGGTTTAAGCTATTGATTAAGATAAACCATTATTAAGATAAATCAATTAGAAATAAAAAAAAGAATTTTATAACTAAAATATTAAATTTAAATTAAAATATAATTTATATTATTCTTAATAATTGTATAAGATAATTAGATTTCAATTTTATTAATTTCCACTCATTTTTTCCATATTAACCTGCTGTAACAGGTCACCAAGTCAATTTTGACGGTCATTTAACGGCAAGTAGTAACATTGATTAAAAAGTGTAACGTTGGGTACCATATTTGATGAGTTAGGAACATGAGGTACTAAAAGCAAAAAGTAGGTAAATTTTGGGTACTAAGTCTGAAATTATCCCCTTTTTTCCCCAAACATTAGAAGAATATTTTCATAAATGAAAACTCAAAAGATAGTACAATTCGAAGCCTACTGATTTGTAGACCCTCAAAGCTAAACTTATCAAACTGAAGAGGAGATGGGATTATCCATGGACACAATCCAGGAAAGACTCCCCAAGACAAAACAAGCTATAAGAACGGGAAAAAGATACACATGCGAAGGAGAAAATAAACAGGAATCCAGAAAGGAAAAAAAAAGAATGAAGAGAAGTTTTGTTACAAGTGACACAAACCAAAACTCCATAAAATGGATAGAAGTTCCACAATTGTGTCAATCTTTTTGTCATTTCTTCATTTTACCCGGATGTAACTATATTGTGTATTTTTTTTTCAATAGTAAGCCATGAGAAACCACCCTTTGCAGTCGATCAACCATCGAAATGGCCAGATCTGAAGTAAAATTGGCCAGATATATTACTAAAATGATCAGATTTAAAGTATAAGAAGGAAAAAAATCTCACAAAGGGAAACTAAGGTAGATTGAATATGTTCCATTTTGAAATTTTTCTTTTTTTATTAGAGAAGAGTGGTGAAAAAAATTTGGAAGAAAAAGGTTTAATTTTAGAATGATGAAAAAGTAATTATGAAAGTTGATTTGATATAAAAATAGTAATATAATGATTGAATATAATTGGTATTTAGAAATATGTGATTTGTGAATAGTAAAATTTGTAGGAGGATGTGTAATAATGATTAGTTATTTCTAAAAAAGTGTGTAGATGTGATTGATAAGAGAAAAGGTGAAAAGGAGTATATAGTGTATTTTTTGAAAATTTTCATAAACAATTACACAAAAGTTCTCTAACGGAATGAAAATGAAATTTTTTCATATCCAATTGCTAACTAATCACTCCATTTGACTAAAGTCCCATAAGGAGAAAAAGCATAGTTCCTTCATTCCTCCATTAGAGAGAAGATAACGGATGAGGAAGAAGACAGTTATTTCAAGATGAACTAGAGAGATGGTAAAGATAAAGATAAGAAGAGAGAGAAAGCAAACTTTGATTTTATTTTGTTTTTTCAATAAGACAACGAAATTTGTGATACAAATTTCTCGCATGCGGCAATCTCTCAATCTTATTTTTTTTTTTCCAAATTTAGTCCAAGATTCAATGAAGATGAATGATAATCACCCCAACTTCACTAACGTTGAACTTTCTATGTTAGAGGCAAGAATCTACTCCACTATTCATTGTCAATTCAATTTGGTACTATGTGCGAATCAATCAGTTGTTTGTGAGTTATTGATTTTCGTATAAGCTTTTGTCTAGTCACGAAGTTACTCGAGTAATTCCTTCTGTTTTTTGGACCTTAATGACGTGCTTTAAGACATTGAAAAGTAACTTATTTTTGTTTTTCAGTTTTGCCTTGTTCGTGTACATATAGTCCCCATTTCGATTTTCTTATAAGTCGTCATTTCGAAACCGCGATACAGTTTAGGGATGAAGGCAACTCCCAAAAACTTCTATTTCTAATAAAAGTGATCTTGTAGATGCAACATTTGATGTTACATAAAAGTATACCGTTCACATTTCATGTTTTTAAGGAAATCGGGTACTTTGGCATTCATCCACACTTACACCTGATGTATGAACATCACTCTGCAGCTATTAAGATTGCGATTGGTTATCAAAGATTTTTTGATTTTGCTTCTGTGAAAAAAAAAATCAACGGAGTGAGAATTCTTTGTAAAAAAAAATTCTCAAATAACACTATTTATTTCATCTCATTTTTGAAAGAAGTTTGAAATTATTTTTTCTTTTCCTCCTTACATCATCTTTTTTAATATCCTCTTTTGCAACAAACCGAAAGAACTGTGTATACTAACTAATGATCTTAATAAATTTTAAGTTTGAATAATTGTCTTTCCTCAAATTTAATAAGAATTGTAACAAAGCTCGTAGCTCAAGTGGTATCGATCCTTTGTAAAGGTATTGACCAGGGGTTCGAACCTGGTATCTTTGATTTCTTTGAAATTTATCCCCTCCCCTCCAACCAGTACTCCCAACTTATTAAAAAAAAAATAAGAATTGTAACAAGACCCACTTCCACTAGTACAAAATTGACCATTTGCATCGGTTGTAAACGACTTTAAGCATCAGTTCCAACGGCGATGCTAATAATCACATGTATAGGCATCGGTTGCAACTGATGCCTAAAGTAAATAATAGGCATCGATTGCTAAGCAGAAACCGATGCATAATGTTCACCAAAAGCATCCGTTTCCCACAAACAACTGACACAAAAAGTCAGTTTGGGCATCAGTTAATAACAATAACCGAAGCCTATTGTTACTTTTTTTAAATACATTTTTTTCCCAATTCCCTAGCAATTTAAAGTGGCTTATTGTGCGCCTAAAATTATAAAATTTCCAAATAGGTAGCTAAAGTTTGCAAATGGTTCCCTCACCAATTTCAGCAAACTAAATTTCCTTACCATAAGAGAATAATTTTCATACAATCTATAATTCATATACATATTGAATTAAAGCACCAACAAGGAAATAGTAAAATAAATGGATCCATTTCCAGCTAACTAGGAAAACAGATGATCATTTGTAACAGCTTCAAATGATTTAAGAGTTCATTCGTCAACTTCATAGAGAATATGCCATTATCCACATGTTCAACAAGTATTCCTAAACAAAGAAATATCTACAATTCCGCAACTGGACTCGTAAATTTTAAACAATGCATAGCCGAAGGCAGCAAAATAACCTACCCAGAAAAGTGCTGATAAATCCTTCACCATGATGTCCAGTTGTCTAAATACCTTATAAAAGCTTCCAGGCTGCAATGCAATGTGAAAATATATATCATTAGCTCCTCAAGAAATAAACACGGAAAATTACGTTAAAATCACAAATCGAAATTACGTTGTACCACAAGTCTAACTTCACTTTTAGCTTAGATAAACTGCAAGGAAATACATTACACACTATAGGTTTGCAAGGAACCCATAAATACAGTACAGCTCCATAAGGAATCAATTAAAGAAATATAAAGAAAGGATAATTACAAAAACACCCCTAAGGTTTGGGCTAATTACAAAAAAAACCAGAGATCTTTGAAAATTACAAAAAAAACCTTGAGGTTGGATTGCGTCTTACATTTTTCCTGGTGATTTTCGAAAACATTTCAAGAAAACCCCAGACATTTACAAAAAGATTACAGTTACTGTGAGGCCCCGAATTTTAACAACGTGAGATACGGTGATATGTAGTGATTATTTATTCGGCTATGTATCACAAATCTATTATTAATGAAACGCGACTCTACTTTTATTTATTTCTTCCAACGTCAATTACGCATTTCGCATTTTTGGAGCTTAGCAATTTTATATTCTCCTCTAGTATTAATGCTTGATCGAATGACTACGACTTTAGAAATATTAGACCCTCGAAAATTTAGGAGTACATTTCGATCCTTATCCAAATATTTCATCTTATTCTATAATTCATCCCAACCAACTTCCAATTTATTTTTCGATTACACACTTCTTATTTCACATCTTTATTTTAAATTTCTAAATATTTAATTATGGATATTTATACATTTTATTTATTTATTTTTCCCTCAATTTTATAAAGAAAAGAAACCAAATATTTTTTTTTTTTTCCTTAATTTTCGAAATTACCACTTTAAATGGGGAAAATAACTCAATTTTTCTTCTATCACTATTTTATCATTTTGTATCTCCCAACTAAATTATTATTCAACAAAAAAATAAATAAAATTTTGATAATTTCATTTCTCTTTTATTTTATGTCTTCCAAGCCTACAACTAAAAATCTTCCTACAAATCCCACTAACCCCTTAGTCAAACAAATGAATTTTAAATTTCCCTCTAAAACCTAGCTTTTGGCTTCATGTCCCTAATAAAGAAAGCTAGTTATTTGTTTTTACCCTAAACCCCTATTATTCTCATTAACTATCATTAATCTCCCAAGCAAAAAAATCATCTCTCTTCTCTCTAAACATTCTCCTTCTCTCTACAAATTTCTTCATATCTTCAAACCTTCTTCATAATAATATTCAAAACAATTTTCATATCTTCAAACACACATTCTTCAAATCTTCAAACAATCTTCATATCTTCAAAACACACATTCTTCAAATCTTCAAACAATCTTCATATCTTCAAAACACACATTCTTCAAATCTTCAAACAATCTTCATATCTTCAAAACACACATTCTTCAAATCTTCAAACAATCTTCATATCTTCAAAACACACATTTTTCATATCTTCAAACAATCTTCATATCTCCAAACATTTCTTCATATCTTCAAACACACCTCCTTCATATCTCCAAACATTTCTTCATATCTTCAAACACACCTCCCTCATATCTTCAAACACTTCTTCATATCTTCAAACACACTTTCTTCATATCTTCAAGAATAATTTCTTCATAAAATCCTCAAACACTTTCTTCTTTCTTCAAACACTTAACAAAAACACAAGAACTTTTCTTACTTCTTTATTTTCGAAACCATCACTACTACAATGTAAGGAATTTTCTTCTTCAATCCATTTTGATATTTCTAACTCATCCTCTTCACTTCTTAACCTAAGTTTGATTTTTGGTTTGAGGTACACTTAGAAGACAACTTGAAGATAATATAGACTTGGAACCATCTTGACTAGACCTCAAGAAATTGTGAAGGAATTTGACTAGAAAGTAAGAAATGGGATTTTTAGTACATTTTCTTCTTCTCTTCTATTTTCCAAAATTTTGATACTCCATTTTTATTTTTGGACTTTTAGGGGCTAACCTTAAGAGTTGTTTTAAGAGTGAGCAAAGAGGCCCATTTTGAGACCTCTACTAGTCTCATTTCATCTACTACACAATGTAAGTGTAGTTTTACCAATATTCTTCACATCTTTCTTCTTTCCTTAAATTTTTAACCTCATTTCCTAACTCCTACATTTTTTTTGGTATTCCTTGACCTAGGGGGCAGACCTAAGTCACTTCTCCTTCAAGAGTGATTTATTTCATCTTTCACCAACAAGTTCATCTTTAAGGTGGGTGGAAAAATTCTTTCAACTTCTAGGTGTTTTAATTAAAATGCATGTAGTATTTTGTTATTGAGCACTTGAGATATATATATATATATATATATATTATGTATTGCATGTTATTTTCTTGTATCAAGTTGAAAATTTCTCAAGTGTTGCTCAAAAATGCGATTTATCGAAAATTAGGGCATACATGTACACTTTATTGTTATATTTGATGAATTCTTGTATGAGATGGTCATGTATGTATATGACTCTTGAATTCTATATTTTGTATGACTTATAACCTGGAAAAGTCGAGCATAATTGATTAAATTTCAATTTTTGGACTTAAAATGCAAAAATGGAAAGTTGGTGGACTTAATTGCAAGAAAATAAAACTTAAGGGACCCCTCTGTAATTTTTGAGTTTTGGGACTGTACTCAGGTTCAAAAATGATGTTTGGACATTTTAATAAAGTTTTAAGAGTTTTTAGATAAATAAAATCAACCTTTAAAAGCCCAAAGACTAGATTGTAAAATTTTAGAAGTTTAAGGGCTATTTTGCAATTTTCGAAACTGTACTAGGCCCTATTTTTAAAATTTGAAATTTTAACTCTTAAGGGACTGGAAATAACATATTTTAAGCATATTCCAAAAATCCAAGTGTTTAGAGCTGGGAAAGTAATTTTATAAAACTTGAGGGACCAAATTGTAAAAGATTAAAATTGAGGACCAAAATGAAATTTCCAGGACTTATGCAGTCCATGCACCTGGAAATACTAATTTAAATATAACATAATGATATTTTGGACCCAAGGTTCAAATTTCATAACAATCGGACCCCTAAAAGCCTTAAAAACAATTATTTGTCCCAATATCCCACTGACCTTAGTGAACTTTTCCAACTGGAATCACATTAAAAGCCTTTTCGGTTTGTGAGTTCCAATTATTTTAAACTTAGGGACCAAAATGACAATTTTAACAAATTTGGGGATAATGTGCGAATTTTATAAAACCTCGACCTCAAAACTTTAAAAACTCCGAATCTCTCGAACAATTTAGAGAATTTGGAACTGACCTCATAATTTTTCAAGGTCGAGACATTTATTTATTAAATTTTTAACCCCAAAAGAATTAGTTTTTACAAAACGGGGCTAATTGTAAATTTTCTTTTACAAGGACCTAACTCGAATTATTTTTTTATTTTAAAGAAATAGCCCTGGACCTCGACTTTAATTATTGATTAAAATATTTTATTTTCTCAAAAATCCACGACTTATCGGATCGTCTTGATCGATTAATACGCGATCGTGGGGCGACTTTCTCGTCTTGAGATTTCGAATCTATAACGGACTTATGTACCACCTAATCTTTCAAGATATCGAAGATTGCTTATCCTCCCGATAATCATCTTCATTCAAATAACTCCACCAACGCCATAATTGCCTTGCGCAAATTTTCGAAAAACTTTCCTAAAATGCTTCCCTAAATCAATAATACTCATTTTTTGGTTGGTTTTGCTGGTACTTACTTTCCTATCCGAGTCAACTTGGTGCGTTGAACTCACGGTCGGAATGGATACGTCGGGGGGATGGAACAAGGCACTCTGGGCCGCTATTCCACTCTCGGCCCCATCGCCCCTAATCCCGCAATCGAGGAACGGAGTTTGAACAAGGGAAGCGGGTCGTAGTACTTGAGGTATAATCATGATTATGACAAACCGAGCCTTGCTAGCTCCACTGTGGATTTTGTCTTTGCTATGGAGCGATAAGGTGACAGTCTTGACCATCTTGCTCGGGAGTTACAAGAAAGAACGAAGGAATCATTGTCCCGATCCACACGATTCTGGAGTTAATCGGACCCGTTTGGTTGGAGCTACAAACCGTGCGCAACCGCTTACTTGTATTGCATAGGTTGGCGCTACAAACCGCACGCAACCGCTACTTGTCTTGCATAGGATTGGCGTTACAAACCGTCACGCAATCCTCCCTGTCTGCGCTGGACCATAGTGCACGCTTGACCACGAATGTTTTTTCTTAATCGTATAAGTATATTACTTAAATATATTTATCACGATGATTGTGGATGTGTGTGAAATCATGCATCATCTCTCACGCGTTTTCATACAACTAAATTTCTCGCATTAACTATATACATATCGCCACACTTGCACACAATCACCCCATCCACCGAGATTTTGTCTCATCCCCTCCTCGTTTTCTAACCTTGGAAGATGACTTTGTCGAAGAAGTTTGAACCGCCTTAGATTGAATTTCTCGTGCTCGCTTTGTTGGACTTACTTCCTATTGATATCTATGTTTTGGGTTTGCTTTCTTTTATTTTTTTATTTGTTGGACTCTTTTATTTTCTTTTGCCATTCTCGATTTGTAATTTAAGGGCATAGGACCTTTGACACTTAAAAATTTGGTGATATGATATGTACTTTATTTCCTAGTTCTGGACTGTAAGCTATTTGGTTGTTGGGATGTATTTGTAATCGTGATGTATTTGTAGTTTTCTGTTGCTTTAGACCTTATTTCACTTGGGATTATTGCATCGTTTTCTAGAATGTTGGGTTTATTTCTGTTTAAGTGATCGATCGCCGTCGCGTCACGTTTGGGGCGTGACAGTTACCCCCTTATATTTAAGACAAAACAAAACGGAAGGGGTTTTTTGTAATTTTGAAATATGTCTGGGTTTTTTTGTAATTAACCCAAACCTTAGGGGTGTTTTGTAATTATCCCTTTAAAGAAAGTATAAGGGTAGATTTACTAACACAAAACATCCTCTGCGTGGCCTTTTCTTCTCTCGTTGCTTTTGTGGTGGCTTGATGACTACCCTGATAGCAGCATCAAAAACTGCTTTTACATTCTGCATATGGCATTAGAAGGCACAAGTCATTGCATTGTATACTACACTTCTTTTAAACTTATTGCAAAAACTGAAACATGGAGGGAATAATAGCCCGTCTTTAACAGAGAACAGTGCTCAATGCAGCACGTGGTTAGGTAATACGGTAATCTGGGAATCAAAGTCAATGTAAAACTTTTTGCAAGTCTAATACAAGATATACAGAATACATATTCAAATGAACATACTGTTTACGCATGAAATGGAAAAATTGTTCTGATCTTTCTAGCATTATCCACAAAAATATTTCAGAAAGATAATTCAGCAGGAATGCTGAAGTTATGTTTGCCTACAATCGGACTGAAAAGTTAATCAAGGTGTGGTGATGAGCTTGAAATCAATGGTTAAAAGATCGTTCGAGGTCAGTTTGTTTTTTGAAAATTGTGTTTTTGTTATGGTCTCCTAGATCGAAAATTACTTAAATAAGATCATATCACCTGAAAAACCAAGGGGTCAGCATGTCAAGTTTTGCTAAAATTGATAAATTTTAAAGCTCGGCTTCATTTCAATTCAACAGATCAAATAATACTATTTATCTAAACTTTTTAATATCCATTCATACTCTTGTCTTAAAATAAATGTCACATCAACTATAATTATTATTTTTTTCTCATATCTAATCGCACTCTTATTTTTTACTACCATTCTCTTACAATTTTTTTTACCATAATTTCTCTAACAAAATGAAAAATGAAAATGAAACACAACAAATCGCACCTAAGCTTTCAAGATTTTTCTTCAGCACGAGCAAAATTTTCCAATGTCTGTGTGTCATTAGGTTCTACAGGGGATCAACTTAACTGAACAAACATCACAGCAAAATTATTTATGCTATCAAAACAATACCAACTTTAATAAATATTTTTCCCGAACAGTAAACAGGAAATACTTCCTAAACCAATATATGCATCTATCATCTTCATTTGCAACTAAACATTCGCGCAATAGTTCTCAAAATTTATCAAAGAGAGATAAAATTAGTCGGAGATATATGAATGTAGACCTGATGCATAGGATCAAGTTGAATCACCGTTGCAGAAATTGTAACCAGATATGCGAGAGCTCAAGGCGAAGACAATGAAAGCCAAGAATGACATAGCGATTGATGCAGTGGCCATCAATGTGAACTCGTCTTTGCCCCAATTCAAAATCCAGTCAGTCACCCTGGTAGCAGCCAATGATGATGCTGACATTAGAAGATAAGCCACAATCTGCGCGAGATGAAAAAGAAGATTTTTCGTTCACTAAAAGCACGTACATTGCTCGAAATAACAATGAAATCCGCAAACAATACGGGACATGATTTTCAAGGCAAGGTCCAGAAGGAACAGTCACCTATGGTAGGAATATCCAGTGAACTATGTGCCAATATGCTTATTGTGTCCAATCATCCAACATTACAAAAAAAAAGGTAATTACAAAAACTATCTCTAAGATTTAGCTTAGTTACAAAAAAATCCAGTTATCTTTTAGAATTACAAATACGTCCTTGAGATAAACAAATAGCCCTTTGAAGTTTGTATTTGTTTTACAAATTACCCTTCCTAGATAGGTGCATTTTGTAAAATAGAAACTTATGTCAATGGAGTATTTGTAAATTTTGAAGTATAACTAAGTTACTTTGTTAAATCTCAAGGGTAGTATTTGTAATTATCCCAAAATAAAATGCCTGAGAAATTTAATAGCAATTGGAGGGGAAAAAGAAAGGGCGAGGGGAGATCATCAGGTAAATTGAACTAAGTGAGACACTATGTGGACTTATATCCTCTTACATTACATGAATAGGAACATCATATTTAATTTTTGCAGCCGCAAGAAAAAGATAAAGCGTGCTACACCAGCAATTATAGATTATCCCATCTTGCATACACTCAAACTGCTTTATTTTTTATGATTTTATGTAGATTCCATTATAGTTAGGGATAATTACAAAAGACCCCTGAGGTTTTGGGCTAATTGCAAAAAAGTCTAGAGATGTTTTAAAATTACGAAAAGCACACTACTCTAAGTTGAAAAGCGAGGTGAAAACTTATATTAATCTGTATAAAGAAGGATAATTACTTAAATTAATCTATTTGTGGCATTTAATCACCAGTTTATATAAATTAATTTGCTGAATTCATAATATTTTTTCCATAATGCATGGTTGTATAATGCAATTCCATTTTTATCTTGCCTTTGTGATTTATTATTCTTTATTTAATTCAATATATTTATTTTTACATTTTATTATTTATATTGATTTTACTCATTTGAATTTATAAAAAAATAAAAATATTTTTCTTAATATACACTCTGTTCATCACCGGGTGGAATACTAGTTCTGTATAAAGAAGGATAATTACTTTTCACTCGCCAGTAAAAGAATAGAGTAAGTTATGGCATTGGGGCATAAGCCAATGCCTTTCATTTCAAATAAATTTTCCATGGCCTTCTGCAGTTGATCCGCATCAGCTGCAGGGCAATGTGAATATATGATTTCTCATACTCCATCATAGATGAGGCACGTAAAAGATAAATCACATTTTTTTGACACAATGAAAGAACAGCTTTTACGAATGGAGATCTGTATTATAATTCGGATCAGTCAACTGTGAAGAGACCAATTTTTGGTTGATATATCTGACCACAATCCCCTGCAGTTGAGAAGCACTTATGTAACAGTGATTTGTTGAGGGTCTAGTAGAATAACTTACACAAAGCAGTTATCAAGGCATTTACCATTGAAACTGTCGGCTTCAGATTCAACCTCTTAAATGTCATCATACGGATCCAGTGCCTTTTGTAGTTGAATTTCTGAACATGATGAGTAGCTATATGATATGATTCCAACATGCATTCCTTTAGCCCTAGCATCTTGGTTTGTAAAATATATTATGGCA
Source organism: Rehmannia glutinosa (assembly GCA_016081115.2). Lineage (NCBI taxonomy): Eukaryota > Viridiplantae > Streptophyta > Magnoliopsida > Lamiales > Orobanchaceae > Rehmannia > Rehmannia glutinosa. The sequence continues at coordinate 88,112,394 of CM071934.1, forward strand.
AGTGGCAAGCACAATATCAGAAACAGTAAAAGAAAACTGAATACAACATTTACAGCTACACAATATCTGCAGACAAAAGAATGGCATGCATAAGTTATATGGAATGTAAAATGCAACAAAAATTGGAATGATTGATCAAGACTGATAATCTACACATAGAAACAAGCAAGCATTTAATGATCTACACAATGAAACATGCAAACACTTCATGAAAAATTAAGGCATAGCAATTATCAGCAGCCATAACAGAATACGAAATCAACACACCATCACCACCACCACCAACAACACAGAGAAAAGAAAAGAAAATATAAACAGGGGAGTTTGTCTAAATTTTTGGAAAAAACCTAAGCTTTTTCTCACATCAGCTGAATCAAATTAAGCAAGAATTTAGTGCATATACTCTCTCTCTCTCAAATCGCAATGAACTAAGTTACTCTTTTCTGAGGGATGTACTTGCGAGTATCCTCAAAATATTGACAGCAGCATTGCATATTATTGTTCAGATTTTCTTGTTTTTGTTTGCTTCTGTTCTTCCAGCATCTAATACATAATAAGATTCCACGACCCAAAAGGACAACCAAGATGAAATTGATAGAGAAAAAGCAAAACATTGTTCTTTGTCATAAATGAAACAAGCACAGCAAAGAAACAACATGCTGCTATCTCAGAAAAACTCAATGACTTCAGCTATAATTTCCTCACTAAAACCATTCATCGCAACACTTGTTAAATCCTCGTCTTCCTCTTCCTCTTCCTACTTCTCACTTGTACCATCCCTTCAATGTATGCCAGACTCTCGGTATATCCATAAATCTCAAAAGACCGCTGCTCACATCCATAGAGCCAGACTTTCTTAACACATCCAGTCTCAGGATCAAACACAAACAATTTGCCATCTGGGCTTTCTCCCATAATTTTCCCATTCTTTGAACACTGCAAAATCCTATCCACTTTCACCTCAATAGGTCCAGAACTGTAATTCTTTCTCCAAATTTGTTCGCCATCGTAAAACATCCAAACATCAAGAGACTCAACCCTTTCGTTGCCTTTATTACACACAAGAGCAGCAAGGGAACCTTTCCAATCAACCAATTGTAATTCTGCCCCTTCCTTCAGACTAAGGCTTGTAAGAGACATAATCTTCAAAACCAATTTCGTCACATCAAAACACAGCAAAACCTCACCATGATCACCCTTAGCAAGCCAATACGGATTTCCATTCACAATGACATCACATGTAGTTCGCAACACACTAAATTGAAAATCAACCATAATTGTTCTCCAGTAATCTGAATTAATAGAGTACACCTCAACTCCAGTAATTCTCATTTCCAAACTAACAATTCTCACCACCTTAAAATCAGCCCTCTCAGCATCATACCCAAATCCAAGTGACAACCTCTTTAAAGCCAATAATGCAAAATAAGCCATTGCAAAATAATGCAAAATAAGCCATTGCAGGGTTCCACAGAGTGATGCCCGGAGTAAAGCCAATAATGCAAAATAAGCCATTGCAACACCCCACAATACCCATCACGTAATAGTTATTATAAGGATATGGGTGGTCAATAATTGTAGGTTTCTTCTCATTGGACTCAATGTTGAGAAGAGCTGTGGTGGTACAACCTTTTGCAGTCCTACTGCAAATAATGACAGACTGATTTTTTGGGTAACTAGAAAACTGACCATGGTGCATTTTAATGAACTCTGGCGTGGAAAAAAGCTCGCACCAGTGCTTGCAAACAGACTTGAAACGGAGGATTGACTTCACCGGAAGGCGTGCGAGTATGCAGACCATTACATCTTCAGGCAAAACACAGTTCGCCATGGAGTTGGCGGCAATCGGTTCTTTGATCTTTTCCGGATTTTCAGTTCTTATGGGAGGCATTCTTGGGGCGATAATTTTTCTCCCGGAAAAAAATTGTGATAATTTGAAGAAGGAAAAAAAAGAAAGGATTTTGGGTGAATTGTAGAGAAGGAAGAGTACGTGAGGAGTGAAATTGGGGCGTAATTAGGGATGTCACTGGTAGAATTTGTGTAGGATTCTGTATCCCTCCTCATTCTCTTCCATATTTAATTTTGGCAAAAATGTTTTTTTAGTCCACTAAGTGGACGACTTGAGAGATTTAGTCACACTTTTAAAATTTTTTGAAATTAGTCCACTAAGTGGCAAAAATTCGGATTTTTAGTCAGGTCGCAATAATACAGGTCACAATCCTCTATGTGGATTTTTTTTTTTTTGCTTTTTTCTTGCCTCAAAATATGAATTATTTTTGTTGATGTGGCATTTGGAGGGAAAAAATATTATTTTCAATGTAAATTAGGTAAAAATATAATATTCATTATGAATAAAATAAAAATAATTTGCAGAATATATTTAATTTTTTTATTAGTCGAAAAACACAAAATATTTTTTTAAAAAAAAATTGATGAAAACTAAGAATAATGTTAATATAATTTAAATATTTTGATTTAATAAATATATTCAAAATATTTTAAAATTTATTAATTTGAAAAACAAAAATAATGTTAATATTTAAATTATTTGTTAATTTGAAAAACGGAAAAATAATTTTAAAAAATCCATGAAAAACAAAAATAATGTTAATAAAATTTAAGATATTTTAATTGGAGAAATATATTCGAAATTATAAAATAAAAATTATTTATATCATATGTTTAAATTATAAATTATTTAATTGTATAAATAACATTTTATATTTACAATTAAAGAGAAATAATTAAATTGTTTTTATACAGTTTTTTAAAATTTAAATATCTTTTATGCAGATTTTTTGTAATTAAATAGTTTTTGTACAGTTTTTTAAAATTTACATAGTTTTTTATATTGTTTGTTTTTCATAATTCAAAGTTTTTTATACAGCTTTTTTAAAAAAATTCTTGAAAAATAAGAATAATGTTAATAAATTTTAAAATATTTTGAATATATTTATTAAATCAAAATATTTAAATTATATTAACATTATTCTTATTTTTCATCAATTTTTTTAAAAAAAATATTTTGTGTTTTTCGACTAATAAAAAAATTAAATATATTCTGCAAATTATTTTTATTTTATTCATAATGAATATTATATTTTTACCTAATTTACATTGAAAATAATATTTTTTCCCTCCAAAATGCCACATCAACAAAAACAATTCATATTTTGAGGCAAGAAAAAAAGCAAAAAGAAAAAAAAAATCCACATAGGATTGTGACCTGCTATTGCAGGTCACTGAACTAAAAATCCGAATTTTTGCCACTTAGTGGACTAATTTCAAAAACATTTAAAAGTGTGGACTAAATCTCTCAAGTCATCCACTTAGTGGACTAAAAAAACATTTTTGCCTTTAATTTTCATACTCTTATCCCCGTACCTAAAGGAGATTTGGGTATCCATTAGGGCTGTGCACGGAACTTGGAGATTATTGAAACCGAACCAATATCCGGACCGAAAAATCTTCGAACCGAAAATATCTGTTGACTTTTTGACTTTCCCCAAACCGTACCGTATCGAAAATATTTATGGTACGGTTCTGGAGATTTTTCAAATACCCATACCGAGAACCGTACCGAACCGTATCGAACCACTCCGAACCGAGGACCCGAAGCTAGAACCGATTTTAAAATTTTTATATAAATACATATACATTATTTTTATGTTGTTTTTATTTTGATATTGAATTCACTACAAACTATTTGAAATTAATTTCAATATAAAGCATATTTCTAAAAAAACCATAATACTGCAACTATTATGAATTTTAAAAGACTTTGATATTAATAATAGAGTAAATCATTTGAAATTAAAATTAATTAAATGATTAGTAAATTGCACTTAAAAGAGAAACAAATAATCGTACCATACTATAACAATATAAAAAAGATCATATTTTATTTTATTTTACCACATCACATAAATTATAAATATAATTTTATTGATTATGTTAAGTTGTTAAGTATAAGATAATGAGATTATAAATTTATACAAGTTTTTATTTCATGTTAATTTATAAAAAAGATTAGATAACTATATCTGTTCTATGTCAATAGAAGGATAATTGCCCAAATAATAGACTATTATTGTATTATAGAAGTTATTAAATTTAGAATTTTGGATCGTGTTACCTATTATAATTTTAGTTTTAATTTTGAGACTACGTTAAAAAGAGACTAGAACTCTAGAAGTATATCCGTTTGGTGATTTTTATATTGATTTTCTTTTTTTTTCTCCAAATTGGTGTGTTTTATTTATGGCTAATCTCCGAATCTCCGTCCCGAACCGAACCGTACCGTCTCGTCCCATTAGAGCCGAATCAATAAAATCTCCGTCCCGAACCGAATCAAATTGGTGTGTTTTATTTGATGCAGTTGTTCAGACGGAGAGTTTTTTTATGGTTCAGCCTCGAGATTTATTTTTGAGAATCTCGATTTCGGGATTCGCGCTCGAGATTTCTAAATCTCCGAACCATCCCGTACCGTGCACACCCCTAGTATCCATGTCCTACCAATTTCCTATTAGCACTTACAAATTTATTTTTTTTAATTTGAGTTATTTCAATAGAGCTATGGATATTTACTAAATATTTTAGGGAATAATTAAAAAAAGAATACAAATAAGATTAACAAACTAAATATCATAGAAAAAATAATAAAATATTAGAAAAGGTAAAACACGTGGATTAGTAGGTTAGTGGATTATTGGTTGAGATTTGAGAAAATAAACCCTTTTTTAAAAATAATATAAATATTACGTGTGTATATATTATATAACATTATTTAATGGGTATCGGGTTGAGTATGGATAAGACATATCTAAACCTACCTCCATACCCAAACTCAAAAACCCCAATACTCATGTTACCATGTACCAATTTATTTAACGGGTACAAAAATACCTTTGCCCTCCTCCGTTAGAGTTGGGTATCGGATCCTCCATCGGGTTTGAAGGAAATTGTCATCCCTATGTGTAATGTAAGTAGTGGTAAGAAGTGTCATCGCCTCACTATTCTGAAAATGTGTCAACTCTTCATTCTCTCAATTTCACGTGGTGGTCTCACATTTATCATGTGGCAACCCTATAAGATAATACATAACCAAAAATCAAAGATTATACATGTACAATATATTATAATCAAATATTTTAATATATACAGTTTATTATAATCTAAAAGGTAACAAATAACCCAAGAGTCAATGATTTTAATCTTAGGTAAGATATAACAAGCTAGTAAAATCTCGGATGGGATCTTCTATTTCAGGATAGTGTTTTATCTTTTATTCCACCGCACGGATGATTGCCACATGTATAGAAGTTACCATATTAATTTTGGAGCATAAATCAAGGATAAATTATGGGGTTTTAATATAGTACCATTTCAAGGCCATAATAATACACATGGCAATCATCTGTGCGATGAAATAGAAAATGAAACACCATCCTAAAATAAAAGATCTCATCCGATAAAATCTATATATCTTTTGTGGAAGGCATATTGAAAATGACTGCATTTTCTTCCCACTCCACTTTGTACACATATGCTTTCGAAAACGTTAAAAGAAAAAAGAATAAGAAGAGAAAACAAGAATAATTCTTTATCAAATGTATATTTTTATTATTTTTTGAAAGGTACCCGTGTATTACAGGTTATTTGTCAAAAGATAGTTTTGGTGTAGCTTACAAAGAAGCTTGTCAAAATTTGAAGTGAACGACATACTATTTTTTATTTTTTTAAATATTTTTAATTAGTATTTTAGATCTTCTATACTATAAAAAATAAATTTGTGAAATTAAAGTTATTCTAGTATATAATATTATATATTATACATATACCAATATTATTCCAATTTATATATATATATATATGTGTGTGTGTGTAAATTTTTCAAGTTATATATAAATATTTTATGTCTTATATATAAATATAATATAAGACACTAAATCAAATACACAATATTTAATTACATATTATATATTTTTCAATCATTTTTTATTATTTAAAGTATTATTTTTATAGGCTGAAAAGCGCTTTAATTTGTAAGTCCAAGCGGCTACGATAATTTAGAGGGGGGGTGAATAGTATATCTTCATTTTCTCGATTATGCCCTCTTTTTCGAATCAAACAATACAAGACAAGTACAAAGGTGCGGAAGGTAAACAACACACGTCGATTTATAGAGCTTCACCCCACCTAGGGACTACGTGCTCTACCACCCAGTATATCCGGGGTGGGTTTCGAAAAAGAAAAAGAATTTTGTTAATTACCAAAATTAATACAACATCACTTTACAACATCACCTTGAAGAGCACCACACTCTTCTTTAACACCACTTTTGAGATTACCCCAATCTCCCTTGAAGATTACCACAATCTTCAACGGCACCTTGTGAAGATTACCACAATCTTCAACCTTGAAGAAAACCAAATTCTTCAATACCTCAAAGAGCACCAAACTCTTCAATAAGAAGATTACCACAATCTTCTTGCACCTAACACCTAGATCATCCAAGTGTGTTCTTACCACAAGAACACTCACAAGGATATCTTGTGTTGAATGATGACCACAAAAATTCAAGATTATAATTCGATAATGAATAATACAATTTTGAGTGCAAGTGTAATCCGGAAATAAAGCCTAGACCTCAAGATGTGAAAGTGTAAGACCTTAGGCTCTTACAACAAGAATATAGACAATGAAAGAACAAGTATTTGCTTTGAATGTGTCTTGTTGTGTTGTATCTCAATTAGTTCCCTTATTGCTTCAAATCTTCCTCTATTTATAGGAGATGATTGATCATGGATAGGCTCTCTTGGGGATTGAAAATCTGCGTAAAAATACAGTTAAAATCAAGAATATAGTGTTAGAGATCAATCCCGAGAAATTAAGGAAGAGTTGTCTCGTTGTCAACGGCTAGAATTTTCTTTGTCAAAATGGTAGGCGACGGTCGCGTAGAAATAGATGTTGAAAATAAAAACCTCATTTTTACGGGCGGCCGGTCGACGAGGGGTCCGACCGGTCGACCCTGTGTTGGACCGATCGAGGTCCTTCAAACATAAGTCCAGGGAGTTCTGTTCTAAAGAAAACACTCCCAAGTATCGGTCGACTTGGCCGACGACCACCGGTCGACGCCGGGTCAACCGGCCGACCTCACCTCTTTTACAAAATCACGTTTTCTGTTACAAAACACATCTTCAGGTACGAGTTACCCTATAGGGCGATCGGTCCAACGCGAAACGGAAATGTTGTCCAATTTTTATCGAAAATAAACTTCAAGAAATACTCCGAAAAATTGGTAATAATATTTTAAAACAATTGGGAGTATTTGGACAATATTTTCAAACATTATTTTGGTGTAAAAAACTTATAAAACAAAATCATCAAAATCATGATGATAAAAACATTTATCTAACAAACTCCCCCTTTTTGATGATTACAAACTAAAACAATTTAAAGAGGTCGATTCTGAAAACAAAATAATTTTACCGGTTAAAAATAAACTATCCGTTGGGAGCGACAACATTCCACACAATATAATCACAAGGATGGGAGTATGGATATAAAAACATTTTTGCAAAAGCTCCCCCTATCAACATGCACAACAAGAGTGATATAGAATCAATCAACCAAAAGCTAAAAGTTCAACTTTTACATATTAAACTTAAGTATCAAAAGCTTATAAGCTCCTCATGTCAACAAAACATCATTAGACATGTAAATAAGTCCATAATACAATAAATGGACTAAGTTTGATCCACAACTCTTGGCTTTTAATAGTCACAACTTATAGCTTCTTTCGTGAGCTTATTTTAGCTTCTATGAGCTAAAGAGCTTATAAACTATTTCTCCTCCTTTGGAATCATAAAAAAGAATGTTAGCACGATAAAAAATCATATATCCATATCAAAGTGCACAATTTAACCGATATATCGAGCTATTGAACATTAAGTATTAAAATCCCAAAAGCTAAGGGAAGAGTTGATCATATGACTTGTAAAATCTCGTAAAAGATCATTTGATTTACAAAACATGATCTCTATAAATATATAAGATATTTGAAATCGAGAGAATCATGTAGGTGATGAATTTTTCTTTGAAACATTTTATCATCGAACACTTGGCGGGCGTCAAATGATAAAGAAGATGTATATAGCCCTTGTACAAATAACCAAGCCAAATTTTTTCATCACCAAATGCAATTATACAACAACCATAATTAATGAGCTCATCACAAGCATATATAATTTGTATCAAGAAATTAACATTCAAGCCAAGTTCTCAAGGGTTCAACCCAGTTGAGATAAAGAAGTAGAATTCTTACAATTTAATCGGTGAGGATGAGCAACAATGATGATAAACGAGCAAGATAATCCCCAAGATATATAATTTATGCAACAAAACTCATTTGAAGTGAATTGTGTGTGAAAATGACAAAGGGGTGCGAAAATAGTGAAAACCGTATGAAATTGGCTAAGTCTGGAACAAAGCTTTATTTTATCAAAATTTTCACCATGGGCGACCGGTCGGAGGGGTGGGCCGACCGGTCGAGGAGAGAGGCCACGGTCGACCTCCCTCTATTTTGTCCCTGAACCAGTCTGTTCCTAAGTATTTCAGAATTTGATCCAAAAATCCGATTTTTCACCCCTAAGTTTTAAAAACGTGCAAAATACAAACGTAGACCTCATTTATATACATTTTGTCTAAACAAGCTTGAAATGAGGTAAAATACTCGGCGGTTAATGGTTAAAAATGTATGCGAGTTATCCTTGAGATGGAATTAAACACATCTCAATTTTTTGGTTTAAGAAATGCAATCCCTGAAAACAAATATAGAATTTCAATATATTTAGTTTGATTATGACGAACTGTAATTTGAGAAATTATTATCACTGGACTTATTATCCCGAAAAATATGAACGTTTTTAAAACTATGGATAAACAAGCCATAAGAAGAAGTGCCTTTTAAATATTTGAAAATTTCTTTTAACGACACTTTAATGAGATTTGTTGGGATCTTTTTTTTTTAAGTCAAGCATATAGACATAAGGCAAAAAAAAAATGTCGAGTCTAAAGGAGTAGTAAACGTAGATAAACATACCTCGAATTTGTTTGTCAACCAATATGCCTTTCTCATCTTGATATTGTTGCCATAGGAATAAATATTGTTCTTCCTTCTTCAATACCTAACTTATTCAAAAGTTCTTTTGTATACTTTGATTGTGAAATATAACCACCTTCTTGGCATTGTTTAACTTGAAGTCCAAGGAAGAAATTTAGCTCCCCCATCATGCTCATCTTGAATTCACTTTGCATCGACATAGAAAATTTCTTGCACAAGAATTCATTAGTAGCACCAACAATAATCTCATCAACATAAATAAACAATCTTGCCCTTTTCCAAAAACAAAGAGAGTATCATCCTCTTTACTTCTTGTAAAACAATTTTGCAAAAGAAAATAGCTAAGTCTATCGTACCATACACGGGGTGCTTGTTTTAAACCATACAAGGCCTTTTATAAAAATTATTTGGCCTAAAAATTTTCAAACCCCAATTGTTTTACATAGACTTGTTCTTGAATAAAATCATTTAGAAAGGAGGATTTAACATCCATTTGGTAAAGCTTGATATTTTCTTAAAACAAGAATAGGCAAGTAAAATGTGAATAGCTTCTAAACGTGCCACGAGTGCAAAAGTTTCATCAAAATCAATACATTCTTTTTGACAATACCTTTGAGCTACTAACCTCCCCTTGGTCATCAAGCTTGTTTCAAAATACTAAAAATTTCTGCAAAATCTTAACAAGATATCTTGCACAAGAGCATAATAATATCGAATAATAGAGATACTATAACAAGTAACACATACTATGCTTTAAAGAAAATCATCAAGAGTTCAATAAAAACATATAAGTTCAAATAAGCTTATAGAAAGCTATATAAGGTCTCTTTTGAAATTTGAAAATCCGAGATCATATAGTTGAGACCTCATTTAAAAGAGGTATTTGAACAAGAGTTTTGACAAGAATGATTATATGCAATCAAATGCATAATTTTAAGACGAGGATAAAAATCGAATGTTTTATCAAAACAAATATAATCCTTTACAAATCTCGGATAAAAAGAACTTTATTGAATAGTGCCTTTCAAACATCAAAAAAAATCCGCTTAATGGCACTTGTATGAAATACTTTGAAATATCTTGAAAAGCAAGTACATAGGCATATGGCAAAAATATATCGAGTCTAAGAAAGTAAGAATAACACAAGTGACATACCTCGATAGTTTATGATCCTCTTGATGAAGATGAAGAAATATATATATCCTATACAATTCTCAAACATTCTTGCACAAAATATAATGATGAAGGTGTAGACTAAGGCAATAGTAGATGTCACAAGTATGCTTAAGCTATAGAGATAATAAAACACATAAGTCTTAGTTAATGCACAAGAGTTTTTAAAGCAATATGCAAAGTCTTGTTTTCAAAAGATTTTAAAAACACAAGTATATAGATGACCTCATTTAAAAATATTTTGAAAAATCAAATTGACAATTAAGACACAAATAAAAACATGCATAATAACAAAATAAAATGCATACTTAAATAGGGAGATACGATTTACCAATTACGCTATTTCCATGGGTTGTGTCTTTCCCATTGTTGATGGTATCTTCCTCTTTGAAAATCATCTTGTTGTTGATAGCTTCTCCAATTGCTCAATTTCCAAGAATTGTTACCTTCCCATTGTTGATAATATTTCCTTCTTGGAAATTCATTGTGGTAATGTCTTCTTGGCGGTATGAATTTTCTTTGATTGTTATTCCGCCGGTACCTAATATGACATTGTTTTGTGGTACCCTCAAGTGTTTGTGTCCTTTAGGATTAGCTTTGAGACTTTTAGGTCTCCAATAATGATTAGAGCTATTTCTAGCTCGACATGTATTAACCGTGTGACCCTTTTTACCACAATAGAAGCATGTAATAATTCTAGAAGTATAATGACTAATATGCTTAGAGAATTGACCCCGTTTCATATGATTAACAACATTAGGCTTATGATCAAGTCCTTGTTTCAATTTATCACAACTATGAACATCAACAATGGTCATTTTATCGGTACTCACGTTGAATTTTAATAATTCATTTTTCATGCACTTAATATCCTCAACAAGAGTACTATTTTCCTTTTCAAGGATTCTAACCTTATCAAGTGTGGTGGTGTGATCACATGATAGTGATTCATAGGAGGTAAATAAACTATCCTTATCATTTTTCAAAACATTGAATTCCTTTTTCAAATTTTTGTATTTAACAAGCAAGCTTTGGAATTCATTTTGAAGCTCATCAAAATCATTTTGCAAATCACCATAATCATTATGTAATTCATTATCATAAGAAGTAGAGGGTTTAGAACATACCTCATTTTCTTCTTCGATACCCATAAGACATTGTTCGACTTCTTCATCACCGGAAGTGGTAAGAAGCTCATCCCATGTTGTTGGATTTGATGTTGTGTCCAATTGAGAAGTAGACGGCTTTGAGTGACTCCTTTTATTTGAATATACTTCTTCTGATTTTTTTCATGCTTCGTGTGCCGATCGAATTTCTATAATTTGATCACGAACCGAAGTGGTAAGTGAACACTAAATAATATTGAGAGCTTTACCGTTTAAGGAGATGATTTTCTTCTCTTCATCATTGAGCTCCTTGAGGACTTTGGAGGTGTGAGGTGTGTCTTTCATCGGAATAGATTCTCCATTGATGACCGTGTTCCAAATATCGAACCCGCAACTTTGTAAATAACATTCCATTCTTTCTTTCCAAAATGTATAATTTTTGGAATCAAATAGAGGTGGCTTGTTGGTGGAGGCGCCAGTACGGTAGACTTCATTTGTAGCCATTGATCGTTCCTCTTTACTCGCGATGTGGAACGAGCTTGCCAAAGAGTTTGGCTTTGATACCACTTGTAAGTCCAAGCGGCTACGATAATCTAGAGGGGGGGTGAATATATTATCTCTATTTTCTCGATTATGCGCTCTTTTTCGAATCAAACAATACAAGACAAGTATAAAGGTGCAGAAGGTAAACAACACGCATCGATTTATAGAGCTTCACCCCACCTAGGGACTACGTGCTCTACCACCCCAAAGATATCCGGATGGGTTTGAAAAAGAAAAAGAATTTTATTAATTACCAAAATTAATACAACATCACTTTACAACATCACCTTGAAGAGCACCACACTTTTCTTCAACAAAGACTTTGGAGATTACCACAATCTTCAATGGCACCTTGTGAAGATTACCACAATCTTCAACCTTGAAGAACACCAAATTCTTGAACACCTCAAAGAGCACCAAACTCTTCAATAAGAAGATTACCACAATCTTCTTGTACCTAACACCTAGATCATCCAAGTGTGTTCTTACCACAAGAACACTCACAAGGATATCTTGTGTTGAATGATGACCACAAAAATTCAAGATTACAACTCGATAATGAATAATACAATTTTGAGTGCAAGTGTAATTAAGAAATAAAGCCTAGACCTCAAGATGTGAAAGTGTAAGACCTTAGGCTGTTACAACAAGAATATAGACAATGAAAGAACAAATATTTGTTTTGAATGTGTCTTGTTGTGTTGTATCTCAATTAGTTCCTTGTTGCTTCAAATCTTCCTCTATTTATAGGAGATGATTGATCATGGATAGGATCCTCTTGGGGATTGAAAATCTACAGAAAAATACAATTAAAATCAAGAATATAGTCAGTAGAGATCAATCCCACAAATTAAGGAAGAGTTGTCTGTTGTCAATGGCTAGAATTTTGCGGTGTCAAAACAAAGAGCGGCGATCGTCGTAGAGAAATAGACGTTGAAAATAAAAACCTCATTTTTACACAAGGCGGTCGACGAGGGTCCGACCTGGTCGACCCTGTGTTGGACCGGTCGAGGTCCTTTAAACATAAGTCCAGGGAGTTCTGCTCTAAAGAAAACACTCCCAGGTACCGGTCGACCTCACCTCTTTTATTTCCATCGCGTTTTCTGTTACAAAACATATCTTCAGGTACGGGTTGCCCTATAGGGTGACTGGTCCAACGCGAAACGGAAGTGTTGTCCAATTTTTATCGAAAATAAATTTCAAGGAATACTCCGAAAAATTAGTAAAAAGATTTTAAAACAATCCGGAGTATTTGGACAACATTTTCAAACATTGTTTGGTGTAAAAACCCTATAAAACAAAATCATCAAAATCATGATAAAAACATTTATCTAACATAATTAGCCTCACACGTGACATTCTTTTTAGTCCAAGTGGCTACAAAAATCTATAAGGGGCAAATAGATTTTCCCGGTTTTCTGATTTATGCCCTCTTCGAGCCATGAAAAACTCTTCAAGAATAAGATAGGTATAAGAAGAATGAACATAATGATTATTCACCTATAGCCTAATACACTACCATCTGGTATGTCCGAATGGATTTTGAAAAGAAAAAGTTTACTAATTGATACTAAACAATTACAACTTTTACCTTGAAGAGCACCAAAATCTTCTACAACAACAAACTAGAAGAGCACTAAACTCTTCTTACACCTTCGAAGAGCACCAAACTCTTCAACACCTAATGAATCAATGAAGTGTGTTCTTGCCAACAAAATAACTACAAGTATATCTTGTTTTGGGTGATTTCATCAATCAAAATTACAACTCAAATGAAATTTACAACTTTGAAAGTGCAAGTGTAATGAAAAAAGAAATTCTTATAAGCAAGATGTGAAAGTGTAGTGCTTAGGCTATTACAATAAGAGTATGAAAATAAAAGCTTGAGAAGTTTGCTGAATTTTTCTTCTTGTGATTCTAGAATGATGTGTTATATTTGATCCTTCAAATTCTTCAACTATTTATAGAGAAGTTTCAAGATTTGATTTCCAACATAAGCTCCTCCAATTTGAAATTTTTCTGCAAAAGATAGTTCAAAAGATCTACAAAAATGGTTATGAATTAATAAAGTGAATCTTGCTGATAAGTGTCAAGCAACGGATCGAATTTGCTCTAAAAAACCTTATATCGACCGGTCGCTATATCGAAATTTTGAAAGTTTTAAATAGCTGGATCAAGATTTGACACATGATATGGAGGGCGACTGGTCACTATCTAGGGCGATCAGTCTTGTCTATGGTGGCTGGTTGCTGCGGATAGTGATTGTTCGCTCAAGAAACAAAGAAGTTTTAAATCAATAGTTCAACTTCCAGGCACTGGTCACCCTATAGAGAGACCGATCGCCTCCCTGCTCCAAGTTCTCTGTTTTGTTTTATGTTTTGCAACATTCAGTTACGGGTCTCCCTATAGAAGACCTGTCGACCTCTTTATAGAGAAGTTGTCCGATTTTTATCAAAAATAAAGTTCAAGATGTACTTCAAAATCTTAGTAAAGATCGATTAAAATTGAAGTATTTGGACAACTTTTGGAAATATTATTTTGTTATAAAACTCATTTATATGAAATCATCAAAATAAAAATAAAAATATTTTTCTAACAAACTCCCCATTTTTGATAACTACAACCCAAAATAATTTTTAGAGAGCGAACGTGTTTTCCAGTCACAATAATCTATCCATTTTAAGCAACACTTATCAAGACAAGAATTCATAAGGATAAGGAGGAAATGTTTTCCATACTAAGTTTTAAATGCTCCATTTATCAACATGCTAAGAAATAAAACGAAAAAAGCTAAGAACTTCCAAAGCTTAGCTTTTCAACTAAGCTAAAAAAGCTAAAGAACTTTCAAAAACTCCTCTGTCAAAATAAATCATTAGTCACGAAGCTCAATGTATTCAAAAGGCCACAATTTACATCTTATAACTTAAAGAACTTTTTAACTATTGTGAGTTTTTTCTATGAGCTTTTTCAAAAGCTAAAAAACTTAAAGGCTTCCCCTGCCAAAATTAACCTATTAGAATCAAAGCACAACAATTATAGGAGTTAAAAGCAATATACCATTTACCAAAAAGCTCTAGCTTTTTCAAACAAACTTTTTACCAATGAGGTTTTTCTAGCTCATTTGTCTTACCATATAGAATATGAGCTCATGAATTTTTTCTCTCCATTTGGAATAATCGAAAATACCACTAGCATAAAAGAAAAATCACAAATATCTATATATATATATATATATATATCATGTCGCGCATCGAATTAAAAACATGCAATTATCCAAAGGAATAAGTTAAACATCATTTTAAAAGTTACAAAAAGCAAACAAAAATAAACGAAACAAAATGAATCATTCTTCATTTGACGAGAAGCAAGCGGAGGGGAGTAGTTCCTTGATGAATTTTTTAGTTTTCCGACCGACTTCTTGAGCTTACTGCTCTCTTGCTTAAGAGCTTCATGGTTTTGCTTAAGGGATTTATGACTGAGTTTAAGAGCATCATAATCGGATTGATTTCTCTCAGTAAAGTCCTCAAATCGTTCATAAATGTCACGCGGACCACTATCGTCACTATAATCATCGAGTCCGGTATTACCCTCCGGAGCACCGTGATCACCACCCGCCAACCTCTCTACTTCTATATCATCAAAAATATCATCCGGAATTTGAGAGGAGAAGGCTTGAGAATGACCCTTTGTCGACTTCGTAGGACACCTTACCATGTACCTTACGCATCCAAAGCATTTGTTGCACATCATCATTGTCAAAGTCATTATGAACTACTTTGGAATTTAGCTCGGCGGGAAGAATTCCGAATTGGAGAAGAAGTTTACAAATTAAGTTTTCCAAAGCAAATGCTTTGTCCCCTATGTGACAGCGTCAATGAAATAGATACAACCCCATACACTAATTCACCCTTCTTGATCTTATATGTAAAGAAACAGTCCATATTGCTAGGCAACTTCACAGAATTCTCACAAACACAATAGGACACAATAAGGGATATGATCCGAAGCTCATCCGTCATAGATTGTACTGTAAAAGACGACATTACACCTAAGAACGTCTTAACCTTATTCAAGGACACCTTAGCTTATCATTATCCCAATAAATGCAAGAAACACAATCCTATCCTCCTTCTCTTACACCCAACCAACGACAAATATCATTAGGGGTCCAACGAAAATGGCGCCCCTCAGCAAATGAGTTCAAAGATACGGGTTTTTCATCAACATCAAATTCAATCCAGAGATTTGCATAAAAATACTCAATAACTTCACCATCATACATAAAAAGGTTACTCCAACAAATACATCCAACCTTGAGTAACAAAAAGATCACGAATTGTAGGAAATTCATCCAAAAATGTACCAAAACGACAAATCTTAGTACGTCCAACATGTTTATTTCCCAACTCCAAATCCTCAAAATATTTCTCAGCAAATTTATGGATAAATAACTATGAATTTGCACTAGTAGGAGTTGAGAAATAAGAGATTTTTTGTTCTTTACCCATTTGACATTGTCCTTTGAAATTGTACCCCAGAGTTCGACGATTTGAGCCCAAGAAATTTGGGGGTTTTGATTTCTGACTTGTCCTTGTGTTGCTTCTCGTTGAGTGGCACGAATTTTGCATTGTTCCTCCGCGAATTGACGTTTGAAGACGAACCCTCTCTGACCCTTTTTCGCTTTGGGGGAGGATTTGTACTGGTGAAATTCTTTGGAGTGCCATATATATGTAATTCTCACAAGAAGGGACAAATTAGCAACAAGAATCACCAAATTTGGTGAAGTCATCCATCATCGTCATATCTCTGCCGGCTTCCTCAAGGTATATGACAAATTTATTATGTCATTTTATTTCATATATGCCATGTGATTTTATGTGCTAGATGTAATACATGTTGTCATATTTAAATTTGTACAACTTTATGTCATATATTAGATAATAATCTATGTGCATTGTAAAAAAAAAATTACGTGTAGCTAACTTAGATGACACGAGCATGATTCATTGCTAGGAAGAAGGTTCGCAATTTATAATAGTAATAATACATCGGTACAGTTAGAATTACATTAAACATACTTCGAAGATGACAATAACATAGGGACCAATGTTATTATATTAGTTAAGTGTTATGTATACTTATAGGATTATGGCTCCCCGTAACCTTATTGGAAATCGTGCAAATGAGAGTAACTCATCTAACGGCGGCAATCAAGCTAACACCGAGAATCAAGCTAATGATGATGCTGGTGATGTGCTCACTGAATTCCTCAGGGCGGTACAAATAACCAATAATAATAACAACAACAACACAAGGACTGTGGAACAGTTTCGGCATTATCGTCCACTTACGCTTAATGAACGTGATGGTCCAGCTATTGTAGAAGAATTTTTTTCGATCTTTAGAAAGAATTTTTCGACTTATTGGATGCACTGACGAGCAAAGAGTCACATGCGCCACCTTTCAACTCATTGAAGACGTTGATCATTGGTGGGAAGGGTACTGGAGAACCAGGACGGAAGAGGAATGAGATGACTTGACTTGGAAAGAGTTCAAGGAGGTTGTGATGGACAAGTTTTTTCCACGATCGTATCGTGATAAGAAGGAGACATAATTTTTGAACTTCAAACGGAGGAACAATATTTGTGACATAATATGAAAGGGAATTCAACGAGCGAGTTTTTTCGCATTTGGTTGATCTTGATATAAAGAAGGCATTGAGGTTTAGGAGGGGACTACAATCGCAATTATCCAGTATACTGTTTGCTCAGGGAGATTTGGAATATTCTGAGATGGTGAGGAGGGCACAAGAAATAGAGGCAAGTTTGGTTGATGCTGATGATCATGTTCGAAAATCGGCCATGGTATCTGAAAAGAGAAAGTGGGACGAGGTAAAGCAAAACAAAAATGGAAATAAAAATAAAAGCAAAGACGGATGTGAATGGCCACCCTAATACTCAAAGTAATAGACCGATTTGTCCTAAGTGTCAGAAAAACCATTATGGAGAATGTCTTGCTGGGCAGGGAAAATGTTATAAATGTAAGAAGCCAGGACATATGACCTTTAATTGTCCTCTTTTGAAAGATGGTCAGGACAGAAATGGTCAGACTAGTGGTGGAAGAGCTCGGATGTATGTGTTGACTCAAGAGGAAGCAAATCAGAACCCAAGTGTGATGACAGGTATGTTGTGATGATTTAAAAAATACTGTTTTAGCACTTTTTGACACTGGTGCGTCACACTCATTCATATCTGCTAAATTTCATGCCATAATTGGATATAAGAATGTTAAAGTAGATGAATTTCTTGAAGTTAGTTTGCCTTTTGGGAATTCAATAACCACGGATTCCATGGATAAAGGTGTAGATTTGGATATAGGGGGAAAACATTTGGAAACTGATTTATATATTATTGGAATGAAGGATTTTGAATTAATTTTAGGCATTAATTGGCTTAGCAAATACCATGTTGACATTAAGTGTCGTGAAGGAAATAACACTTAGATCATTTCGATAATGATGAAATCAAATTTTATGGCGTTAAGTCAAGTATGTGCCTAAAGTTATAACGACAATGAAAGCATTGAAAATGTTGAGAAAAGAAAATTGCCAAGGTTATCCGGTAAACTTAGTTGGTACCTCCATGACATAGATGACACTCTTTGATGTGCCAATTGTTTGTGAATTAATTTGTTGATGTCTTTCCGGAGGAATTGCCAGGAATTCCACCAGATAGACAAGTTGAATTTTTGATTGACTTATTACCTGGAGCTACACCAGTATCTAAAACACCATACAGGATGGCACCAAAATAATTACAAGAACTAAAGGTGCAAATACAAGAACTTTTGGATATAGGACTTATCCGGCCTAGTGTTTCTCCGTGGGAGCACCGATTCTTTTTGTCAAAAAGAAAGATGGGTTAATCGACCATCAGAAAGAATAAGTACTCATTACCAAGAATTGAGGACTTATTTGATCAGTTAAGAGATGCTAGTACTTTTTCTAAGATTGACTTGAGATCCAAATATCACCAATTGAGAATTAAGGAAAGTGATATTCCAAAGACGGTCTTCAGAACTCGTTATGGGCATTATGAATTCGTTGTGATGCCTTTTGGATTGAGTAATGCACCAGCAGTGTTCATGGACTTGATGAATCGAGTGTTCCATCCCTTTTTGGACCAATTTGTCATAGTCTTTATAGGTGACATACTGGTATATTCTACGAATGAAGAACAACATAAAGAACATCTCAGAATAGTGTTGGAGACACTTCGCAGAGAAAATTTGCATGCGGAGTTCAAGAAATGTGAATTTTGGTTGAATCGAGTTGTATTTCTTGGGCATGTGATTACTGCTCAAGAAATTGAAGTAGATCCAACTAAAGTTAAAGCAGTCAATGAATGGAGGGCTCCTAAGAATACGAATGAAGTTCGCAGTTTTCTGGGTTTAGCAGCGTATTATCGAAGATTCATTGAAGGATTTTAAAAAATAGCTAGACCCATGACCCGAATGACTAGAAAAGAAGAAAAGTTTATTTGGACGGAGAAATGTGAGGAAAGTTTTCAAGAATTGAAATAGAGACTGACCTCTGCGCCGGTGTTGACTATTCCTAATCTTTCTAAGGAATTTGTCATTTATAGTGACATGTCTAAACAAGGATTGAGATGTATGTTGATGCAGCATGGCAAAGTGGTTGCCTACGCCTCAAGGCAACTAAAGCCACATGAATTGAACTACCCTACACATGATTTAGAGTTAGCTGTTGTGGTTCACGCCTTAAAGATTTGGAGACATTATTTGTATGGAGGAAGGTGTGAGATTTTCACTGACCACAAAAGCTTAAAGTATCTTTTTACTTAGAAAGAGTTGAACACGAGGCAGATGAGGTGGCTAGAATTGGTTAAATATTACGATTGTACTACTAACTACCACCCTGGGAAAGCTAATGTGGTTACTGATGCTCCAAATCGTAAAACTAAAGGAGAATTGTCAAGTTTTATAACTGAACAAGAAGAACTAGTGAAAATGTTTGCTAAAATGAGAATTGAGGTAGGTGTACCACCAAAGAATACGTAGGCGATATTAACATCTTTAGTGGTGAAACCTACTTTAAAAGAGAGAATTAAGGAAGTCCAACCCCGGGATACATTTTTGAATAACATGAATGAACGGGCCCAAAAAGGGAGTATTAAGGGGTTTCTTTTAACAAATGAAGGTATTTTAACTTATGAATTGAGATTGTATGTTCCTAAAGAAGAGGGATTTAGAAAAGAAATTGTTGAAGAAGCTCACTGTACACCATACACGGCTAATCCTGGAGGTACAAAGATGTACCGAGATTTAAAAGAAATATTTTCGTGGCGAAGTATGAAGAGGAATATTGGAAATTTTGTAGAAAAATGTTTAACTTGTCAATAAGTGAAGGCTGAGCATCAAAGACCGTCCAGATTGGTCAAACCACTTGAAACCCGAGAATGGAAATGGAAACATATAAATATAGACTTTGTAGTAGGACTTCCACGACCGATTAAAGGAAATAAGGCTATTTGGGTCATAGTAGATTGGTTGACTAAGTCGAAACTTATTTTTCTTTGTCAACATGACATACAATATGGAACAATATGCTCAGATCTACATGAGGGAAATAGTGAAATTACATGGAGTGCCTGTGTCTATTATATCAAACAGAGACACAAGATTTACTTCGAAATTCTAGAGAAATTTGCAAAGCGCAATTGGCACAAGATTGAAATTCAGTACAACTTATCATCCACAGACAAATAGTCAGTCTAAAAGGACAATACAAATATTGGAAGATATGTTGAGAGCTTGTGTGCTCGACCTGGAAAGTAACTGGGAGACTTTACTGCATTTAGTGGAGTTTGCTTATAACAATAGTTATCAAGCGACGATTGGGATGGCTCCGTATGAGGCATTGCACGGACGAAAATGTAGATCGCTATTTTATTGGAATGAGGTTGGGGAAAAGAAAGTTTTGGGGCCAGAATGGATTCAGGAAACTGTAGAAAAGATAGCCAATATACAAGATCGAATCAAAATGGCTCAAGATAGACAAAAGTTGTATCTGAAGAAGGAGAAAAAGTGTGCTTAAAAATGGCTCTAAAGGGTGTTATTCGTTTTGGTGAGAAAAAAAATTGAAGCCAAGATATATTGGACCGTTCGCAATCCTTACTCATATCAGAGATTTGGCTTATCAATTGGCATTACCACCAAGTTTGTCAAGTGTGCATAATATTTTTTAATGTTTCGATGCTGAGAAAATATGTTCAAGATCCAAGTCACATCGTGAACTATAAAAATTTAGAAATTAACAAGGAATTGACATACGAGGAAGAGCCAGAGTCGATTTTAGACCGCAAGATCCACAAACTAAGAAATAAAGATGTGGCGTTGATCAAGGTCCAATGGAGACACCATGGAAAAAATGAAGCCACATGGGAGCGAGAAGAAGAGATACTTGCCAAATATCCGAATTTTATTATCCACGGTAAGTTAACGAATTTTGAGGATGAAATTATTTTTAAGGGGTGTAAGATGTAATACCCATAAAATTAGGGGTAGAAATCAAATTAGGGTTTATAATTAGATTCAATTTGGGGATTTAAATCCCTAATTTTATAATTTAGCACATACCCAATTTAAGATTTTAACTCTTAATTTTAATTAAACGGTTTTCTTTAAACTATAACTTAAAATTTAATTTTTTGTTAGAATAAAGAGCTTATTAAATGTAATATTAACTATGAATTAGTAAAGCCAACATCAGTTTAGAAGTGTTTGATTTAATGAAGAGGTTTATTTAATTATCCTAATTCTAACGTAGGAGTTATAATCAGACTTTTTATTTTAAACTTTTTCTATAAAAATCCATTACTACACATTTTGATTTCACGGCTTGGAAATTTAAGGGATATGTGAGATTTTTTTGATATTTTCAAGTTTTTCTCTCTATAGAAAAAAAAATCCCAGCAAACTTTATGTTTTCTTTTTTCCAAACAAAGAAATCCAACAAAAAGAAAAAAAGAAAGGAAAGAAGATAGAGAGATAGGTGAGGAGACGTGAGGTCAATAGGGGCAGTGGGAATTTGTGAGATGTTGAGGTGAAATTATGAGTGAAATGATATAGTGAGAATTAAATAAAGAGAGAGAGAGAGAGAGAGAGAGAGAGAGAGAGAGAGAGAGAGAGAGAGAGAGAGACCGTGTGGAGAAAGAAATTAGAATTGAGAGCTTTAATGGAGAATTTGACTCAATTGGCCATTTTTATTTTACAAGCCTAAAATCCAAAAGTTTTTAAATATTTTTCATACCTTATTTTTATTATAACCCAAACAAATTTCATAAATAATTTTATTAATTTTAAATGCATAATTTATGTAGGAATCGAAAATCAAGATGATTAGAATTTTTACTTTATACGGTGCGATGATTACGAGAAATCAATGGAGGAGGTAGGGATTTTAATTCC
Source organism: Rehmannia glutinosa (assembly GCA_016081115.2). Taxonomy (NCBI): domain Eukaryota; kingdom Viridiplantae; phylum Streptophyta; class Magnoliopsida; order Lamiales; family Orobanchaceae; genus Rehmannia; species Rehmannia glutinosa. The sequence continues at coordinate 88,134,828 of CM071934.1, forward strand.
TATATTTGTCTTTATATAATCTTTCATGTGAATATTTTCATTTATATATGATATGCAGATGAACTAGTTAGGAACCGTAAATAGGTTCGGGATCGAAGTTGATATTAGGGTTAAGTCCTCTGTAATAAATTTATTAACTGGCCAGTCAGAGGAAAAATTCACAGAGGAAAATTTATAGAGGAAAATTACATGTTGTATGATATTTGATTATGCTTGTATGTTGTATTATATATTGACAATTTGATCCTTATTGAACAAGTGGAAGTTCACCCTTTATTTTAATAATTTTTTGATTGAGGAGTCAAATTGGAGATACGACATGGATGGATGAAGACTAAATAAATTCTGAATTTGAATTTTTTTATTGATGGGATATTGGATAATTTTTTTTTCTTAAACTTGGATGGATTTACTTATTTATATTATAATGCATAGTTTTCAATTAAATTATTTTGTTGAAATCGTATTTTTATATTTACTTTTTATTTTATTTTATTAAAATTATTTTTATTTTATAAAATGGGGCATTACAGTTATTTCACCAACTAACTTTCTGGAACTATGTTTTCCTAAAAAGGGGTTAGTGATAGGGTTAAGATGGTCATGACAAGATTTTTTATTTTTAATCATCAATCTATTTTTTTAATTTGTTATGGTGAATATATAAAAAATATATATAAAACGAGAGGTCTCTATAAATAGTACCTCCAAAATTTTCTCGTCCATTTTCATTACTGTAAAAAGTAATTATATAAAATAAAAAAGTATAAGATATATTTACTAAAAACAGTATAATATATTTTTTATCATCGTTTTATGATATTCAGTTTGACACTCATATTGCATATATAAAATAAAAAAGTATAAGATATATTTAGTCAAAAAGAATTTTAATGGACTTTAAAACTGTGCATTAGGGCTATTGGATATCAATTTGTATATTCATTTTTTTGGCTATAAAGTCTCCATCTCTTCCCGTTTACTCGCAGACATATATGCTAGTGATTATTCACTCACAATATATTAATTATATTACTTGCCTTCTCTTTTCTTCAATTTGTAGTCTCTAATACGCATTGGTAATTCTTCTTCTTCACCTTTTCTTCATCGAAGGCACAAATATATTGGGTTTCTTCACTGATATTGCTATTTCCTTATGTGCATAATGTAGGTTGGCTGATTTGAGAATGTTGTGTTGTGTGAGGCTTTAGATATAGATTTTGATTAATATGAAACATGAGAAGTTGTGGTGTAATTATCCTTGATTTTGCTTGTTCTTTAGTTTGTCCTACTTTATAAACAGATTACTAGTAGATACTTGGCGGTTCTATATTTCAAAGATGAACACAAGTGATAAACTATTCTTGGTTGTGTTCTAATTTTTTGGTGTATTGTCTCTTATGTATTGCAATACATCATACCACAAAAAATTCTTTTATTCATTTGGTGTATAATATCTGGTGTAATCTTCTTTGGGATTTCAATTCTTTAGTAAATTCTTTTCTTTTGGTGGATTTTGTTTATATGATTGATGGGTGTGCGTGTTGTGTGTTTGTAATGAAAGATGTTACTAGAAAGAGCATTCTAGGAGCACACTTTTTTTTTTCTTTTTTTTTTTCTCAAAAAAAACTGTATACTTAATTGTTTTTGTTTCTGGAAATTACGTCGATTTTTTGAATTTCATAATATGTTATCAAAGTAATGCACTAAAGCCTTGTTAAGATTGTTCATCACAACTTGTCTTCTTTACTATTTCATATTAATTCATTTTGAAATGAAATTATTAATTTTCGTGTTGAGCTTTAGGCATGGCTCCGGGAGCTCGCAAACTGAACTCGAAAAGCATCTCAAAGTCTCAACAAGGTCGGATAAAGCACGCTACCAAGAATGCTTCATCTAACTTTACACCTCATAGAAGTATCAGACGATTTTTTGACAAAACAAATGTGTTATATAATGGTGCGAATGAGGCATTGGTAACAACTGAAACATATAATGGTTCATCCGAAAGAGATAAAACTACTACAAATAAATCACACACCTGAGAGTGATAACATGCCACAAAACCGTGAAGTTCCATCAACTGAAAGTCCGGAAATCCAATCAACTGAGAACATCTGTTGGAATTTGGTCTTAGGAAAAATGGGTGTTGACCCAATTTTGACCAAATAATTAAGTGGTTTCCATTAGTGAAAAATAGAATTAAAATATTTGTAAAAATTATACTAAGAGAGTAGATGAGAATAATATTTGGAATTTCTCAAACCAATTTCGGGTGAATGAGAAATTAATGCTAGAAGTTAGCCACTTAATACTAGTAAATGGTATGAAAAATGGGAAATGTGGGGAAGAAGAAATGCTCCATCCCACATAGGAAAAAGAGGTAAAGTTTGCTCACTTGATATATCTCAAGTTGGACTTATGGGTTTAGGCCATTGGGGGCACCCAAGTTTTTAAAGGGGTGAGGACCTACATGCTTGTGGGCTTGGTTCAAAGCACACACGCGCGCGCGTTACCGCCGTCCGCCCACCGGATCAGCTCGGCCCAGCCCAGCCCGGCCTGGGTCCAAGTCCGGGTCACGGGCCATGGGCTTGGGGTTGGGCTTGCGTCTGGTCGTGCGTAAAGTTGAACCTGTTTGCATCCGAGCAAGGGTAGACGCACGACACGTGTGTTGGGTCGTGCGTCAAGTCGAGACTTTGTCATTTACGTTCGCATCCACGCACGGACCATGCGCCAGGTCGTGCGTCGATGCGAAGGGATGAATAGATGAGTCTGTTCAGTATATACATATCTTTTCGAGCCAAAAGACATGGTTTCCCATACGGGCACCTGGTTGCCTATATATTTCGGACCCCTGCAGATGATTTTACAGATGAAAACATAAGATTAAAATCGATCATTTTGCATTCGAGCATATTGACATTCCTCCCATTCAAATGCTTGAAAAGTCTCAAACATATTGTTGTTCTCTGTGTTTCGGGTGTACAAGCGTTGTAAACTCGAAATAGAAATAGTCGTTGTATCTTAGGGACGTACGCTGGAACCATTAACACATTGTATACGGGGCATTTTCGTCTTGCGGAGACTGAATCCAATTCAGGTCTCGACTAGCCATATCATTCCAACTCAGCCATTTCCAAAACAGAAACCTTCAAAATTTACCCAACACATTCAAGATCTATTGCATGAAGCAAATGATATCACTGGTATATTTTATTTACATTTCCATTTTTTTATGCTTGCTTGGTTGTCCATTTTCTAGATTGCTGAATTGTTTGAGAAATGGGAAATAGTGTTATGAAATAACTTCAATAAAAAAACTAAATAAGTGGCAATACATGTTATCTATTTGAGGTGATTCTATTAATTCCTTCATGCCCAAGACTGGTGGGAATATCACAACCATTTTTTGCAAATAACTATTTTTATATCCAATCCAATTTAATAGTTGGTCTTTCAGAATTTATATATTTCTTTAAAAATATTAACTATATATTTTTTTGTAATCAGTAGATAATAAAAAAAATTATAATAGCATCTCCTGCAATTCATGTTGAGTTTAGGTAGTAATCCCATGTACGAACAATCTTACTGCATTAGTTTTGTATATTATAGTTGCCAATACTTTCACGATAGTAATGTATAGTTGTATATATCATATGGATATGAAATATGGAACTCTACAAGGTATATTACTGATTTCGTTTAGGAAAATATGTTATTTCATTTTTGAACCATATGGAAACATGTATATATCTGTAAAGCATACTAAGTTTCAATGTGTTGTCAGATAAGCTATTAGAAATTACAATATTTATTATGGTGGAAAGATGTTGCAAATTTTGATAAACTCTTTTGAGTAGAGCTGAATAACTTAGTTTTTTGTGAGTGGTAAAAAGGATGGATTTGTGAGTGGTGATGGATTTTCGATTCTTTCAGCACTGGACTGATTTGTGGTAGTAGTTTTTAGGACTAACAAAGAGTATGACTAATGTAAAGAGAGGAAAAACAGAGGAAAAAATGTTGTGAGATAAGGAAGGCCAGCTGTGTCTTGTATTTTTAGTAAGTGTGAGGCGTTTTTGAGGTTTAGCACTGTTCTTATTTTGGTGATTTTTATAAAGACGGAGATATCATCTGATGAAGACCCTTTTTTTTTAGGTAAATGGAAATATATAAAAAGAAAGAAAAAGTCCTGATCACAAGCCGATCAAGTAGCAAAGTGAAAACAATGTTAGATTTCAGCAAAAGAAACAACAAAAATAACTTAGAAAAACAATTTAAATGAAGGGCGTTTACTTTTAGAGGACTTTTGAAGGATATTATCATTAGTTTTGTTAGCACGTGCTCGAGTATCCTCTACATGGTCTGATGTATCATGTTGAATGTCGGCCCAAGATCCACGAGCCGCAATTGCCATAACCTTCATAGTTTCTGAGGAATCACATGAGTGAAAGACAATTGGAGTAGTTGATGAGTCGCCTATCTTGGCCTTTAAGTCTTCCAATTTTTCTTGTTCTTCATTATCCACCATATCTGACAAAAGTTGTCGGGCATCCACAGCCATAGCTTCAAAACCTTCAGACGGATTGTTCGTACTGATAATATAATCATTAATAGGGAGGCTTTTTGAAATATCGTCCATGGCTCGCTATAGAGCAACCTGCTTATGTTCATCCAAGTTAGAAAAAATCACTGCACCCACAGGTGTATATGCGAGTATATGACTGTCTGTGTTAGCCTGCGCCCTATCCCTCTCAACAGTATATTAGTACCATCCGTTGGTGACGCATTGATATTAGTCTGTTCCGAGTCTGGTGCTATATTGGTATCATCTTGTAAGATATCAAATGTGTTATTGGTTGGTATGCCTGTTGAAGTCGAACCCCTCTCCATGTTTCTCCCTGTCCGGCGTTTCACTTGCACCTAGTCCGTTTCCATAGTCTTCCCTTTGGGCCTGTTAATTTGGTCACGGACAGCTGAACGCCCGCGAACTGGACTAGCTTCCTATTTACCCTTGTCCGTACGCACAATTTCTTCATGTGTCTTCACTTTTCGACATTGGTTAATATTGTGTCCGACAATCCGGCAGTGAACACAAAAGTTCGGCAGATTTTCATAGCTAATAGAAATGAAGGAGCAATGTCCCACTCGTTCCACCATAATATGCTCTTGTAGTGGATTGTTCAAATCCATCTCCACCAAAACTCGGACAAAATGACCCACTTCACCGTTCAGCAAACGAGTAGCTATCTGAATAGGTGTTCCGATGGAACTAGCTATTTTATTAATAAGAGATTTGTGCCAATATTGATAGCTTTATTCATAAATTCGAACGTACACCTGAGCCGCTGACGTGTTTATCTTGTATGGATTGAAAACTGGAATCCAGTTCATCAAGTGGATTGTCCTGGGTTGCAAAAGCCACGAACCCTTCAAGAAAACTTTGTTCCTTTCTTCCAAATTATCGAATTGAATGTTAAAATATCCCTTTTCCAGCGTAATCAACCTCCAAGGATCAGTAAGTTTCCAAACCAAAGACAGTTTCAATTTGAGGTCTGAAAAGTTGTATGGTTTTGTACCTTTTGGTAGAATAATATGCCCAATAAGCGAATTTCGTAACTCGGCAGCCCGTTGTTGGTAAATTTTCTCATCCATCGTCACCGAGAAGTACTGGCCCTTTTTGATTGGTCGAAGATACTCCCCGGAATGCAGCAAATTTGCAGTCGGTAAGCCATCCTCATGAACATCCAAATTGCGGTGGTTTTTCAATTTTCCCCCAAGTATGTTGTACCCTTCCACAACAGGGAGAGTATGAGCCTGTAGAACCTCGAGAACCTTGGATGGTTGGTTGCTACTTGTGTGTCGTGCTGCGTGTATCTCATACGTCTCCGAACCAGATGCAGCAGCATGGATATTGGCCTTAGGGTTAGGGTTTGCTGCTTTCACTCCTTCCAAAACCCCAATCCGTGAAGTCGCACGCATCGTTCCATCCATCTAACAAGTCTAAAAGCCATCAGAAGTGTGCGTCTGAATGGTGGTCGTTGTACTCATCATCACCGAAATTGCGGGGTTATCTTGAAGGATCGAATCCCCTTGGCGTAAGGAAACCCAGGGTTTTGCATGAAACGTAGAAGCATAAACGAAATTCTTATATGTGATATCAATTTCGGGAAAAAGGAGGCGATCGAATTCCATGGTGATAAATGAAAATCCTAGACGATCGATCGAAAGAGAAGGCACGTCGCCTTCATTGAAACCCTAGCCGCCTCTCAAAGAGAAGGCGGTCGAAAGAACCATTTTGTCCCGCAAAGGTCGAAATCATAAATCAGTGGGGTCTAGTTCATTAGTAATTGGAAGGAAATTAGTTTGGGTTTGCATGGTTTTCCTACGATGAAGAGCCTTAATAAGACTTTCATTTAGATAATATTAAACAAATCATACGATGCCAAAAGATATGATAGGTGATCCATTATATTTTTCTTTATAACTTTGTGGGTGAATTACCACTATTAATATACATTGACTATTGTAAGAGGCGATAGGGAAATAATGTTGGGGATTTATCAAGTTCGATGTTATATTCAAATTAAATCGAGAAAACTTACTTGAATTCGAGAAAAATGAAATTATAGAAAATGCATAAATTTAGGCGAGGCTAGAGTTCGACTCTATGTCTTTAAGACAATTACCCGCTACCGCGCCCTGATCTCCTCTTGTTGTAGTAGCACTCCAAACAACAAGAGATGGCGAACTTCAAATATTTTGTACTTTCTCTTTTTATCGATTTTTTTTTGAGAAAATATGTTTATGCATGTATGCAAAAAAAAAAATTATGGTTAAAAGCTTGCCAAATGCCATTTTGCATAGAGTAAGCACATATGCACCAACTTCCGGGTGTGAGAGAAGGATGTCCCTAACCCATAGATCTCAAAGTAGCTTGTTTGAAAATTGCGATTGTTTTCGAGAGGCCGCAAGAGACCATACATGCGCGCAATAGGGCAAGAAAAAAAAGTATGAGCGAGAAGAAAGATCATGCAACCCGCAAAAGGGAAAGAGCACGGGATAAGACATGTGTCGGCGCGTGCGAGATTCTTCGGGCATGGAAGAGTGCGGGTGAGAAGCTTCCAACCAAAGTGGATAATACGACATGGAATCAAGCGACCGAGTTTTTCCACATTGGGGAAGAGCCCGAACTAGATGTTCCAAAACTCAGTAGCCTCAACAAAATCATTCGGTTTGTCCATAATGAGATGGTAGGCCGATTTAACCAAAAATTTGCCATTCTTACTATGAAACCAATACCACCTATCAGGGCACACCAATAAATAGAGAGGGATTGACAAAATTAATTTAGCTTCGCCCATAGGGAATAATTCGTTGATGAGCGCCGATTTCCACGTGCGAGATTCCGATTCGATAAGAGCCAAAACTGGCGAGTTGGGGTGAATGTGCGCTGGGGGACGGGATCTCAAGCTAAATGGTTGTTTGGGGACCCAAGCATCACCCCATTTTTTACAATTGTTACCAGAAGAAATACACGTAAAACCTTTGACCATGAAGGATGCTACGTGATAAGGGTCTTTTTATGCACGTTTTATGTGTATATTTGAGTAGAATTCGAGTTATTTTATTGTTAGTTTTGTAAATTTTTGATTGTACATAGTTCATATTACTCCGAGGTGCTTTTATTGATGTAGATTGACCATTCGGGGCTAATTTTGGTGAATTTCGGACCATGGATTCATGTCAAAACATACCGGGAGTTTAAGGATGCAAAAACGCTCGAAATTCCAAGCCAAACGCATCATTTCGGGGCATTTTTGGTCCAACACGGCAGGGGTGTCGGGCAACACGGCCGTGTTCGCCGGGAGCTAAAACTCGATTTTTTTCGCACAAAACAGCCTCCGACACGGCCAGGCCGTGTTCCCAACACGGCCGTGTCGAGACACGGCCTGGCCGTGTTGGGAAGCACGGCCATGTCTCCCGATTCCTGTGTGATAAAACAAAGACGGCCCGGCCGTTCTCGGGCGACAGGCGTGTCAGGACCTCTTTTTGCAACTTTTCTTTGCGGAATTTGGGGAAAACTCACCAACCAACCCATTTTGGCCACTTTTGTACACTTTTAACACCATATTTTGCTGAAACATGTCTCCATGTCCCCTCTCTCATCACTTGAATACAAGAATTCACCAACCAACAAGGAAAATGGGGGTGATTGTTTAATAAAAGAGAGTACTATCAATGTATTGATTGCCTATAAAAGCCAAGGGTTGAAATTGGGAGATTCATTCATTAGATACTCAGAAAATATTCATTGTATTCATTTCATTAAGTAGAATTGGGATCAAGGGGTCTTGGAGGAGAAAGCTTGGGGCAATATTGGAGAAGAAGGCTTGGAGCAACATCATCAATCAAGAAAGAAGTCAATTGAGATTTTGAGAAAGATAAGTACACCATGTCTACAATACTTAAATCTTCTTGTGTAATTTATTCTTTGGTCAAAATCATGTGTAGCTAAACTCCTAGTGTTTGAATGTAATGAACTCTAGAATGGATTTGTGATTAAGGTGTGTATGTTTTTAATAAAATCTTCATATTTTGTGTGATTCACTTATATTATGCTTCGTTCATTCGAATTGATATATGCGCAATATTGATTTGAAGTTTATTTTTCGTCCGGGTAATCGAGAGATTCATGGTGAAATAGAACCTATATAAGTGAAAAGAGTTGCATGCAATCCTAGATATAGGGCGACATAAATCTTCCGGATTAGGGTCAAACCTAATATGGGAATTCACAAATCGTTATAATCTTTGTCTTGGGGGTTTTAACTAGAAAGAGATTTGAGTTAATCAACTTGAGATTAGAAGTTTTTCGCCTTGAGAAAGGGTTTAACTTAAATTGGGAATTTCTACGGTCCACAAGACATGAGATTTTATTAAAAGAGGTTGGTTTTTGCTTAAGGGCTTACGGTTGTATTTTTAACTTGTCAAATCACAAAAACATTCTAGAGGGATTTACATTCAAACACATTTCTATCTCTTGATTTCTTATTTTACAAATCTTTCTTCATTTTTACAATTTATAATTTGTTTTCCTTTTTCATCAAACAAAAACTCTGGAAATTGTTAGATTAAATAACAAAAAGACGGTAATTATTAGTACTTACAATCCTCGTGGGAATGACACTCGGTACTCAATAATCTATACTATAAAACGATAGGTGCACTTGCCTACGGTTTTAAAGGTAGCTTTTGAGCCATCAAGTTTTTGGCACCGTTGCCGGGGATTGTAATATTAAGAACGCCTTATTTTTGTTAATTTAATCATTTTTTTATTTTTACATTATCTTTCTTTTTATCTATATTTTTAAGTCTTGTATTATACTTATCATCTTTATTTATCGCAGTGCATGCCTACTCGTCGTCGAGGCAGGAAGTGCGAAATCGCCAGTAGTAACACAGAGGAAAGCATTAATACAGACTACGAGGAGGATATAGACGAAATCAAAGATTCTGCCATGGCGGATGAACAAAGAACTATGTACGATTACGCCAAGCCATCCATGGATGGCACGACGTCAACATTGTAAGGCCCCGCTGTTGCCGCCAACAATTTTGAAATTAAACCCAACGTTATTCAAATGGTGCAACAGCTTGTCCAATTTGACGGTCTACCAGATGAAGATCCCAATAATCACATCGCGAATTTTCTTGAAATTTGCGACACTTTCAAAATCAACGGGGTCTCCGATGATGCCATCCGCCACGCTTATTCCCATTCTCTATTCGGGGACGAGCAAAACAGTGGTTAAATACTTTGCCAAAAGGAACGATTACAACATGGAATATTATGTGAGAAAAATTCCTTTTGAAGTATTTCCCACCGCAAAGACCGCAAGATTAAGGAACGAAATCTCTTCATTTACTCAAGCAGGCACGATGAAACTTTATACGATACTTGGGAGAGATTTAAGGAATTATTGCGAAAGTGCCCACACCATGGCCTACCTATTTGGATGCAAGTCCAAACATTTTATAATGGGCTACTTTCTCGCAACAAGACAAATGATCGATGCAGCGGCCGGGGAACTCTTAATAACAAAACGCCGGAAGCCGCCAGGATTTGATCGAGGAATGGCCATGAACGGCTACCAATGGCAATCCATACGAGGTAAAACTAACAGTGTCTGTTGGTGTGTATAATGCAGAATCACGGTAGTTACGCCGCCGCACAAAGTTGAAGCGTTAACCCAAAAGATTGATGATTTGGCAATTCCTAAACCACCACCACCGCATGTTTTATCTTGTGAAACTTGCGGAGGATCGCATAATCATCGGGATTGTCCACATACAATTCCTCACGCTGAACATGCTAATTACGTTGGGAATCAAGGCGTAAATTACCCAAGTAATCCTTACAAAGAACACATATAATCCTGGGTGGCGACAACATCCTAATTTTGGTTGGGAAATCAAGGCCAACCACGACCTAATCCCAATCCCGATCTACACACGTCTCCGGATTTTTCAGCCCAAATCAAGGTAAGCCTAACTTGGAAGATCTTATAACAAAGTTTGTGCAATCAATGAGATACCCGATTCGGCGGTGGAAACATCCTTGAGAAATCAAGAGGCATCTATCCATAACGGAAAACCAAATAGGCAGATTGCGAAGATGATTTCGAAAGGCCACAAGGTAGTTTGCGGGTAATACCGAGCCAAACCCAAGGGAGCACGTAAAGGCAATCACCATCGAGTTTTCCACATGAGCATGATTATGCCAATGCCGCCATGCGCAGAAATACGTGGAGGATGACATGTCCAAAGAAAATCTCATGAAAAAGGAGGTTGCGAGAATACAAACCCAAGATCCTTGCTGTCAAGTCTAAAGAAGAAGATAGAAGGGAGGACAAATTTGGTAAGTACCTTGATTCTTTCAAACAATTACATGCCAATAATCCATTTGTTGACCCTCATTCAAAGCATGTTAGGGATCTTAATGACATCATTCCTAGTGAAAATAAGCTTAATAAATTATCGAATGTGCGATTGAATGATAAATGTCCTTCCAATGAACTACCACAAAAATTTAATGATCCGGGAAGCTTTATTATCCCTTGCACAATTGATGGTTTACTGTTGATAGGGCACTAGCCGACTTAGGAGCTAGTATCAACGTGATGTCTTATGAAACATTCAAGCATGCGGAATTAAGTGAACTTAAACCTATTAGGATGGACATTCAATTAGCCGATAAATCGATTAAACATCCTAGAGGTATTGTTAAAGATGTGCTAGTTAAGATTGATAAATTCATATTCCCGATTGATTTTATTATTCTTGACATGCATGATGATATAAGTTCCCTTAATTCTAGGGCGTCCCTTTTTGGCTACCGCTAAATCTCTCATTGATGTGCATGATGGAAAGCTTACTTTGAGAGTAGGGGTGAACAAGTTATCTTTAAAATTCCTTTGAGAAATCCTATAAATGATACTTGTTTTCCTATAAACTTGATTGAGACAAGGATAAATGATTCTTTGCTTGATATGTCTTCTAATAAATCCTCGAAAGTATGTGATGTTCAATGTACAAAAGTTTCCACAGATAAATCCCATTTTGAGAATAACATGCAGAAAAATAGGACCATGAAGGTCAATTGTTCAAAAATCGATATGGGTGGTGATGTTGTTCAAAGAGATAAATTTTTCATAAGTTCAGGCTCCGCCCGATTAAATCTTCACATTTAGGAGAAATGGTCCAGCTATACGACATTAAAGAAGCGCTACCCGGGAGGCAACCCGATGTTTGTGTGCAATTGTTTTCATTTATTTTTAATTTTATTTTATTTTCTTTCAAAATAATCACAAGTCCTTAGAGTCATTTTCAAATCATAAAAAAAAAAAACTCTTGAGCTTCTTCTTGCTTGTCCTAATTGGGAATATTTGAGATTTCACGGTATTCGAGTTGTGTGTTGCTTAACTTTGATTAGGTATGAAGATGCCGTTGAAGGTCCCGTACCAAAACAACCCAATGGTCGCTCAACATTGATTCCACTATTGTAGTAAGGTCGTATTTTTTTCCCACCTCTTTTATATCATTCTAATTTTTTTGTTTTTTTAGTGTTTTGTGTGTGTTTGTCCATTTATTTCTTTCACATTGAGGACAATGTGAATCTTAAAGTTGGAGGTGGGTACAATAACATTTTCGGAATGCTTGTGTGTTTGTTTTCAAGAGATGTGATTTTTTTTTTTTAACAAATTGAGTATTTGCTAGTCAATAACTTGGCCCAATTATACCTATATTAACTTGTTAATTTGTGTTTTCAATGTGAAGCAATTGATTGTCTAGGATAGATTGCGTGGATGCGGGCAAAATTTTGATGAGATTTCTAACACCATAAATACTTGATGTGTTAAGGCATATACGACGATACCTAGCGCTATGAACGCCTCGAGAACTCGTGATTTAGTAGTGGTTAACGAGTTGTTAAACCAAGCTTGCGAAAAAAAAAAAAAGAGAAAATGAAAAAAAAAAAAAAAAAAAACGGACCAATCGAGGTTATACTACTCTATTTGTTGTTGCTTAGTAACTAGGAGCATTCATGAGCCCCATGTTTGTCTTTTTACGTAAAACGGCGACACGAATATGAGTATGGGAAACCACCCTAGGAGTGTTTGACAGAAATTCAAAATATAAACCTAGTGGAAGCATGTCTCGAAAGGTCCCAAAAAAAAAAAAAAAAAAAAAGGAGAATGAATACTCCTTGACTTCTCATTCCAATAAAGTTCAAGAAGCTTGGTTATATGACTAGTAGGCTAACTACAATGATCTATTGAATTCTTGTATTTTCATGGCGTTATTGAATTGAAGTTGTTCATAACTATCTCGATTTGTGGAGTGATGATTTCAAGTCCGAATAATGCCTGCCGATATTCTGATCTTTCTTGATGATGATCGCTTTACAAAACTATGTTTTTACTTAATGGTTAATTCAGGTTGAGAAGGCCAAGAACTTGGCTACTTATGTTCAATATGTTCAAAAAAAAAAAATCATCTTTGTATGTTGTGATTTATTGAATCCCTCTTTTTGATATAATGTTTTGCTTGAGGACAAGCAAAGTTCAAAGTTGGAGGTGGTTTGATAAGGGTCTTTTTATGCACGTTTTATGTGTATATTTGAGTAGAATTCGAGTTATTTTATTGTTAGTTTTGTAAATTTTTGATTGTACATAGTTCATATTACTCCGAGGTGCTTTTATTGATGTAGATTGACCATTCGGGGCTAATTTTGGTGAATTTCGGACCATGAATTCATGTCAAAACATACCGGGGAGTTTAAGGATGCAAAAACGCTCGAAATTCCAAGCCAAATGCATCATTTCGGGGCATTTTTGGTCCAACACGGGCGGGGTGTCGGGCAACACGGCCGTGTTCCGCGGGAGCTAAAAACTCGATTTTTTCGCACAAAACACCTCCGACACGGCCAGGCCGTATTCCCAACACGGCCGTGTCGGAGACACGGCCTGGCCGTGTTGGGAAGCACGCCATGTCTCCCGATTCCTGTGTGATAAAACAGACTGGCCCGGCCGTTACGGGCGACACGGGCGTGTCCGGGACCTCTTTTTGCAACTTTTCTTTGCGGAATTTGGGGAAAACTCACCAACCAACCCATTTTGGCCACTTTTGTACACTTTTAACACCCTATTTTGCTGAAACATGTCTCCATGTCCCCTCTCTCATCACTTGAATACAAGAATTCACCAACCAACAAGGAAAATGGGGGTGATTGTTTAATAAAAGAGAGTACTATCAATGTATTGGTTGCCTATAAAAGCCGAGGTTGAAATTGGGAGATTCATTCATTAGATACTCGAAGAAAATATTCATTGTATTCATTTCATTAAGTAGAATTGGGATCAAGGGTCTTGGAGGAGAAAGCTTGGGGCAATATTGGAGAAGAAGGCTTGGAGCAACATCATCAATCAAGAAAGAAGTCAATTGAGATTTTGAGAAAGATAAGTACACCATGTCTACAATACTTAAATCTTCTTGTGTAATTTATTCTTTGGTCAAAATCATGTGTAGCTAAACTCCTAGTGTTTGAATGTAATGAACTCTAGAATGGATTTGTGATTAAGGTGTGTATGTTTTTAATAAAATCTTCATATTTTGTGTGATTCACTTATATTATGCTTCGTTCATTCGAATTGATATATGCGCAATATTGATTTGAAGTTTATTTTTCGTCCGGGTAATCGAGAGATTCATGGTGAAATAGAACCTATATAAGTGAAAAGAGTTGCATGCAATCCTAGATATGGGGCGACATAAATCTTCCGGATTAGGGTCAAACCTAATATGGGAATTCACAAATCGTTATAATGCTGTCTTGGGGGTTTTAACTAGAAAGAGATTTCAGTTAATCAACTTGAGATTAGAAGTTTTTCGCCTTGAGAAAGGGTTTAACTTAAATTGGGAATTTCTACGGTCCACAAGACATGAGATTTTATTAAAAGAGGTTGGTTTTTGCTTAAGGGCTTACGGTTGTATTTTTAACTTGTCAAATCACAAAAAACATTCTAGAGGGATTTACATTCAAACACATTTCTATCTCTTGATTTCTTATTTTACAAATCTTTCTTCATTTTTACAATTTATAATTTGTTTTCCTTTTTCATCAAACAAAAACTCTGGAAATTGTTAGATTAAATAACAAAAAGACGGTAATTATTAGTACTTACAATCCTCGTGGGAATGACACTCGGTACTCAATAATCTATAATATAAAACGATAGGTGCACTTGCCTACGGTTTTAAAGGTAGCTTTTGAGCCATCACTACGCCCTGTCCAGGAGGGATGGTGACCGAGCTGTGTTTCCATAAAGTTATTGTTATCAAAATGTTTCGCTTTGAAAACCCGAGCAATAAGCGAGGATGGATTTGTGAGGATACGCCAAGCTTGCTTGGATAAAAGTGCTAAATTGAAGGCTTTAAAAGATCTCGAACCTTAGTCCGTCTAATTCCTTCCGACGAGCCAACGAGTCAAAGAGGACCAATGAATTTTCGCTTTGAGGGTGTGATGCCCCACCGAGAAAGGAGCAATGAGACGTGAATCTACGAGATAACGGTGTCGGGAATTTAAAACAACTCATTGCATAAGTGGGTATCGCTGAAGCCGATTTAATTAATATTTCCTTTTCGCCTTAGAAAAATAGGAGTTCAACCTGACTTTGAATGCGATGCCAAATTTTATCCTTTATATATCCAAAAATCTCTTTCTTATTTCGTCCAATAACACCGGGAGCCCGCAATATTTCCCATGATTGTTGACCTCGTTAAAACCGAGAATGTCAAGAATTGAGCGACACATAAGAGCTTGAACATCACCACTGAAATAGACCCCCGACTTGTCCAAATTAACCGACTGCCTGGAGACGCTCTCGAAGAGATTAATAACATATTTCAAATGCCTGGTCTCTAGACGGTCGCGTTCCCAAATAGTAAAGTATCGTCTGCAAAGAAGAGATGCGAGATGCGAGGGGCCGAGCGATAAACGGCAATTCCATGAATATTTTGTCATATATGTAAGTCCTTCAAAATACAAGAGAACACTTTCAAACAAATGATGAAAATATAAGGCGAAAGGGGGTCTCCTTGACGGATTCCCCTATTCGGAGTAATATTTTCAAATTCTATATCGTTCAAAAGAAAGGAAAATTTAGCATTAGACACACATGACATGATAAGGTCAACAAAAACATAATTAAAGCCCAACGTTATCAATGTGTGGCGGAGGAAGCTCCATTCGATCCTATCGAAACCCTTGCTCATGTCTAGTTTAATAGACATGAGTCCAATTTTCGAAGTAGTTTGGTGCTCATGTAGTGGTGGGTTTCATGTGCATGGAGGACATTATCAGTGATTCACATGATACTCTTTCACATGGGATCGCCTCTCATAATCTTTAGTCTGCCATCATCCCCTCTCACGCCCGTAATACCCTCCCCAGCGAACCAACCACCTCAACTCTTCCACAAACCCCACAACACCACCATGCATCTCTCATAACATCCCATGCAAAGCATCCTAACCCTCAACTGACTTCCATACCAACCTCTCCTCACGTCCCCCCACCCGCTCCTCCCCACTTCCCACAACATAAACGTTCACAACTCCATGCCCACCTACACCATCAAAACGAATTCTCCACCTCGTCTCACGTTCTCACCTCATGACACTTCCCTTTCTAACTCCCACACTCCTCTCATGACCCCTCCACCATCTCCATCTGGCCCTCAGAATACTACAGCCGCCATCTCTCCCTCGAGCCCATTCCTTGTTTCGGTTCACATGGAGCTCGACACCCCCACCCGTAAAATTGCCCAAAAAATCGTATCCATCAAAAAACATATCCACACCTCCAAAAGAAAACTTCCTAGTGACTTCACAATGTTCCATCCCCACTCTAAAAACCCTACTCTTTCTCGTGGGAAAAAATCAAAAGCTTCTTGAATTCAAAGGCACTATTGCTCGCTCTAATCCAACGGCGGAGATTGGCAACAGCAAATCCAGCCGATCCCAATGAGTTTCTTAAGATGGAATTGCCGAGGGCTTGGGAACCCTCGGACAATTCAAGAGCTACGCGAGTTTGTGCGTAGCAATGTACCCCAACTGGTGTTTTTGTGTGAAACCAAATGCAAGGCATCAATAGTTGATAAAATAAAGCACTTTCTTAATATGTTCGGTTTCGCGGTCGATTCTCGGGGCCGCTCAGGCGGCCTTGCATTACTATGGCAAAATGATACTCCGGTCTCTCTTCGTAGTTATTCGGATAGATTTATTGATACCGATGTGGATATTCTAGGACAATCCTTCCGCTTTTCAGGCGTATATGGGGAACCTAATGTTAACTTACGTTGTACTGGCTAGGATCATATCCGATGTCTCTGTTTCACCCCGGACAAACCTTGGCTCATGTGTGGGGATTATCAATGAGGTTCTTGCGCAAAATGGGGGTTGGGGATGGAGAAGGGGTTTCCAGCAGAGCTGGCAAGGAGCCATGGGCCGTATGACGGAATATAGGGAGATTCCAGTGGGTTGAGGATACGGGATTCACACTCACTTTCACCGTGTCGATCTTGCCCAAAAATAACAGAAATTGGGGAGCCTTTCTTATTTAAGAGGAAGCACATATTCGTTACCCATGAACGTGGTTTTAAGCACCCTTAGGAGCGATTTGTTGATATCAAAGTTCACACGAATCCGAAGAAATATTCCAAATGAGCAACCTTCCGAATCCGCGTCAATCGCCATAAATTTTCCAATAGAATTACCCGAGGATTCAACAAAAAACCTATTTATGAGGCCAATGGGAAGATCATGAACCTGAATCCAGAATTGGCACGTCAAAACCTCGAGTTTAGATCTAATTTGGGACGCTCGTGCTTTCGATAGAGTGAGCAATGATTTACCGCATAACCATGGGGACCCATTAAGCACTTTTTTCATATCAATAGTGTTGCAAAACATGAATATCTTGTATTGTTGCCCAAGGGCTTGCAAGATATACCATGACGAGGTTCCATAACCGTTTGAACATTGAGGATATAGATTTGAAATTAATAGTGCGGGGAGGCAAGGACTCTACCGACGAGGAGGTTGGAACCCTCCAATTGATCCAAATTAATGTTGTCGAGTTGGGATCTCGATTTTCTCATAAATCGTTGGCGTCGTTCATGGTGAACTATTGCCCGACTACGAACAGATCAAGGATGGTAGGATGCCCAAGCGATGAAACATCCAACGGTCAACCAATCCGTCTAGAGACTCGCAAAAACACAAGCACATGTGAGGGGAAAAGCAGAGACGGGGAAGGAGAAGACAAGGGATGAAACATGATCCACCATGACGAAGGCCAAGATGGATGATACTGAGAAAGGAAACGAGACGCTAAGGGAACCCTAGGACGCTAACAATACTTTTTTCAAAAAAATTATCATATTCTACTTAAACATGATTGAATTTTTTTTATTTATCATGCTTGATTGACTTTTAAACTGCACTTGTAATATTATGAGATTGGAGCAAAATTTATGTCTTTGAATCAAAGTACTAATAATATATACATGGATAGTTAATAATGAATTTTTCTCACCATGAGAATTTTTTATGTAATGTAAATGTTAGAATATGACAGATTAATACATCTATATATATATATATATATATATATATATATATATCTCAAAACCACATCGTAGCTGAAACAATAATTTTCACAACGAATTGAAAAATTCCTTTTTTCACAATGAATCGAGACGTCACAAATCAGATCCATTTAGTGACAATGTACAATTGGTAATTGAAAATAGTATTTCATGGTGACTTCTATCGTCACATAAATATTCAAAAGTTGTCATTCAAGATGAGTAATTTATGATGAATATTGTGTCACCATGTAAAACTATCTAGTGATGGAGGATTTTGTCACCACATAATCCTTTATGACGAACCAATTCATCACAATTTCGATGCGGTTGTGATATTAATTAACTTTGTCAGGTAATGTTAATTTTTTTTGTGACGAAACATGTCATCACGTTTAATAATTTTTTGGTGACAATGAATGCCGTTCATTGAATATTAATTTTTGTGACACATTGTTTTGTCATTATATACATCATCATTAAACGACGATTAATATTTTGTAACTATAAAACATCTATTGAATGACAAATTATATAATATGACGAATTAGTTAATGTAATTGTGACATTAAAGACGTTATTAAAATTTGATGGATTTGGTAATATTATCATTTTCTTCACCAAAATCTAATGTTTTGATGACAAAATTTGTGTTCGTCATTTAGAATATCACATTTGGTGACAAAATAAAAATTTCAGTGATAAAAGTTTGATCATTGAAGTGATGAGTTATGCATCACAAAAAAATGATATAAATGATGACACTGGTTGTTAGCGCCATCAAAGGTTAAATATTTAGTGACGAACCAAAAATATTGTCATGTATACCTTTTATCACAGGGCTATAGTGATGATCATTACGACGCTCAAATTTGTCACCTACATTCACAGGGAGGGCGCCTCCCCCAACATTTTCATTTTTACATTTTCTATATGTAAATATTGGACAAATTTTGTTGTAAAAAATTGTATTTATATAGATTTGGGACCTCAAATCTTTGGGTTCGAATTTGTGATAAAAATTCTAATTGGGAATTAACCTTTATTTTTAAAATTTTGTGGCCCAATAATATTACACACTTCAAGTTCGTAATCCAATACATCATTATGTGTATATTTATAATTCAACTTTTGTAGGCGATTTTCGTGATATGCAAGATAGATTTTCTGTATTTTACTATATTAGGATTGTAATTATATATTTTGAGATGCATAATGGTGATCAGTATTGACATTGAATTTGATGCAAAATTATACTCTCTCCTATTCAATAAATGTCTTTTGGGAAAAACACACATATTAAGGATTGTGTCAAATACCAAATATACCCTTATTTTATCATAAGTAATACTTTGGAACAAACAAATTTAATATTTCATGCATTAGTGTTAGTTGGAAAACAATAAATTTAAGGGTAATTTGGGAAAATATTTTTCTCACTAGACTTGAAAATGTGAAAAGGACATTTTTTTTGAAGTTTTTTTCATGTGTCAAAATGACATTTATTGTGAATAGGAAGTAGTAATATATATTTGATATTATTATTATTATTTATTATATAAGATAAATATTTAATTTTCCAACCGTTAGCCTCCCTCTGTCAAACCTGATCCGCCGATGGACGTGTTTGGATGTTTGTCAGTTCGTTCATATTGTAGTTTCTGATAGGATCTCTAGCTAAGAATAGTGAAATCGAGAGAGAATTGAAGAGAGAAAATAGAGAGTTCGAGAAGAAGAAGAATTTCTGATCTTATAACTGTCATAACCGTTTAACAGAATACACCATCTCTTATTTATAGACACAGCAACTCAGTTCACCAAAAGAAAAGGAAATGAATTAGCAACTCTTCAAGTAAAACACGTTTTAACAGCTGGCACTTAACAGCTGACTTGTGTAACAATACCACAGCTGACAACAATACCACATTTGACTTGTAACACCCTTAAAATTTGTCTTGTCCTCAAGACAACAAAGTGGAACTTGCGCAAAGCAATATTAGCAACATCTTCCCAGGTAGCCTCTTCGACAGGTAAATGAGCCCACCGCACCAAAGCTTCAGGAACGCCCCTATTATTCCTCTTGACCAAACGCCTATCCAAAATCGCCACCGGATGCATGACCACTTTACCTTCATCATCAAAGAGCGGTAAATCTGCAGAAACCAAGTTAGTATGGCCGACACGTTTCTTGAGAAGAGAGACATGAAACACAGGGTGAATCTTGGCCGTAGTAGGGAGTTGTAAATGAATAGCGACAAATCCAATCCATTCAATCACCAGGAACAGGCCTGCATACTTTGGACTGAGCTTCCAGAGTTTTGAGTGATGCAAGGACAACTGCCGATAAGGCTTCCATTTCAAATACACCCAATCGCCCACCTGGAACACCCGTTTCCTGTGCTTATCAGCAATCTTCTTCATACGTTCTTAGGCATACTTGAGATAAGTTTTCAAGCGTTGTTGGATGAGTGCTGCATTTGAATAGTCCGCTTCGGCTCCAACCACCGTAAATTGTAAATCCCGAGGTAAGGCTAAGCAGAGGTAGGCTTGTAGCCATACAAAGCCTCAAAAGGGGACATATTGATAGCGGTGTGATGACATGTATTGTAGCGATTACTCAAAGATATGGTAACCAATGAAACCACTGTTTAGGATTCAAACCACACATACTCCGGAGGTATGATTCGAGGCATTGATTAACCCGCTCAGTTTGGCCATCCATCTGAGGGTGATAAGAGGTGCTCAAATGGTGTTCCACACCCAAAGCTTTGAATAAATGTTGCCGAAACTGGCTAGTAAAAATCTTATCACGATCAGTGACAAGAGACGAGGGCAGGCCATGCAACCTGTACACTTGATCAATGAAAAGTTGGGCCACGGTAGATGCTGTGTAAGGATGCTTTAGGGCAACAAAATGAGAAGTGAATCTATCCACAATCACCAAAATAACATTCATACCCCCTGACTGCGGAAGTTGATCAATAAAATCCATAGTGAGGTGTTTCCAGGCTTGGTTTGGTATAGGGAGTGGCTGCAGAAGACCAACTGATTTCTGAGTTTCATGTTTGCACAATCGACATCGATGACAACCTTGTACCATAGCAATCACCTTGACTTTAAGAGCAGGCCACCAAAAATGGCTTTGATTCTCTCGCAAAAAATGTGATCATTCCGAATGACCTCCTTTCGTGGAAAAATGCATATATTGAATAATCTTATTTCTCAAGTCAGTAGCTTCTCCTACGTACAATCGCCCTTTATACCTCAACAACCCCTCCTTGTAGGAAAAATAAGAAACAAACAGAGGATGAGTGACACATTCAGTGATAGCCTCCTGAGCAAGTGCATCTCCGACATAGGTTTGCTGTAACTCCCCAACCCAGGTTGGCTGCAAAAGAACAACTGCACAACAATGTGGGATTTCCCCTTCTCTTCTTGATAAAGCATCGGCCACATTATTTTCAGTACCCTTCTTATATTCAATCTTATAATCATACCCCAACAACTTCGTCATGTACTTGTGTTGTAATGGCGTAGATATCTTTTGCTCAAGAAGATATTTCAAACTTTGGTGATCAATTTTAATAATAAACTGACCATGTAGCAGATAAGCCCTCCACTTATCAATGGCCATAATGATAGCCAAGAATTCTTTTTCATAAATGGATAATCCCAGGTGTTTGGGGCTTAGAGACTTACTCAAATAAGCCAAAGGATGCCCTTCTTGCATCAGCACAGCTCATAGGCCTGAGTAACACGCATCTGTCTCCACCACAAAAACCTTTGCAAAATCTGGTAATTGCAAAATAGAGAGCGATAATCATGGCCTCTTTTAAGGAATTAAAGGTTGTTTTCGCATTAAAATCCTAAATAAATTTCCCTTTCTTCGTAAGATTGGTAAGGGGTTTAACTATAAGCCCGTATCCCTTTATGAATTTTCTGTAGTAACCTGTGTGCCCCAAAAAACCCCTCAATGACTTCACATTTTGTGGTGTGCCATTCCCTAATTGCTTGTATCTTTTGTGGGTCAGCCTCAACCCCACTCCCACTAATTATATGGCCCAAATACTCTACTTTATCTTGACCAAAGCTGCATTTTGAGGCCTTAGCAAATAATTGATTCTCCTTCAAGACAACCAACACCTTCTCCAAATGAATTTTATGCTCCTCCATAGTCCTGCTATATATTAGAATATCATCAAAGAAAACTAGCACGAATTGTCTCAAGTAAGGCCTGAACACTTGATTCATCAAGGATTGGAAAGTAGCAGGAGCATTTGTTAAACCAAAAGGCATCACTTTAAATTCATAAAGCCTTGAGACAGTGACAAAAGCATTTTTTTCAATATCATCAGGATGGACTCTAATTTGATGATAGCCAGCTCTCAAGTCTATCTTGGAAAAAATAGTTGCTCCACCCAGCTCATCTAGTAAATCATCAATCAAAGGAATAGGAAAGTTATCTTTGATTGTAAGAGAATTCAACTTCCCGTAATCCACACAAAACCTCCATGTACTATATTTCTTTTTTACTAATGTAATTGAGAAGAAAAAAAGGCTATATCGCTTTGAATAACTCCACTCTATAAAGCATCTCTTGTACCATTTTCTCAATCTACATTCATTGCAAATAAGTGGTACCTATAGGGGTGCATCTTGAAAGGAATCGTGCCTGTTTGAGTGGAATTTTGTGATCATGACTCCTTGTAGGTGGTAAGTTGTTAGGAGTATCAAATACCTCCTTATAGGTAGTCAAGAGAGGGTATAAAGCTTCATGACTCTTTACATCGATCCTCACTCATTGCTGCTTGAAATTAGGCAAAGACACCCAAACACTGTTGTCTTCCCTTTCTGAAAGATTTTCTTAAATTCTGATCCACTCATCAATCTTAATGCCATGTCTCCTCTAACCCCTTGCAAAACAACTTCCCCATGTTGCCCTTTGAAGTGTATTTTTTGCTGTGCAAAATCAAATGTAATAGGTCCCAATTGTCTTAGAAAATCCACACCAATCACCATGTCACAACCTCCTAGTTTCAACAACCGCACTGGAGCTGTAAATTTGCATCCTCCCATATGCCAAATAAACTTGGAACATTTAGTATTACAGTTAATCTTATTGCCATCTGCCACAGTGACAGTCATGGGAGTTGTAAACTTCTCCACGCATCCTACTCTCTTAGCTGTAGCTGGATCCAGAAAACTGTGAGTACTACCAGTATCAACCAATATAGACAATTGTTGTTTCCCACTGGCTCCTATCACTTTAATGGTATCTGGTGCAGTTTGCCCCACCAATGCACTCACAGAAATGTGATACTCCTCCTGTTGGTCCTCGTCCTCCCGAAGTTCGACCTCCTCTTCCTATTCCAAATCCTCACACATGATCACAAATATTTTTTTGCACCGGTGACCCAAGCGAAACGGTTCGTCACAGTTAAAGCATAAGTTCTTCTTTCTTCTAGACTCCAATTCTTCAGGGGAAAACTTCTTTATAGGTGGTAATTTATCTAGATTACCTCCCGTAGTCATAACATTTCTGTTTCTCATCATTCCTCCACCATCACTAGTTCCTCCCTTCCAGAATCCAGAATTTGCATTGGATAAAAATGTAGGAGTTGTTCTGTTCCCTTTAAATGTGTTGCTTACTCTCATTTCCTGCTTTCTGGCTAATTGCATTGCATCCAGGAGAGTTTTTGGTTGCAATAATTCCAACATCTGTCTGATATCTTCCTTGAGTCCACTAATAAAACTTTCCACGAAGTATTCCTCCGAATGGTTTTTATTCACCCTTTCCAACATGAAGGCCCTCAATTCCTCAAATTCGACAATGTAATCCAAAACAGATCCCCCTTGTTTCAGTTTATTAAATTGTCCAATTAAGTGATTCCCTTCCATATTCAGAAATCGATCCAACACCATTGATAAAAACCTATCCCATGACATATTCTCCCTTCCCTCTATGTACTCCAAATACCAGTGATCCGCTATTGCCTCCATGTTCATCCCAGCCATAACAATCTTCTCAAAATCTGATAGATTATTATAAAAAAATATTTGTTGCATTTCCTCAACCACAATCGAGGATTCTCCCTTGTAGGTCCCAAGGGGTGTGAGTGTAAGGTTTAGAAGGGGGGGTTGAATAAACCTTACCAACTTTTCGATTTAGTCCTTTTAAAACGTTCATAGTTAATATTTCACAGCTGAGCCCTTGATGGACAGCTAAGTTAGTTAATCAGCAGAGTTAGTCACTCAACAGACTCGACTGAGCTGTTGATAGAATAACTCAGCTGTTTTGACTAAAGACTTAACTCGACTGTGATATATTTTTAGCGAAGACTTAACACCCTTGAATTTGGTTAAGTTTGTTTTAATACTTGGTCTTAGTACTTTGTTGATTATCAATTGGATAGCAAATTTATCAGCAGATATTAAAGCAATATGCAGAAATTAAAGAACTGAAATGTAAATGACACAATAAGTTTTTATAGAGGTTCGAAGATGGGGTAATTCTTCTACTCCTCTCTTCTCCAACTCCTAGAGGAATCCACTAAGTATTGATCAATATACAAAGTGGTCAACAGTCCAGATACAAGTCTTGATCACACAGCTGACTTGATCCTTTGGGACTCGATCCTGGAGATGCCTTGGTCACATAGCGGCTTCTCGACGACTCAGCTTCTTCACAGGTATTTGCCTTTGCTACTACAACCCACTTGCTCAAGCTTCTTGGATTTGATCACGAAGCCCTCCAAAAAACTTGAGACTGGTTCGACCTTGAACCTTCCTACAATCCTCCGTGGAATGTAGACCCCTTGATTCTTCAAATGTTTCATCTTCAACTGATTAGAGTTGTCTTTTTCCTTCACAGGTGAGTGTTGGATTGATTTCCTTCGTAATGTAGGCTTGAGGATTAAATTTGAATGACTTGAGAGTAATTTTTGGTTACAGTTCGAATGTTAGCTTGAATGTTCGTGGTTCAGGTAACCTTCTCTCAGAGTGATTCCTCAGGCTTTTATAGTGATCTTTCAAAAATCTGCCCGTTGAAGAGATAGGCTTATTGTCAAAAGACACTTGTGGTCGTTGGCTTGTCTTATTGCGATCCTTGGAATTGACATTTCCTCGTATGAATGATTCTTGACTTTTCGTAGTTCGACACTGGTGCGTGCTTCCCATTGGTTTATTTCTTTTGCACGCTCGGGATCGAGCACTTTAAGAAAGGCAAGATATGGAAGTATTACTTGTTTAATGAATTTCCTTGACTTACGGCAACGGATCTCTTTCGATTATCTATACTTGATTGCATTTTCTTAACTTCCCCAGGTGACTTGAGTGCGACTTCCAATCATGGATGACTCTTTCCGTCACTTCAAATTGAGACTTGGCTATTTGTCTTGAGTTGACTTGACCGATACTTCACTCGATTGTATCTCGATTTGCACCTTGATCGAGTTCTGTCTTCTCTTCTTTGCCACACTCCGCCTCGCAATGAGTCTTCCTTCAAGTCTCCGGTTGTCTTCTTGCATGTTCAGCATAGTGACTTGACTCACTCGACCAGCCCTATCTATTACAATACAATTTACAACAAAAATGGGGTGCCAACTTTCTATTCTAAGTTTTACATGGCATTCATCAAAATCTAAAAATAATTTCCCAACAATTTCCACACTTTATTCCTTTCAAACCGATTGACTCTTCTTGCATGGCTTGAATCCAATGTGTGTCATCCAAAGCTTGTGACACATCTTTTGGCTCTATTTGTGAGATAAAGCAAGTGAACATAGCTTCTTGTTGGGTTACGGATCAGTTTTTACACCTTCTCTTACATCTCCAATGATTAGTTAAGTGGATGGTCTCTCACCATCTTACATCAAAGTTGGAGTAAGTTAGCCGATTGATCGTCTTGCGGTGTGTTATTTTGATCAACTCTCTCATCATCACTTTAAGTTTGCAGATTTTTGTTGTCTTTGAGACTCAGCTATCTCATCTTCATCTGGACTTATAATTCCAGCTTCAGCTTCAACATAGGGACACTTCTGCATGGTTGGTTGATTCATCTTATCAACTAACTCTTCAATGTCTTCTCCATTTACATTGGGTTCATCAAACACTACATGGATGGATTCTTCGTAACCATTGTTCTCTTGTTGAGCACTCTGTAGGCTTTGATTTCAGCTGAGTATCCTAAGAAGATACCTTCATCAGCTTTAGCATCAAAAGCCTTTAAATTATCTTTGTCATTGTTATGGATGAAGCATTTGCATCCAAATATTCTAAAATATGCAACATTTCGCTTTCTCCTGTCCAAATCTCATAGGGAGTCTTTGTCAATTTGTCTTTTATCATGCATCTATTTTGAGTATAGCATGTGTTTATGCTTGACTAAAATCTTTTAGCGACCACCTTCAGCCTAACATGGTCTTCTTGCCGCTTCTTTGAGAGTTCTATTCCTTCTTTTCGCAACTCCATTCATTGTGGAGTCCTTGTCGCAGATAATTCATGATCAATACCATTTTCAATACGATCTTGAGTTATTATACCATTGACAAACTCGGTTCTCTCATCGAGATCTTATTTTGATAATGGTTTGACTCTTCTCATTTTGGATTCTCTTCATCAATGTGGTAGTTTCGCAGAGTTTTTTTTCTTACACATGAATATTGTCCATGTATATCTTGAGTAGTCATCTACTACCACCAAGGTGTATTTCTTCCCACTTATGTCGGTGGTTCAATGGACCAAATAGATCCATATGTAGCAGGTCAATATTCTTATTGAAGATGGACATGTCTTTTCTTTGAATGATGATTTGATCTGTTTTCCCATCCGACATGCATCACATATACTCTCCTTCTTGTATCTCGAGTCCGGAAGTCCTTCCACAAGATTACTTCTTGCAAGTTTGTTAATAGTTTTGAAGTTCAAGTGACTTAGCTTCTTGTGCCACGTACCAACTTGATTGGTGTGCTCTTTGCCGAAAACAAGTGCTCGGTGTTGCGATTGACCAATCTACCACATACATGTTCTTTTATCGCATCCTTACAACACTATTTCATTAGTTTCAGTGTCCTTGATTTGGCATACACCCATATTGAATCCAACATTGTAGCCTTTGTCACGAGTTGACTTATGCTTAGCAAGTTGAAATTGAGGCCTTCAACATATGCAACATCCGTAATTTCTAATCCATTTTTCTTGATGGATCCAATGCCTCTTATTTCTCCTGGAGCATCATTTCCTCCAAATATGACTTTTGCACCTCTAACCTCTTTGAATTTTGATAGATTTTTCTTGTTTCGTCATGTGTCCTGGAGCGATACTATCCATGTACCAGGTTCCTTGGCACTCACGCTCCTTGAACCGCAATCAAGGAAATTATATTTTAGGCACCCATACTTGCCTGGGTCCTGAGGGGTTAGTATTGTAAGATGATCCAACCAACCTATAGCCACATGG
Source organism: Rehmannia glutinosa (assembly GCA_016081115.2). Classification (NCBI taxonomy): domain Eukaryota; kingdom Viridiplantae; phylum Streptophyta; class Magnoliopsida; order Lamiales; family Orobanchaceae; genus Rehmannia; species Rehmannia glutinosa. The sequence goes on from CM071934.1 coordinate 88,162,496, forward strand.
TTTGACTCTAAGAGGTTGCCATCTATCAGTGACAAATTGCTTGGGGGTTCTAGCTTCATACAACTGTCTCTTTTGTCTGTATGCCTGTGCATGTGTTTCAACAATCGCCTTCTTTGGGTAGTCGTGATATTTCTGAGTGTAGTGTGTAGGTGCATATGTGTGCTGATGATAGCTCTTATGCCTTTGGAATAGCCTTTCTTTGAGTTCTAGGCCTTTGCCACTTAAAGCTTATATTCCATAGGTCGTTCTTCGATAGTTCACATTATTTCAATCGACTTGGCTTGGGTACTTTCTACCATTCCCATCATATGTATTTCTTTCATAGACCTTATGGGGCTTTTGGTAGCTGTTTCTTCTTACTGAGTATCTCTGTTTGGAGTTTCTTTGAGGAACTCGGCATTTGGATTTTTTCTCAATTGCCCTCTCAACATACTCAATTGGTACATTTTCCTTTTCCTTTATAACCAAGGCCGGTTTGCTTGTGATTGTGCTTTGGAGTAAATGTGTGTGCACCATTTGGAGTTTTGGTTTTTGGAGATGCTTCATTACTTGAAGATCCTTTTTCCAAAATCACTTTTGGAGATTGACATAGTATAGAGGAGTTAAATCCTAAGCCTGTCTTATCTCCGCATTCTCTTTGACTCATAATAAGATCATCCAAGGATTTAGATGCCTTAGTAAATGAGGCAATCACATTTTTGAGGTCATTCTCCCTCTTTTCTATAGCAGCTATCTCTCGCTATTAACTTAGCCTTTTCAAATTTTTAGACTTTTATTCTCATCGGCCTATTTGACTTAGAGTACTCGGCTCCTTAGTCAATTTTGTGAGTTTGGCTCTTGAGTAGAAATTTTTTTCTCATTTAGTAGTGTGTGTGAGGATTTAATGTATTCAAAATCTTTCATCATTTTGCCTAATGAATCATAAAGATCAGTGGGTGATGAAGTGTGTGTGTCACAATCACTATCACTAGTATCTGAGTGTGCTGAGTTAGACAGATCAAGGCTTCTTCTCAAAATTCACTTGAGTAGTCGGTTTCACTAATCTCCGAGTCTGCTTTGTGGTAGTTTTGCACCAACATTGCCTTTCTCTTTTCCTGTCTTCTTTCTCTCAAGACTTTTCTTTCCTCTTCATTCCCTGTATTTGTTGACTACAGGATATGGCATTCAATGGCATAGTGATGACCGGGTTGTCTAGGTTCAGATAGATTTTCAACTTTTTGATCGAGCTTCTTTCCATCCTTGGATTGTCGGGTTCTTTGATATTCAACTTTTTGATGCTCTGCTCTCTTGGGTGGTCTTTCTTCCCTTGACTTGGAGGAGTCGAGTGTCTTCGGAGGATTCACCTTTGCTTCTTTTGTAATTCTTATTCAAGAACTTGTTAAACCTTTTAACCATCAGGTCACGATCTCCTCTTGGTCAATGACTTCTTTGACCTCAGCTCTTTGCCATCCTTAACAATTAGAGCAACTATTTTGGCACAACTGCTTTCCTCTTCCTCTTTGTGTGTTCACTTTTAAGATTTGAGTGGCCCATCTTCTATTACTATCCACATTTCATCGTGTAATTTGATAGATGAGCCTCGCATACGAATTTTCCAATCATCAAATTCTTCAATTGTGAACATAGGGATGCGTGTCAAATTTGCTTCCATGATAATAACTTTTCTTGAATAAAAGAGTTTTGAAAGATCAAGTGCTAAAACAACCTTTGGAAAATTTGAAGATCTAGTTCGTGACCGGCGGAAGGCTCAATGAACCAACCGCCCGATACCACTTGTAGGTCCCAAGGGTGTGAGTGTAAGGTTTAGAAGGGGGTGGTTGAATAAACCTTACCAACTTTTCGATTTAGTCCTTTTAAAACGTTCGAGTTAATATTTCACAAATTTGAGTCCTTGATGGACGGCTAAGTTAGTTAATCGCCAGAGTTAGTCACTCAACAGACTCGACTCGAAATGTTGATAGAATAACTCATTTATTTTGACTAAAGACTTAACTCGATTGTGATATATTTTCATTGGAAGACTTAACACCCTTGAATTTGGTTAAGTTTGTTTTAATACTTGGTTTTAGCACTTTGTTGATTATCAATTGGATAGCAAATTTATCAAAGATATATTAAAGTAATATGCGTAAATTAAAGAGTGAAATGTAAATGACACAATAAGTTCTTTATAGAGGTTCAAAGATGGGGTAATTCTTCTACTCTTCTCTTCTCCAACTCCTGGAGGAATCCACTAAGTATTAATCAATATACAAAGTGGTTAATAATCCGTGATACAAGTCTTGATCACACGGTGACTTGATCCTTTGGGACTCACCGAGATGCCTTGGTCACACAACTGGTTTCTCGTACGACTCAGCTTCTTCACAGGGCAACTGCCTTGCTACTACAACCCACTTGCTCAAGCTTCTTGGATTTGATCACGAAGCCCTCGAAACAACTTGAGACTGGTTCGACCTTGAACCTTCCTACAATCCTCCGTGGAATGTAGACCCCTTGATTCTTCAAATGTTTCCTCTTCAACTGATTGAAGTCGTCTTTCCTTCACAGGTGAGTGTTGGATTGATTTCCTTCGTAATGTAGGCTTGAGGATTAAATTTGAATGACTTGAGAGTAATTTTTGGTTACAGTTCGAATGTTAGCTTGAATGTTCATGGTTCAGGTAACCTTCTCTCAGAGTTCTGACACAGGTGCAGTGCTTCCCATTGGTTTATTCTTTTTGCACGCTCTCGGGGTGAGCACTTTAAGAAAGGCAAGATGGAAGTATTACTTGTTTAAGTAATTTCCTTGACTTACGTGCAATGGATCACTTTCGATTATCTATACTTGATCGCATTTTCTTAACTTCCCAGGTGACTTGAGTCACCTTCCATCATTGGATGACTCTTGTCACTTCAACTTGAGACTTGGTTGTCTTGAGTTGACTTGACCGATACTTCACTCGATTGTATCTCACCGCACCTTGATCGAGTTCTGTCTTCTCTTCTTTGCCACACTCAGTGCCTCGCAATGAGTCTTCCTTCAAGTCTCCAGTTTGTCTTCTTGCATGTTGAGGCATAGCCGACTTGACTCACCGACCAACCCTATCTATTACAATGCAATTTACAACAAAAATGGGGTGCCAACTTTCTATTCTAAGTTTTACATGGCATTCATCAAAATCTAAAAATAATTTCCCAACATCCCCACTAAACTTGGGGAATTCGAACTTAGGTATCCTTGCATTACCAATATTCACATTTTCATTAATTCTGTCTGGAGGTGTAACTAGTAATCTGGCATCATTTCGAGCTCTATTGTGCATAGCTGATGAATTAGCAGCATTAATATTGGGAATCGTATTTCCTTACCTACCATAGATGCAATTTCTTTGATTGCTTCTCCCATCTTTTTCGCTATTATCTCTTCCACTGTGTGAGTGAATTCGTCCATTCGCATTGTCATATCTTCAAATTGCTTCTTTATGGCCTCGATATGTATATTGATTTTGTGCGAGCTCAACCAATTGTGTTTCTGTTGTATCCATCCGACTGGTGTTTTTCGCCATTTGATCAGAGTATGCGCATGTAACTACTGGCTCTGATACCAAATGATAGGATCTCTAGCTAAGAACATAAAAATCGAGAGAGAATTGAAGAGAGAAAATAGAGAGTTCGAGAAGAAGAAGAATTTCTGATCTTATAACTATCATAACCGTCTAACAGAATACACCATCTCTTATTTATAGACACAACAACTCAGCTCACCAAAAGAAAAGGAAAGGAATTAGCAACAATTCAAGTAAAACACGTTTTAACAGCTGGCACGTAACAGCTGACTTGTGTAACATTACCACAACTAACAACAATACCACAACTGACTTGTAATAGTATCCAACATATTAATCGTGCTTGTGAATGTACTAAATAATATTTGTGTAATAGTAGATTCATGCATATTAAATAGAACGGTGTTGTCTCAAATTGAAGTGCCAACCGCTTCGAGCCAATGACGCCGCGATGCGGTCGAGGCACGAGGAAGGAAGCTGCGCCCGGGAGTTAACACTGGCATCGAAGCGCAATCCATGGAGTTGAGACTCCGGTGGATGCCACTCGAAAGACCCAAGACATACCGACATCAAAGGGATCGCCCAGCCTCGCCTGCAGATTGAGGCTGCAGGAGGTAATGAAGGCCAACGGGAGGTTGAGACTCTCAAAGGGCAGAGAGACGCACGCAGTAACATCCCTCTTACTATCATTGATCCATCCGAAAAGGAGATAAGTGCTCTTCACGATTCCCAAGATAACCCTCGATGTAACCTTTCTAGATCCTCGAAGTGAAGACGGCCGAGTCATCCCCTATTGCTGATCCAAAAGACTCAGCTGAGGATGTTCTTCCAAGCACGCGTAAGTCTGACCTTAAGGCTACTCGCCAACCATTTAATTTTGATGATGAGCCACCCATGGAAATCTCATCATCGTCCGATGGCGCTTCTGATATGGCCGAGGACCAGTCAACTCATGTGGAGAAACCAGCTGAGACCGACAAAGCTGTTAAGACAGCTGAGGCTCAGCAAGCTGGGTCAACTTCACAAAAGACCACAGCTGAAACAGAGTCAATTGCGCAGGCTCCCCAAGCTGCAGCATGATCGACTCCACTGGGAACTGGACAAGCACAAGTTGTCATTGAGCAGATTCCTGTTGCCCGTGATGATCCTTTTGTAGAATCATTTCCCTTATCTCTGGAAGTACCTGACCTTCCTGAAGAATCAACTTGAGATCAAGAACACTTCCATAAACCTGATCCTGTTATTCCAAGACACCATCATCCCAACAGACTTTGACTTTGACGTGCTTGGCGCCTTGGTGAGACAAAGAATGACAGTGAGGTTCGGGAAGTTTTCAAGGCCATATTTGCAGAGATAGAAAAGATGGAGAGGCACCAGGCCTCACTGGACATGAGGCTAGATAACAGAGACGCAAACCTTACTGCCGATCTGCGAGACATAATTATCAGGATCCGGGAATGGTGGCAACAATAGCAGACCATGTGCGTAGAACAAGCTCGATATTTCAGGACATTGTTCAATAAATTGCTAGGCTGGCGGGCTGAGAATGCTGATGCAAAGACAAGAATGCAAGAGCACATCGAACGAATGCATGAATCTCACACCACAGAGATGCAGCTGCTGCGTGAATATAATAAGAAAGAGCTCCTGCGCGTAGAGGAGAAATTGGATCGGAAGTTTAGCCTCCTCATGGTTTGAAATGAAGTCGGTAACAATGCAATTTGAATCCAATGCCACCCGCTCCTTGCAGCTGTGTTCACTTTTAAGATTTGGAGTGGCCCATCTTCTATTACTATCCACATTTCATCATGTAATGCTGATAGATGAGCCTGCACACGAATTTTCCAATCATCAAATTCTTCAATTGTGAACATAAGGATGCATGTCAAATTTGCTTCCAAGATAATAACTTTGCTGAATAAAAGAGTTTTGAAAGATCAAGTGCTAAAACAACCTTTGAAAAATTTGGAGATCTAGTTCAGTGACCAGTGCGGAAGGCTCAATGAACCAACCGCTCTGATACCACTTGTAGGTCCCAAGGGGTGTGAGTGTAAGGTTTAGAAGGGGGGGTTGAATAAACCTTACCAACTTTTCGATTTAGTCCTTTTAAAACGTTCAGAGTTAATATTTCACAGTTGAGTCCTTGATGGACAACTAAGTTAGTTAATCAGCAGAGTTAGTCACTCAACAGACTCGACTGAGCTGTTGATAGAATAACTCAACTGTTTTGACTAAAGACTTAACTCGATATATTTTCAGCGGAAGACTGAACACCCTTGAATTTGGTTAAGTTTGTTTTAATACTTGGTTTTAGAACTTTGTTGATTATCAATTGGATAGTAAAATTATCAGCAGATATTAAAGTAATATGCAGAAATTAAAGAGCTGAAATGTAAATGACACAATAAGTTTTTATAGAGGTTCGAAGATGGGGTAATTCTTCTACTCCTCTCTTCTCCAACTCCTGGAGGAATCCACTAAGTATTGATCAATATACAAAGTGGTTAACAGTCCAGATACAAGTTTTGATCACACAACTAACTTGATCCTTTGGGACTCAGTCTGGAGATGCCTTGGTCACACAGTTGGCTTCTCGTATGACTCAGCTTCTTCACGGGGCAGCTGCCTTACTACTACAGCCCACTTGCTCAATCTTCTTGGATTTGATCACGAAGCCCTCCAAAAAACTTGAGATTGGTTCGACCTTGAACCTTCCTACAATCCTCCGTGGAATGTAGACCCCTTGATTCTTCAAATGTTTCCTCTTCAACTGATTGAAGTCGTCTTTCCTTCACAGGTGAGTGTTGGATTGATTTCCTTTGTAATGTAGGCTTGATGATTGCTAAATTTGAATGACTTGAGAGAAATTTTTGGTTACAGTTCGAATGTTAGCTTGAATGTTCGTGGTTCAGGTAACCTTCTCTCAGAGTGCCTCCTCAACCTTTTATAGTGATCTTTCAAAAATCTGCCCGTTGAAGAGATAGGCTTATTTCCAAAAGACACTTGTGGTCGTTGGCTTGTCTTGTTGCAGTCCTTGGAATTGACATTTCCTCGTATGAATGATTTTTCAGCTTTTCAGAGTTCTGACACAGGTGCAGTGCTTCCCATTGGTTTATTCCTTTTGCACGCTTCTGGGACTGAGCACTTTAAGAAAGGCAGTATGGAAGTATTACTTGTTTAAGTAATTTCCTTGACTTCTGTGCAGCGGATCTCTTTCAGTTATCTCGACTTGACTGCATTTTCTTAACTTCCCCAGGTGACTTTAAGTCAGCTTCCAATCATTGGATGACTCTTCTGTCACTTCAACTTGAGACTTGGCTGTCTTGAGTTGACTTGACTGATACTTCACTCAGCTGCACCTTCAGTCGAGTTCCTGTCTTCTCTTCTTTGCCACACTCAGCTGCCTCGCAGCGGAGTCTTCCTTCAAGTCTCCAGTTATCTTCTTGCATGTTCAGGCATAGCTGACTTGACTCAGCTCGACCATCCCTATCTATTACAATGCAATTTACAACAAAAATGGGCTGCCAACTTTCTATTCTAAGTTTTACATGGCATTCATCAAAATCTAAAAATAATTTCCCAACAATTTTCCCCTTTTTGATGATGCCAAAACTTAAAACATTCATACAATAATTAAACAGCAAAGATACGTACAGACAATGTAGAATCACGGAATGTATGCATAGAATCAATCTTTTATTGATCATAACATCCTTGTTCTTTACACAGCTGTTTACAGAGTGTATCAAAGCATAAACAGAACTTAAGGTAATCATGTTGTTCTATATCTACGCAAGTATGGAAATTGTATAATTTTTATTCGATGTACAGAAGACTTACATAAAGATGTATTTACATAGCAAAATACATGAAGGGGTGGACAACAACACTTCATCTCCTTTGCCTCCTTCTTTCCTCTTCTTGACTCTGTCATCTTCGACCTTTTTCTCTTCTTTCTCATCTTCACCGCCTTCTTTTTTCTCATAAGCTCTTCTCGCGCCTTCATCTCTTCTTTTTCTTTCTTGTCTTTCCTCCCATAGCTGAGTTTGTCTTCTATTTTCTTCTTCAATTCTCTTCACATACTCAAAGATTGTTTTTAGCCACTTGTAGGTTAGCTTACGTCAAATCCAGCCCAATAGATCCCCTCCTTTCTTGCCTGGATCTATGTACTCAATGTTTTTGGCGCAGAGGTCAGGTCTCAAACCTCTTCCTCCACCATCGCTTTTCCTCTTCCTCCGGGCGTGTATCCGCATCGGGCCTTCTTTTTCCCAATTGAGTGACTAGCAAAGTGACAAGAGAGTGATCGCGAGTCCGCCGCTGTCGTCGCCTTCTTCACATAGTTTGAGACCTTTTTCCCAAGACAAATCCCAGGTTTGAGCCATGGACATATTTGCGAAGTAACCTTCAGATGCGAGCGTCTTGAATTCATCAACAGATCTTGGCTTGTTTCCGACATCTGAAATGGCATAGGTGTCTCTGTCTATTGGAATGCCTCCATATTGTTTCAGAACATCCATAACTCGAGCATCCATCTTTCCTTCCACTTCCTTCATCCCCGCTTCAACTATCTTTTCTTTTCACCATGGGTATGCAGAGTGTTGGAGTGGCAGAGTCATCGGGATTTTGCTGATGATATCAGATGTGACAAGACCTTGTTGGGGGGTTTTAGCAATCATCAAGGTCATATTTTTCGAACCTTCCCCCTCAACAGATTTTCCTTTCTTCTCTCTTCTCTCTTCCTCAGCTGTCTTTCCCTTCACAGCTGCGTCCTCCTTTTCGATTTGAGATCCTTTCAACGCCTTTAGGTATTCCTCTTCCCCTTTTGGCATCATCAAAGGAGAGAGGAACCCCTGGAAACAAGCTAGCAATCATGAAGTCTAAGCGGATGATAGCTGAGTTATGCTTTGAATCTACTGTGGAGTATGCTGCACGGAATTCGTAGCGGGTGGGGTTGGATTCAGATGTTACCAACTTCATTTCAGCCATGAGGAGGCTAAAATTCCGATCCATGTTCTCCTCTACGCACAAGAGCTCTTTCTTATTATATTCACGCAAGCAATGCGAGATCTCTCGTGGTGTGAGATTCATGCATTCGCTCGATGTGCTCTTGCATTCTTGTCTTTGCATCAGACATTCTCGATCCGCCCGGACTAGCAATTTATTGAACAATGTCCTGAAATATTGATCTTGTTCTACGTGCATGGTCTGATGTTGTTGCCACCATTCCCGGATCCTGACAATTATGCCTCGTAGATCGGCAGTAAGGTTTGCGTCTCTGTTATCCAGCCTCATGTCCAGTAAGGCCTGGTGCCTCTCCATCTTTTCTATCTCTGCAAATATGGCCTTGAAAACTTCCCGAACCTCAGTTGTCACTTCTGTCTCAGCTGGCGGCCAAGCAGCGTCAAAGTCAAAGTCTGCTGGGACGATGTTGTCTGTTGGAATAGCAGGATCAGGTTTATGGAAGTCTTCTTGATCTCTAGTTGATTCTTCAGGAAGGTCAGGTACTTCTAGAGAGAAGGGAAATGATTCTACAAAAGGATCATCACGGGCAACAAGAATCTGCTCAATGATAACTTGTGCTTGTGCAGTTCCCGGTGGAGTCGATCCTGCTGCAGCTTGGGGAGCCTGCGCAGTTGACTCTGTTTCAACTGTGGTCTTTTGTGAAGTTGACCCCTTTGCCGAGCCTCACTGTCTTAACAGCCTTCGGTCTCATTTGGTTTTTCCACATGAGTTGGTGGTCTCGGCCATATCGAAGCATCATCGGACGATGATGAGATTTCCATGGGTGGCTTATCATCAAAATTAAATGGTTGGCAGTAGCCTTAAGGTCGACTTACTCGTGCTTGAAGAACATCCTGGTGAGTCTTTTGGATCGACAATAGGGGATGACTAAAGCTTCCGTCTTCACCTTCGGATCCCGTAAAGGTTACATCGGGGTTATCTTAGGAATCGTGAAGAGCACTTATCTCCTTTTCGATGGATCAATGATAGTAGGAGGGATGTTCTGTCGTCCATCTCTCGTACCGAGAAGTCTCAACCTCCCGTTGGCCTTCATTACCTCCTGCAGATCTCAAGCTGCCGTGAGGCCTGGACAATCCCTTCGATAGTGTCACCGTCTTGGGGTCTTCGAGGTGGCATCCACCGGAGTCTCAACTCCATGGATTGCGCTTTGCCTGCCAGTGTTAACTCCGGGCGCTTCCTTCCTCGTGCCTCAACCGCATCAACAGCGTCATTGGCTCGCAGAGCGGTTGGCTCTTCATTGAGACAACACCATTCTATTTAATATGCATGAATCTACTATTACATAAATATTATTTAGTACATTCACAAGCACGATTAATATGTTGGATGATATAATTTTTGATTTAAACTTAAGTGCCCCCAATCTTAGCCACTAACGGCTAAGTTATATATGGTCGACCAACTTTCCAAAACTTTTGCTAAATTGTTAAATGGTTAGTGACTTCTTTTTCACTATTACTCTCTTTAGCTTTACTTATAAAATGGTTAACTATTATTCTCCAAAATTATACACGTACAACATTCTCTCGCTATTGGCCACACCAAATTTTCATTGTTTTTCCAACATTCATATACTCAATGTTGCTTGGCTAATATATAAAATTCTCATTAGCAAAATGTACTTCTAGTGCGAGAAAGAAAACAAATATTATCACCTCCAAATTTTCAGCCTCCTATATTGATTTGAGCATTGAGTAAACTAGTGGTCGGGGTCCTCTTCGTTGCACACGAGAGCACCAACGTGTTGTCGAATCTTGGGAGAGGGATGTGCTATCAAAAAATTCACCAGTGCAGTGGGGGCGTTTCTTCTCTAAAGAGAGCGCTACGGCGTGCTTCGACTCAGGCTATCCTAAAACTTGACCCTATTTATTTTTCGGCTTGTTATTATTTTATTGTTGCTTGTTCCTAAATTAGTAGATTAATAATCCCTGCTGTTTGTGCTTAAATTTTCCAACATTTTTAGTTAGGAAATGATTTGTTTCTATTAATTTAGGATTATTTGCTACATGCCGTATATGGATTTTCTTAAGTCATTGTCTAGCAAGCCTGAAAATTTTGATGGGAAAACCTTTTTGTGTTGGCAACAACAAATGAAAATTTGAATTCTTCTTTATCTATTGCTAATGTTGAATGTTGTGATGTTTGGCATGGTAGACTTGGTCATGTGAATTCTGGAACAACAAAAAGAATGATGCATTTAAATCTTATTGCCAAGTCTTCTATTAATGTAAAAGAAAAATGTGAAATTTGTGTTCAAGCTAAGCAACCTAGAAAACCGAATAAATCAGTAGAAAAAAAAACCATGTTGCTTGGATTAATTCATAGCGATATTTGTGATAGCAATCATGTCCTGACTCGTGGTGGTAATCAATATTTCATTACTTATATTGACGATTTTTCTAAATATTGTTATGTTTATTTAATTAATGCAAAAAGAAATTTATTTGATAAGTTTAAAGAATATAAAGTCAAGTTGAAAATCACTTGAAAAGAAAATACAAATTCTTGGCTTTGATAGGGGTGGTGAATATGCTTCGATGAAATGATAGTTATTGTAAATTACATGGTATTGTGCATGAAGTGACACCTTATTCTCCCAATCTAATGGCGTGGTAAAGAAAAATAGGACTTTACTTGATATGGTGAATGCAATGCTACTTAGTTCTAGTTTGCCTAAAAATTGTTGGGATGAAGCTTTATATTCTGCTTGTTTGATTCTTAATAGAGTTCCTTATAAAAATTCTGACAAAATTCCTTATCAATTATGGAAAAATAAAAAACCTACTCTTAAATTTTTAAAAGTGTGGGGGTGCCTAGCCAAGGTTAATATTCCTATTGTCAAGAAAAGAAAAATAGGCCCCAAAACCGTTGATTGTGTTTTTATTGGCTATTCTTTAAATAGTCCTACTTATAGATTTTTGGTGTTTAATTCTGAAGTTCCTGAGATTGCCAATAATATTATTATTGAATCTAGAGATGTTTTATTTTTTGAGAATATTTTTCCTATGAAAGATAAATTGTCTAGGTTTGTTGGTGCATGTTCTAGTTCTAATGTTAATGATTCTTCTCCTACTATTTTTTTTTTGATGAGCCTGTTGAGCCTAGGAGGAGTAAAATGAGTAGAAAAGCTAAAAATTTGGTGATGATTTTTATACCTTTTTACTTGAAGATGACACTAAAACCTATAATGATGTTATGTTGTCCTTAGATGCTCCTTTATAGAAGGAAGCAGTTAATGATGAAATGAACTCTCTTATGATTAATAAAAATTGGGTTTTAACGGACCTACCACCTAGTTGTAAACCAATTGGGTGTAAATAGATTTTTAAGAAAAAGCTGAGGATTGATGGTTCCATAGAAAAATACAAGGCCAGGCTAGTTGTTAAGGGTTTTGAGCAAAAACCTGACATTGAATTTTTGACACTTTTTGTTTCTAAAATTACTACCATTAGAATGTTGATTGCTATTGCCTCTGTTTATAAACTAGATATCCATCAAATGGACGTGAAAACCGCTTTCTTAAATGCTGATTTGGAGGAGAAAATTTATATGAACCAGCCGGAAGGCTTTGTTGTGGCCGGTGAGGAAAAAAAGTAGGTAAGCTTGTTAAATCTCTTTATGGATTAAAACAGTCTCCAATACAGTGGCATGAAAAATTTGATATTGTTATAATTTCTAATGTTTTTAATATTAATAAAGATGATAAATGTGTTTATATAAAGGTTGTCGATGATACTTGTGTAATTTTGTACTTGTATGTTGATGATATTTTGATTTTTGGTAGCAATATTAATGTTATTAATGATACCAAAAAATTCTTGTCTAATCATTTTGATATGAAAGACCTTGGCCCTATTGATGTTATTTTAGGGATAAAGATAATAAGAAATGGTGATTCTATTTCTTTGTCACAATCTCATTATATTGAAAAATTATTGAATAAATTTAATTATTCCAAAGTGTGAATCCAGTATCTACTTCTCATGATCTAACTTTTAAGTTGAGAAATAATAAAGGTGCTAGTGTTTCTCAACATAAATATTCTCAAATTATTGGATCTTTATTGCATTTGATTAATCATACTAGACCGGACATTGCGTGTGTTGTTGGTAGATTAGCAAGATACACACATAGTCCTAATACTTCCCACTGGGATGCATTGAAAAGATTGTTTAAATATTTAAAAGGGACTATTGATTATGCTATTAACTTCACATGTTTTCCGATGTTTTAGAAGGTTCTGATGATGCAAATTGGATCACTAATTCGGAGGAAACAAAATCAACTAGTGGATATGTATTCACACCGGTGGAGTAATATCATGGAGAAGTGCTAAGCATTGTAATATCTCGGTCAACTATGGAGGCTGAGTTCATTGCATTAGATGCCGCGTGCACTGAGGTTGAATGGCTTAAAAGTTTTTTAAATGATATTCCTTTATTACCTAAGCCTATTCCTCCTATTTGTTTACATTGTGACAGTCAAGTTGCTATTGCTAGAGCTAAATGCAAAAATTATAATAAGAAAAGAAGGCACTTGACTGTGAGACATAAATCAATTAGACATCTAATTTCTCATGGTGTTATTTCGTTGGATTTTGTCAGGTCTGAAAACAACATTGTGGATCCACTCACAAAGGGACTGGCGCGTCAGCAAGTTTTACAATCATCGAGGGGAATGGGATTAGAGCCTATTAATTAAGTCACCGCAGTGGAAACCCGTCTTTGGAGGTATGGAGATCCCATGAACGAAGTTCAATGGGTACAAACAAAACTATAAAAGGGTGGCTTGGAAGAGAACAATATTTTAATAAATTATTTTTTTTTGCGAAAATTTTCCGACTCCCATTCCTATGGTGTTTAGTGCTCTTTATGTGACGTTTGAGGTTGAGTTTATCTCTTAATTAATCTGAAGGCATAAATTCGCGGGGTGGTTGGTCACAAGTCACCCTTGGAGGATTCACCTAAATGAACGTGGCGGTGGGGTCGCCACTGTGGGGGTGTAGGCTACTCCCTAATGACGTTCACAATTCAAGATTCCTGCGCATGACCGAAAAGTGAACCACTGATAGAACCACAATGTTTACTCATGCCGTGGTGTGTGATGTGTGTCATCTAGCCACAAGGACTTAGATTAAAACATTCATGTCTCTACTGTCCTATAGCTGGTAGTGCATTGATACTAAGTGAGGTTCAAAACTGGAAGGTACCTACACCTATTACACGGTATTATATGCTCATCTAAATTCTTAAAATATATATTTTCTGAATTTTAAATCATGTGGGGGAATGTTGGATAATATAATTTTTGATTTAAAATTAAGTGCCCCCATTCTTAGCCACTAACAGCTAAGTTATATGGTCAGACCCACTTTCCAAAATTTTTGCTAAGTTGTTGAATGGTTAAGTGACTTGTTTTTGACTATTACTCTCTTTAGCTTTACTTATAAAATGGTTAACTATTATTCTCCAAAAATACACACGTACAACATTCTACTGCTATTGGCCACACTCAATTTTCATTGTTTTTCCAACATTCATATACTTAATGGTGCTTGCCTAATATATAAAATTCGTCATTAGCAAACTGTACTTCTAGTGCAAAAAGAAAACAAATATCATCAACCACCAAATTTTTAACCTCCTATATTGATTTGAGCATTGAGTAAACTAGTGGTTCGGGGTCCTCTTCGCTGCACACAAGAGCACCAACGTGTTGTCGAATCTTGGGAGAGGGACGTGCTATCAACAAATTCACTAGTACAGTGGGGGTGTTTCCTCTCTAAAGAGAGCGCTACGGCGTGCTTTGACTCAGACTATCCTAAAATTTGACTCTTATATATTTTATTATCTTATTGTTGCTTGTTCCTAAATTAGTAGATTAATAATCCCTGTTGTTTGTGCTTAAATTTTCCAACATAATAATGTACACAAATATAACAATATTGAATGCACACAAATATAACAATATGATTAACATTTCATAAACAACATTGAATGACTATTCAAGCAAAATTAACTATTTACACAAGCATGACAGTTTATGGCTCCCAAAATTTACAAAGGCCACATCTATTAAAAAAAAATCAATTTGTTAAGCAGTTCATAAGCACCTTCACAAGCAAAACTAACCAGTTACATAAGCATGTCAACCACAACACCATTCTATTTAATATGCATAATCTAATATTATATAAATCCTATTTAGTACATTCACAATCGAGACTAAAAATGTACACAAGTATAACATATATCAGTCACAATTAAAAAATCAATATGATTAGCATTTCATAAACAACATTGAATAACTACACAAGCAAAATTAATCACTTACACAAGCATGACACTCTAGGGCCTTCAAAACTTACAAAAGCTACAATCTGTTAAAAATCATATTGATAAGTCATTTCATAAGCAACATTGAATACCTTCACAACAAACTAACGAGTTACATAAGAAAAAACCGCCACACAAAAAAACAAGACAAAACTAGTTGAATGAAAGTGAAGAAGTGGATCGAAAAAGTCGGGAATCATATCTAATAGATTGTCAATCATCAACTAGAAAATAAAATTATATTATTAAAAAGAAATTAGGAAAATACCCCCAATAAGGGGTATTAAGGAAAAATACCCCCACTTTATTAACTAATGAAAACCCCTTTCCCTACCTAAAATGTCTACTTTACCCCTAACTTAATAAAAAAAAAAAAAGAAGGAAAAAGCGTTCATTATGGCGAGTGTGCTTTTCACTAGCGGGAGATTACTTTTCACCATTACAAACCCTAGTTTCACCATTACAAGCCAAGAAAGAATCACAAACAAGATTTTCGAGCAAAGAGAGCAAGATTTATGATTTCTTCTTCAAAAGTACGAACCCTAGTAGATGCGACGCGTTTAAAGGAGGCAAAATTGAGGAGAGTTCGAAATTGAGGGACGAAAGGACCTGGGTTCAACAATAAATCTCAGTTCTTGCATCACAAATATGGATAAAGATTAGTTTTGATTGTTCTTTCGTGTAATTTTAGTGATTTTCATTTTCGCCAAATGGTTCGATTAACCAATTTTCCACGATTTTTGGAATGGGTATAATTTCAAGAGTTTTGATTTTTCGCAAGTTGTATTAGTGGGCAAACATGTGGGCATAACCGTAGGCAGTTGGGTGGGCAGTTATGTTAAATATCAAAAATTGTGGGTGGACAAGTGAACTGGACCAGAGATGGGCACTTGGGTGGGTATTTGTGTGTGCAATTGTGTGGGCAGTTGTATGGGCAGGTACATTTAATGTCAAATTTTGTGGGTGGACAAGTGAACTGAACCGGAGGTGGGCACTTGGGTGGGTATTTGTGTGGGCAATTGTGTAGATATTGACGTTCAATGTCAAATTTTATGGGTGGACAAGTGAACTGAACCGATAGTGGGAAACAGGGTGGGTATTTGCGTGGGCATTTACATTGAATGTCAAATATTGTGGGTGGACAAGGGAACTGATATTTTATATCTATTTATTTACTGCAGGGGTTCATATAATTTTCTTATGGGATGTAGTTTGGGATTGTGACATAAGTACATCTCGATGGAAGTGTACAGGGAAGCATTCCAAAACCGTTCTCTTCCTTCGAGTTCACGCCGACGTTGAATTGTTGCGGAAAGCTTATATTTTCTCTAAATTCAATCCATATGAGGGTGAAATAGAGTTGTTGTTGATTTGATTTGGCTATGAACATATTGATCCCTTGCGACCATGTCCAATCACCGATGATGACGATGTCAAGCTACTTGTTCGCATGAATAGCAAGAAGCTTTTGTCTGTTCCGGTTTGTCTGATTAGAAGGGAAAAAACAATCTTTGTAGTCAACTAGTAGCAATTAAGAGATGTTGCCAATTAAAAAGAACCTATCGTTGAAGAGGTTATGCCGTATCGTCGACCAAAAAGCATTAGACCAATAAACGCAAAATGGTTGCAAAAAGAAAATCTCATATACTTCCATATTTTGGTATGACTATGGAAGACCTTGAGAATCACCCTATGTTTTGGGAGGATGTAGATATGTCAAGTGACGATGATTGGCCTATTACTTCTGAAGGGAATGATGGTGGTGGTGTTGAAAAAGAAACTATCGTTCAAGAGGATCTACCACGCCGAGCATAACACCGATAAAGGCAAAGGGGGTTGTCAAAGAAACATCTCGGTTTTGAAGAATATTTAGGTATGACTATTGAAGACCTTGAGAATGACCCTCTGTTTTTGGAAAATGTAGATAGGTCAAGTGACGAAGATGGTGGTGGTAAACTCGGGGGTGGGCACAAAAGTCGTCCAGAGAGTAGGCATGAACATCAACCCAAAAATCGACATGATGATGGGCGGGAAGATGGTAAGCAGGAGTTCAGGAAACATTGTGGGCAGGAAAGTGGGCACAAGAATGGTGGGCAGGAGTTCAGGCAATATGATGGTGTGCAGGAAAATGGGCATAAGAATGGTGGGCAGGAGTCCCGGAAATATGGTGGACAGGATAGTAGGCATAGGAATTATGGGCAGGAAAGTGGGCATGAAGGTAGGAATGAGGGTGGGCATACTGGGCATAATAGTCAATCATGCAAAAGAAATTCTGTGGAAACTGGGCACAGTGGTGTGGGGCCTATGAGCAATCAAACAAGCAGTTGTAACTCTATATCAGTAGATGATTTACAGGTTGGTCAAGTTTTCCGCATGAAAGAAGAATTTAGTCAGCGACTTGCAATAATTTGTATGCTGAAAAATAAACAACACGTTGTTAAAAAGTCAGACAAAGTTAGATTTGTTGCCAGTTCAAACAACTTGCTGCTTACTTGGAGCGTGTCCAACAAGTCAATCGCGGTATTGTGACCGAGATTGAGGCTGATGAAGGTGGTTGTTTCAAATATTGTTTCATGGCTTTAGGTGTGTGTATACGTGGATTTTGGACATGTATTAGACCCGTATTGGCCGTGGATGGTAACAACCAAATTTACCCTTTAGTATTTTCCATTGCCGACTCGGGGAATGATACTTCATGGAAATGGTTTCTTGAAAAGATAAATGGCTTGTTGGCGGACAAGAAGGATTTGGTTATTATCTCAGACCATCATCAGTCTATTGCTAATGCCGTTAAGGAAGTTTTCCCAGATGCACACCATGGAATTTGCATCTACCATCTAAGATAAAATGTTGTTGCCAAATTTAAGGAAGTGGATGTATCGGCTCTACTCTATTGTGCCGCTAAGACATATAATGAATCCAAATTTCGATGTATCATGAACGATATATATTTTGTATCTAGTGATATATATAACTACCTGACGACTGAAAATATTCAGAAAGAGCAATGGGCTCGTGTGTTTTTTCCAGGTAGACGATATAGCATCATGACTACCAACATCGCGGAGAGTCTTAATGTCGTCCCTCAGGATGCTAGGGAATACCATACGGTGGCTCTTTTGGATGCAATCTTAATGATGTTGATGAGGTGGTATGTATAATGGCGTAATGTGGTGTGAAGATGAAATATCCATTGATTGATTAACAGAAAATTGTTCGAGCGGGATGAAAAGAGTAGGAGGATAGATGTCCAAACATCGCATTACTACACCTACTATGTACTTGATGGTGATAGGAATGTCGAGGTCAATTTGAATGCAAAAAAGTGCACATGTAATGTGTTTCAGCTGGATCAATTACCATGTACACATGCACTAGCAGTAGCTAGAAAAGTTGGAATTCCAAGGTACAAACTCGCTTCTCAATTTTACACAACTGAAGCACTAATAGTTGCATATTGCATATGCAGAGGCCATCTTCCCTGTAGGCCATGTCGATTTCTGGAATACCCCCGAGGAAATATCCCAGTTGAATATGTTGCCACCAATCATACGTCCCCCTAGCGGTAGGCCACGAAAAATGAGAATATTATCCCAGGGTGAGCAAAAAATGAAAAGAAAACATGGGCGATGTAAAGACACCTGTCATAATCGCAAAACGTGCAAGAAACCCATTCCGGTGAGAAGTAACATCAAATCTTAGAAAGTGTGGGCTGATGAATATTGGTTGTTTCTAATTTGATGTATTACATTGTAATATGGTAGGCATTCGGGTAGGAAAATGTTTGTGTAATATACTATATTGATGGTAGGCAGTTGCGTACCATTTTTTACATTGTTTATGTACAATTCTTGTATTCGGTTGATTATGTTGCCTTCTTTGGGAATGTTAAAGTGTTTAATATTTTTATCTGTCTTATACTAATTTTAAAATGGTGGGCATTTGCGTAGGCAGATGCGTAGGCAGGATTGTGGGCATGTTAAAGGGCTTAATATTTTTAGATCTGTCTTAATAATTTTGAAATTGTAAGAAAGTTCGTGGGCATGCCTATTTTTAGATCTGTGTCTTATACAAATTTTGAAATGGTGGGCAGTTGCATAGGTATATGCAGGCAGGATTGTGGGCACATTAAAGGGTTTAATATTTTTAGTATTTGCGTAGGCATATGTACAATTCTTGTATTTGGTTGATTAGGTTGCATTCTTTGGGCATGTTAAAGTGTTTAATATTTTTGTATCTGTCTCGTACAAATTTTGAAATGGTGGGCAATTGCGTAGGCATATGCGTAGGCAGTATTGTAGGCACGTTAAAGGGTTTAATATTTTTAGAACTGACTTAATTAATTTTGAAATTGTAGGCAAGTTCGTGGGCATGCCTATTTTTAGATCTGTGTCTTATACAAATTTTTAAATAGTGGGATTTGCGTAGGCAGGATTGTGGGCATGTTAAACCCTTTAATATTTTGAAATTTTACATTGTTTATGTACAATTCTTGTATTTGGTTGATTATGTTTCCTTCTTTGGGCATGTTAAAGTGTTTAATATTTTTATATCTGTCTTATACTAATTTTGAAAATAGTGGGCATTGGCGTAGGCAGATGCGTAGGCAGGATTGTGGGCATGCCTATTTTTAGATTAGTGTCTTATACAAATTTTGAAAATAGTGGGCATTTGCGTAGGCAGGATTGTAGGAAGGATTGTGGGCATGCATATTTTTAGATATGTGTCTTATACAAATTTTGAAATAGTGGGCATTTGCGTAGGCAGATGCGTAGGCATCATTGTGGGCATGTTAAACCTTTTAATTGTGGGCATGTCATACTAATTTTTAATTACAAGAATATACAAGTACTAACATCATACATAATTACGAAGTTTAACGTCATACATAATATACAAGTACTACACCATTAATATCTAATATAGGGAACACAAATAAAAGTTTAATCCACACAATATACTTACAAATTAACATCTAATATCCTTCTTTTGTATATTTCTCGCAAGAAATTCGAGCCCTAATTCATCGCACCTCTTGGCGTTGATTTTCACCACGCCACGCCCGTGACCAAGGACTCCACCATCTTCATGCACATTATGCCACAATCACCGGTATTCAATTGTTGGGGATGCTCATACTGCTCAATCTTCCAATCCTTTTGGGGGCTCGACCTGTTGTCCCAAATGTGAGCTTTCTCGCACAAACTAGGTAGCATTGATGCTAATTTATAGAATTGTCCAATATAAGTAATAAATGACTTGGACTCGGACATTGAATCATATACAACGATCAACTTTTTCTTCAAGTCCAACTCATATAGTACCCAATGGTTACCAGTGACATGGCCTATGCCATAGACTTGGTCAACTTCAGCCCATGATTTCCCAAGACCATCTAGCGGATATATGCCCGTCTGTAGGTCCCAAGGGGTGTGCGTGTAAGGTTTAGAAGGGGGGTTGAATAAACCTTACCAACTTTTTCTATTTAGTCCTTTTTAAAGTTCAGAGTTGATGTTACTGTTGTGTCCTTGGTGGACACTAATTTAGTTAATCAGTAGAGTTAGTCTCTCAACAGACTCAAGTGAGCTGTTGATGGAATAACTCAACTGTTAAGACTAAATTAACTCAACTGTAGTTTGTTTTCAGCCAGAAGACTTAACACCCTTAAGTTTGGTTTGATTTAGTACTTAGAAATTATCTACTAGGTATTGATCAGAATTAAACAAAAGTGGTAATGAAAGTCCGATACAAGTTTTCTTGATCACACAAACGGTGACTTGATCCTTTTGATCAGATACAAAGTGGTAACAGTCCAGAGATGCCTTGATCACCTGACTTGATCGGCTTCTGACTGAGACTCAATCTTCTTCACAGGCGCTAACTTCTTCACAGGCAGATGCCTTGTTACTACAGCTCACTTGCTCAAGCTCTTTGATTTGATCACGAAGCCCTCCAAAAACTTGAGACTGGTTCTGACTTGAACCTTCCTACAATCCTTCGTAGAATGTAGACCCCTTTGATTCTTCAATAATTTCCTCTTCAACTAATAGAAGTTATCTTTCCTTCACGGTGAGTGTTGGATTGATGATCTTCGTAGTGTAGGCCTCGAGGATTAATCTTGAATGATTTGAGAATATTTTCGCCATAATTCTAATAGTTTCTTGAATGCTTGTGGTTCTGTAACCTTCTCTCGTAGTCATTCCTCAGCCTTTTATAGTGATCTTTCAAAAATTTGTCCGTTGAAGAGATAGACTTATTTTTGAAAGTCACTTGTGGTCGCCAGCTTGTCTTGTTGCGATCCTTGAATTTGCCACTGTGATAAGATGTTCTTTAGCTTTTCGTGAGTTCTCGACACGGTGTAGTGCTTCCCATTGGTTTATTCCTTTTGCATTTTCGGGACCTGAGCACTTCGAGAAAGGTAGCATGGAGATATTACTTGTTTAAGTAATTCTCTTGATTTAATGCATGAGATCTTTTCGATTATCTCGACTTGACCGCATTTCCTTGTTTTCCTGTGTGACTTGAGTCGCCTTCCAATCATGGATGACTCTCCGTCACTACTTGACTTGAGACTTGGTCTGTATTTGGCTGACTTCATCGATACTTCATTCACAAGAGATCTCACCGCTCCTTCAATCGAGTTCGTCTTCTTTCTTTTTGCCATACTCAATTGTCTTGCAATGAGTCTTCCTTTTAGTCTCCATTGTCTTCTTGCATGTTTGGGCATACCGACTTAACTCAGTTTGACCAGCCTCTATTTATTACAATGCGTTTACAACAAAATGGGGTGCCAACTTCCTATTCTAAGTTTTACATGGCATTCATCAAAATCTAAACAATAAATTTCCCAACACCGTCAAATATTCCATTATAGTTTCGTCCACCTTCCACCAAGACCAGTCTTTTTTCTTATTCTTTGAAGCTTTTGCATACTTGTTAGCCTATTTCATAGTCAAATTATTCTGTCAAATTAAAGTAAATCAATGTCAGAAACAAATTTATATCAAAAAAACAAGATAAATGACATGTTTGTGTAAATGAATGATGCTACATACCCAAAATAGCATATCCACGGTTGTCTAGTTCGACAAGAAACATTCAGGCCATTTTTTTGATTTATACGCGATGACGCGCATCAATAGGTCCATTTGTTGCAATGAACAAAGTGGGCACATATGTGGGCAAAATGGTAGGCAAGTAAATCAAAACAAAATGGGTAGGAAGATAGGTATAGAAGTGGGCAAGAAAAATGGAAGTGATTTTGTGAACATACCTGATCATCCAGCCATCCTTCTGGGTCACGGATATTTAAGAACCATGAGGTAGGAAATTTGTGACCTTCCTCAACTGAACAATGAACGAATACGTCCTCGTTGGTATTGTTTTCAGCAAACCACTTCTCAAATTTTGCAATCAAGGCCTGTGGGTAAAGGCCCATTTGTTGGGAAATTATTTTTGTAGATTTTGATGAATGCCATGTAAAACTTAGATTAGAATGTTGGCACCCTATTTTCCTTGTAATTCTCATTGTAATAGATAAGGCTGAATGAACTGAGTCAAGTCATCTATGCCTGCAAATACAAGAAGTCAACTGAAGAAGTGAAGTGAAGACTCCGCTGTGGATCAGCTGAGTATGGCCAAAGCAGAAGACCAAGGACTCGACTGAATACGTAACAGTTGAGGGACAGCTGTGTGAATAGTCAGTTAAGTCAACTTGAGGAGCCAAGTCACAAGTTGAAAGTGACAGATGAGTCTTCAAATGATTGGAGCAGACTCAAGTCACATGGGGAAAAAGGCAGTTGGAAAGAGGAGTTAACTGAAAAGAATCTGTTGCACAGAAGTCAAGAACATTACGTAAACAAGTAATACACCCATGCTGCCAGGTCTTAAAGTGCTCAGTCCCAGAAGCGTGCAAAAGGAATAAACCAATGGGAAGCACTGCACCTCATGTTAGAACCTGTAAAGCTGGACATTCATTTAATACGAGGAAATGTCTACATCTCAAGAATGAAGATCAAGAAAAGACAAGCCAACGAACACAAGTGACTTTTGAAAATCAGCCTATCTCTTCAACTAGCAGATTTTTGAAAGTTCACTATAAAAGGCTGAGGAATTTCATTGAGAAAAGGTTACCTGAACCACGAACGAGCAAGCATTATTTAAACTCTAACCTGCAAAATATTCTCTAGATATTCAAGCAAAAATCCTCAAGCCTAAATCTCGAAGGACATCAATCCAACACTAACCTTTGAAGGAAAGATAATTTCAAATTGTTGAAGAGGAAACTTTTGAAGAATCAAAAGGGCTCACATTCCAAGGAGGATTGTAGGAAGGTTCAGGTTGAACGAATCTCAAGTTATTGGAGGACTTCGTGATCAAATCCAAGAAGCTTGAGAAAGTGAATCAATAGAGTGCGCAAAACCGCCTGCGGAAGAAGAAGCCGAGTCGACGAGAAGCCACCGTGGTGACCAAGGCATCTCTGATCGAGTCCAAGGAGCAAGTCGGTTGTGTGATCAAGACTTGTCTCTGGGGACCGATAACCACTTTGTGAATTTATCATTTCTTAGTGGATTCCTCCAGAGTTGGAGAAGAGAGGATTAGAAGAATTACCCCATCTTCGAACCTCTATAAAAATACTTGTTATAAAAATACTTGTGCCATTTACATTTCAAAGACATTTACATTTTCGCACATTTATTTTATAACGCTTTTTATAATTTGCTATCCAACGAGAAATAACTAAGTGCTAAAATCAAGTGTTAAAACAAGGTTAAATCAAATTCAAGGGTGTTAAGTCTTTCGATTAACGATAAACTCATCACAACCAAGTTAAGGTTTAGACTAAAAAATGAGATTATTCTATCAACGGCTTTGTGGAGTCCTGTTTGAGTGGCTAACTCACGATTAACTAACTTAGTCATGTCCCTCAAGGACATAGTTGTGTAATTAACTCGTAATATTTTAAAAGGACTAAAATCGAAAAGTTAGTAAGGTTTATTCAACCCCCATTCTAAACCTTACTCACACCCCTGGGACCTAAACTTACACACCCTTGGGACTTGTATCGAGCGGTTGGTTCATTGAGCCTTTCGACTTTGGTTACGTAACTAGGTCTCCAATCTTTCTAAGAAATTTTTAACACTTGTCCTTTCAAAACCCTTTTACTCCGCAGTTATTATCATGGAAGCAAATTTGACACGTATTCCTATGTTTACTATTGAGGAATTTGATGACGAAAAATCATATGCATGCTCATCTATCTCGCTTTACATGATGAAATATGGATAGTGATAGAGGATGGGCCATTGCAAATATTGAAAGTGAACAAGAAGAAGCAAAATGCATCAAGGAGAAGTTAAGTCATTGAGGCAAGGCTACCATGGTTGAGAAACCAAGGATCGTGGGTGGACAAACGAGGATAGAAAAAGATACAACTTGGACAATGTGGCCAAGGACATACTTTACAAAACCTTGGACAAAGCAATGTTAAACAAAGTCAAATCTTGCCAAACTGCAAAACAAATCTGGGATAAATTAACTTTAATTTGTGAAGGATCTGAGCAAATTAAAGAAATAAATTGTATGATGTTGTACAGAAATTTGAAAATTTTAAAATGCTTGCAGGTGAAACAGTGGATCAGTTGGATGCTAGATTCATCGAAATCACAAATGAGTCACAAGATTTGGGAAAGAATACACACAAAAGGAAATGTGTATGAAGATTCCGGAAGCCTCCCACCTTAATGGAAAATGAAGGTCATGGCTCAAGATATTCGATGGACCTATCAAAAACATCCAATCATGAGCTATTCTCGACCTCAAAGCCTATGAATTTGAAATGAGAAGAAAAGACCAAGAGGAGACAAGTTGTACCCAAAAAATAGCCGCACTTATAGTCAAGGATGGAAAGAAAGTCAAGTCAAGGAAGTTATAGAACAGGAGGAAATAGCCCCGATGGTTAAAAGATTCAATAAGTTCTTCAATAAGAACTACAAGAAAACAAGGGTGAAACCTCCGTGAGACATTCGCCTCCTCCAAGTTAAGGGAAGATAGGCCGCCCAAGAGAGTTGAGCATCAAAAGGTTGAATATCGAGAGCCGATAATCCAAGGATCAAAGAAATGACCAAAGAGCCGAGAACCCGTGTTGAACCGCATAACCAGTGACACTTTGCTATTGACTGTCCATATCCAATAGTCAATAAAGACAGAATGAAGAAGAAAGAAGAGTCTTGAGAGAAAGAAGACAGAAAAGAAAAAGCTTTGTTAATCACGAGACAACCAAGTCGAAGGAAGTCTGGCGATCTGAGAGAGTAGTTGACTACTCAAGTGATTCGAAGAAGAAGCCTTAATTTGTCTTATGGGTAAAGAACAAGACCAACCGGACCAGGAAGATGAGGTACACTCTAACTCATCTCACTCGGATACTAGTGATGACTGTGATACACACACTTCATCACCCACTCGATCTTTATGATTCATTAGGTAAAAATGATGAAAGACTTTGAGCACATTAAATCTTCACACACACTCTTAAATGAGGAAAATAGCCATTTAAAAGCCAAAACTCACCGTGACTAAGGAGCCGAGTAATATGAGTGTCATAGCTGATGAGAACAAAGAGTCAAGGCCGAGAATGCTAAACTAATAGCAAGAGATAGCCGCTATAGAAAATAGGAAAATGATCTCAAAAATGTGATTGCCTCATTTACAAAGGCATCTAAATCATTGGATAACCTTATTATGAGTCAAAAAGAGTGTGGAGTTAAGACAGGCACAAGATTCAATTCCTTTGTGCACAGTCAAACTCCTAGAGTGACTTGGAAAAGGGATCTTCAAGCAATGAAGCATCTCAAAACCCAAGACACCAAATAATTCACCCATATTCATCCAAAGCACAATCACAAACAAACCGCCTTGATATAAAGGAAAGAAAAAAACAACCAAGTTGAGTATGCCGAGAGGACAACCGAGAAGAAATCCAAAGAGAGTTCCTCAAAGAACTCCAAACAGAAGTACTGTGAAGAATAAACAGAGCTACCAAAAATTCAGGAAGTTTTATCAAAGAAACATATATGATGGGAATGGTAGAAATTATCTAAGCCAAGTGATTGAAACAATGTAAAATATCAAAGAAAGACCTATGGAATACAAGCCTAAATGGCAAAGACCTATATCTCAAAGAAAGATCATTCCAAAGGCAAAAGAGCTATTATCAAGACACATATGCACTCAAGCACAACACTCAAAAATATCACAACTACCCAAAGAAGGCAATTGCTAAAACATACACACGGCATACGCACAAAAGAGACAGCTTGTATGTACCTAAAGCCCCCAAGCAATTTGCCAAAGTGAATTATGATTATGGCACGAGATAGATGGCAACCTCCTGAGTCAAATCATTTGATCGTAGGTTGGCTGGATCATCTTACAAAGACTAACCCCTCGTGACCCGTGCAAGTATGGGTACCTAAAAACTAATTTCCTTGATTGCGTTTCAAGGAACAATCGAGTGCCAAGGAACTTGGTACATGGATAGTGGTTGTTCCAGACATATGACAGGAAACAAGAAAAATCTATCAAAACTCAAGGAGATTAGAGGTGCAAAAGTCATATTTGGAGGAAATAAAGCTCCTGGGGAAATCAAAGGCACATGATTTATCAAGCAAAATGGATTGAAAATTACAGATGTTGCTTATGTTGAGGGACTCAACTTCAATTTGCTCAGCATAAGTCAACTTTGTGATAAAGGCTACAATATTGGATTCAATATGAGAGTGTGCCAAATCAAAGATGCTGAATCAAATGAAATAGTGCTGCAAGGATCAAGGAAGAAAAATATGTATGTGGTAGATTGGTCCACTTCTACACCAAGCACTGTCACGCTAGCAAAGAGCACAAATCAAGTCAAGTTGGCTATGGCACAAAATGCCGATTCATCGAACTTCAAGACAATCAACAAGCTTTTGCAAGGAGTCACCTTGTGGAAGGATTGTCAGTCCTTCAAGACAATCAACAAGCTTGCAAGAAGCATAGTCCTTCATCAACAAGAATATTGCATCTGTTGCACATGGTTCTATTTGGTCATGTTGAACTAACCAAAGATAAGTGGAAAGAAATACACTTTAGTGGTGGTGGATGATCATTCAAGATATACATGGACAATCTTTATGTGCAAGAATGAAACTTTATGGTTACCTCACCGATGAGGAGAGTTTAAAATGAGAAGAGTCAAACCATTATAAAGATAAGGTCCGATAGAGGAACCGAGTTTGTCAATGGGATAATTACTCGATTGTGTTGAAAATGGTATTTCTCATGATTTATTCATGCAGAAGAACTCCACAAAGAAATGGAGTAGGTGAAAGAAGGAATGTAACTCTCAAGAAAGTGCAAGGACCATGTTATCAATGGGTTTGGATTGCCTAAGAGATTTTGGTCAAGCCATCAACATTGCATGATATACTCAAAATAGATGCATGATAAATACATCTGACAAAGACTCCTTATGAAATCTGGACAGGGAGAAAGCCAAATGTTGGGTACTTTAGAATATTTGGATGTAAATGTTTCATTCATAATAATGGCAAGGACACTTGAAGGCTTTCGATGCCAAAGTCGATGAAGGTATCTTTTTGGGATACTCACCGAGAGCAAAGCCTCGTAGAGTCCGAACAAGAGGACAATGGTCACTAAAATTCTATTCATGTGGTTTTTGATGAACCTAATGTGAGTGGAGAAGACATTGAAGAGTTAGTTGATAAGCTGAATCAGCCAACTATGCAGAAGAGTCCTTATATTGAAGCCGAAACAAGAGAAATCAATCCAGATGAAGAGGAGATAGCCGATCTCAAAGACACTGAAAGTCTGCAGACTAAATGATGATGAAAGAGTCGCTCAAGACAACACAATCGCTAGCGAGACACCAACCCAAGCCTAATTTGCTTCAACCTAATGTGAGATGGCCGAGAGACCATCCACCCGAGCTAGTCATGGAGATATTAGAGATGGTGTAAGAACAAGATCCAGAGCACAGCAAGAAGCGATGTTCACTTGTTTTATTTCCCAAATCAAACCAAAAGATGTGTCTCAAGCCTTAGATGACACACATTGGATTCAGGCCATGCAAGAAGAGTTGAATCGCTTGAAAGGAACAAAGTACGGAATTGGTGCAAAGTGCCAACACATCAAAATGTTATTGGCACAAAATGGGTTTTCGTAAACAAGATGAATGAGGAAGGATCTGTGGTGAGAAAAAAGAAGATTGGTAGCCAAAGGGTATTGGCAAGAAGAGAGAATAGATTTTGATGAAACATTTGCTCTTGTTGCAAGATTAGAAGCAATAAGGATGTTTTCTTGCCTATGCCGCACACAAGAACTTCATTGTATATCAAATGGATGTGAAAAGTGCATTTTTAAATGGATGTTATTGAAGAAGAAGTCTATGTTGAGCAACCTCCAGGCTTTGAGTAGAAGACTCTTGGAGATAAGGTGTACAAGCACAAGAAAGCACTATATGGATCAAGCAGCACCAATAGCATGGTATAATATATTATCTCAATTTCTAATCGATAATGGATTTACCAAAGGGAAAGTGGATGTAACACTATTTAGAATTCAAGATGGAGAAAGATCTTGCTTGTTCGTGATATATGTGGATGATATCATTTTTGATCCACAAATAAAGAGTTGTGTGATAAATTCTCAAATCTCATGCAAGAAAAATTTGAAATGAGCATGATAGGAGAGTTGACTTTCTTCCTAGACTTCAAGTTAAGCATCCAAGGATGGAACCTTCATAAGTCAAACAAAATACACCAGAGATTTAATGAAAAATTGGTATGGAAGAAAAGTCTTCTCAGAAAATACCAATGAATACATCACCAAGATGGACATGGATGCATATGGCAAAACCGTAGTTCAAACAAGATACATAGCACTTATTGATCATTGCTCTACTTAACAAAGCAAGCCAAACATCACCTTTGTTGTAGGTGTATGTGCAAGATTCTGACCGCACCTAAAGAGAGCCATATGATCGCAACTAAGAGAATCCTAAGTATTTGAAGGATGCCAAGAAGTTGGCTTATGGTATCCAAAGGAAGGTGGATTCAAGCTTATTGGTTATTCGTGACTATGGCCGATGTGGAGTTGACAGAAAGTATTTCGTGCACATGTCAAATGCTTGGAAACAGATCGATTTCATGGTTTAGCAAGAAGCAAAACTCAATAGCCACATCCTCAACTAAAGCAGAGTACATAGTCAAGGGCCTATTGTGCCCAAGTCTTATGGATGAGACACCAGCTGAGAGATTATAAAGTTGACGAAAAAGAAATTTCAATTATGTGTGACAACACAAGTGCTATTACAATCACTCAGAATCCTACGTTGCATTCAAAAACAAAGCACATTGATGTCAGATATCATTTTATAAGAGATTATGTTGAAAAGAAAGACATCACCTTGGAGTATATCTCAACTGATAAGCAGTTAGCTGACATATTCACTAAGAGTATATGTGAATCAAGGTTTGAAGAGCTTAAGCATGAACTAGGGTTAATTGAGCTGAGTTGATACTCAGAAGACTTAATCAAGAGATGGAAGATGAAAAAGTAAGAATTGAACAAGTTTTTCACATCACCAAGTGAAATAACTACATCGGGAAATCAACAGACGAAAGGTTGGGCGACAAATTGAGTCACCTAATGAAAGGAGAGAAGCTGAGTTAAGTCACTTTTGACATGAGCTGAGTCATTTAATAGCTAAGTTGACAAAAACACAATGTTTTTAATGAGCGGGAATGTTTTTAAGGATGACGTTGGTGAAATAATGACTTGTACAACCAAAAGTCGCACAAAGAAGCATATGATTGGATATAAATGTGCCGCATTAAATGCGAGAAATTAAATGCGGTTCGGCGTAAGCAACCGAGCCGTTGATCTCGATCAAAATTCAAAAATCAAAAACACGCCCTTTCATAACCCTTATATACTATTTTCCTTCGATTTTTTCTCTCACACTCAAAATGCTTCATCTTCAAGGCAAAAGAAAGCAAGTTCATTTCTCTCGCAAACCCTAAAAGTTCTCAAGCGCTTCATCACGTTTAAATCGGTAAAACTCTCGCAAATGGCACCAAAGCTTGATTTTGTTATGTTATCGGCAAATCCACTGGGTCAACTCGTGGATTTCAAACGATCGATAAAGCGGTGGTTACGATGAAACCCTAGTGAAGAAAATAGTTGATATGCTAGAAAAGTCCGGACTCAGGCCTTTACTTACTATGGAATACTCACGACCTATGTCAAGAGGTGGCGCAGCTTCTATGCAAATGCGGAGGTGCAGTGACGAAGGCGTCAAGTCTTCCATCCACCGCAAGGACATCTTGATTATCGCGGCGACCTTGCGGAGCATAATCGCTTATTGCCGGCCTCGAGGGCGTGACGGAGATAGTTGAAGTTGATGTTAACTTGGTCGCATGGAAAGAAGTAGCAAACCGGAGTGTATCAAGGGCGAAGTAATCTATACTGGTGAGAAGAAGAAGGATGACCACTTTCACAAGTTCGATGGATGTCATTGCAAAATGTGTAGATATGAAGTTTGGCAATTTCAATCACACAAAGACAAAGCCGATCGTCATGGTCGCGATCATAGAAGGAAAGAAAGTCTACTTTGGGTTGAGTTCGCGGTACACAGATCGCCAAAATGTTGGGAACAAATCGTACAAGGAAGATGGATCATTTGGAGGATCACTCCTGATATGGCCTAGTAATTGGCCACCGATGGAAGTGAAGGGCATTCCCTTCAACATGGAAAGCCTTTCCATGTAAACAAAAAGATGTTCGTGGCTAATCTTTTAGGAGCCCGTAAGAGAGCCCATGCGAAGAGGGTGATACAAGTGAAGGGGAATCACCAACCCAAAGACATAGTTGTTTCCTCCTCCCAAGAAGAGAGTCGCCCCGCAAAGAAAGAAAAAGGACGCACTCCGCCTCGCAATGAGTCACCTTCCCGAGCAAGTGTCTTCCCGCCCCAAAAATCCGAGAAGATGGTCGAGAAAGAAGCCCAAATACCTTCTCCAATCATAAGGAAGAAGAGGACCGCAAGCCCTGAAAGGCAAAGCCTACCTCTAAGGAAACTTAGAAGGCGTTTACCTTTGAGGAACCGGAGGACACCGAACCGGATATTCCTCCTCGGTTAAAACCAAGAGAAGGAAAAAAATCTCCAAGCTTTCAGAGCTTGAGAAGACAGCTGACCGCCATTCGCCCAGAGAAAGCTTCCGAGACTGCTAACACTGAGGAAGTGCAGTCTCCAGAAATAATTTATGAAACGACCAAGTCTGCTTTGAGGAGATCAAGAGGCTTATCAAGACCCAATCAGAGTGAGGGGATTGACGACAAAGGAAGTAGCCGTCGAGACAACTAAATCACTTGTTGAAGAAGTTGTCTCTCCGCCTGCTACGGATGCTGCTGAAGGCGAAGAGCAGCAGAGCATGCTACCTTCCATCCCGGTGAAGGAAGGACAGGAAGAGGAGAATGAGGATGATGATATCATCATGTACTCACAGTATATCCAAACATCCAAAGGCCGCTCACGTGAATGGAGGGCATGGAAGTTAAGTCACTCAAGGGTGCGCTTTGAACACCCCCGAGGTCATTGAAGAAAAGGAGGAGTTGTTCAAGTTGCTTGAGGTCGACATCGTACTTCTCGTGCTCGATGAGGAAAATTGCCTCGAATATTCTACACATCTCGCAAGGAAAAAGAAAATCGCAGAAAGTAATGGAAAAAAAGCTCGTGAGAAAGCCGATATGTGCCTCATCGAACTTTGGAACACATGCATCCTCATCTGACACGCGTCTTTGTCAAAAGTGATTAAGACATGGATCCCGTTGTCGCACAAGAGAAGTCGACATGCAGCAAGCTTTGAGGGAATCCGAATGATGCATGAACAACGCATGTTTGAAGGACCAGAGAGTCCTCAAAATCTCTCCTAGAGATAGACCGTGGGAGTAAAGTGCACAGATCGCCACACGCGACATCGCAACTACATCCCCGTGCACCGGAAGATGGGTCCAAGGGACTTGGCGATGAGATCGGGAATTTGGGCACCCAAGTTGAGCCAACCCTACTAAAGGTGTTTCACCACCGTCCCTACGGCCGAGGACTCAACGGAAGCAAACCGAGTCCGGAGAAGAGTGACCCCATCATCACCACTCACCGGGTGTGCCACCGAGGGGAAAACTCCCTCCACCGCAGCAGGTGGGAGGATGTGCAGATGACTCCGCAATGAAAAAGGAGGTGAAGTGAAAAAGAAAAAGAACCACATCAGATCGACATTGATGAAGCTCGGACAATGAGTTCGTCCCACTGGAAGTGTCAATCGCTTGCAGATCGAGGACACCGCTATTGCAATGAGGCACATGATGGAAACGCCCCAGAGATAACACTGGCACCGAAAGTGCAATCCGGTGGGTTAAGACGGATGCCACGGTCCAAGACCCTAAGTTGCTTTGCGCCCGTCAAAGGGAATTTAGAAGGCCTCCTCGCAGCTTGAGACAACTGAGGTGTTGAAGGCCCAAGGGAGGTTGAGACTTCCCCGGGTAAAACTCAAGAAGTTCAGAGCATCCCTCATGTCAACATAATTGAACTCGAGAAGGAGATTAGTGCACTTCATGACTCCCAGAAAATCCTAACATATCCTTTCCGGGGTCCAAGACAAAGCCGAGTCCACCTCGTTGCTCATAAAAAGGACTCACCGAGGATGTTCTTTCCGACGAGCTAGTCGCTTTTAAAGCCTGCTTTCGTCAAACATTTAACTTTGATGATAAACCAAACCCCAAGTTTCATCATCTTCTCGATGATGCGGATAGTGCAAAATGAGACCGGTAATTCAATTAGAAAAATCTATTGAGGACAACGGTCAAGTAAGACAAAAGTGAGGCTCACTACCTAGCCAACCCACTCAACAAGGCCCATTTTGAACCGAGTCTTCTCAGGTCCTACAACGCAGAAGATTCAGACCCACCGTAATCATCAAAGTCACAGATCGCAATTTCAATCCCTTTACGTGCGCGATGATACTATTGAGCAAGTATTTCCATTTTCACTGAGCCGCTAACTCGAGGAGAAAACAAGCTAAAGAGCACCAAGATACATAGTTCGAGAAGATCCAATCATCCCTACCGACTCCATTGTACCAGCAGACTTTAATTTAGATGATGAATGGCCGCCAGCTGAATCAAGTGTGACAACTGAGATCCATGAAGTCTTCAAGAAAATCTCTGGGAGAGATTGAGAAGATTGAACAAAGATCGTGCCTCTTTAGATCTCAAGGCCCTGGACAATAGAGATGCAACCTCATAGCAGATTTACGAGGGATTGTAGTACTGGATCGGGAATAAAGTGTCGCAGCAGAGTGCAATGCGATATGAACAAGTTAGATATTTCAAGGCACTGTACAACAAGATGCTAGTTTGGAGTGCTGACAATGCTGATATGAAGCAGAGGATGCAGACCTACATTGAAAGATTGCATGCCTCTCATACAACTGAAATGGAGTTGTTGCGTGAATTTCAATGAAAAGAAATTCTTCGTGTTGAGGAGAACATGGATGCGAAGTTCACCTTCTCATGGTCGAAATGAAACCGGTGGCAACTGAATCAAAAGCCACCGCTAATTTCGAAAGATATACGCAAAGAAACCTGCGTAACTCGCCTCTCACCGATTGATTTCATGCTCGCAGAATGTTTCCATGGGTTCATCTCTCCTTCAATGATGCCAAAAAGGGGGAAGAGGAATACCTGAGGAAGTTGAAGGAAGAGGCAGCTATCGAGAAGAAGAAGGGAAAAGCTGTTGAGGGGGAAAGGTCAAAGGACTTGACCTTGATGATTGCTGAAACCCCTCAACAAGGTCATGTCACAGCCTCAATAATCAGCAAAATTCCAGTGACTCTGCCAATCCAACACTCTGTTGTGCCCATGTTAGAGAAGAGAAAAATTGTAGAAGCAGGGATGGAGGAGTTCGACAAGAGAACGGATGCCCGCATAGAAGAAATGTTGAAATAGTTCGGTGGCATTTTGGAAGAAAAGGATCAAGATGCCATTCCAGATGATAGAGACGAGCCGAGATCGGTTGAAAAATTTAAAACGCTCGAATCCGAAGGTTACTTCAAGAACATGTCGGTAGCCCAAACCTAGGATTTGTACTGGGAGAAGGGTCTGAAGTTATGCGAAGAAGCTGATAGGCAGCAGACTACCAACAACCATTCAGTTGGTAAGAAGAAGACTCTCGTACAATATACACCCAGAGGAGGAGGGGGAAGTGGTGGATAAGAGGTTTTCACCGGACCCTTACCCAAAAATATTGAATATGTAGATCCGGGTGCAAGAAGGAAGGATCTACCGTGGTTGGGTAATGGCGAAGTGGTTAACTGGAAGTGGCTAGAAAGAATGCCGATTATGTGAAAAGAATAGAAGAGGAAAATAAAAGACAAGATCAACTATGGCAAGAAAGGCAAGAAAGGAAATGAAAAGATGATGTCACAAGAGAGCTTATGAAAAGAAGAAAGTAGTTGAAGATGAAAGAAAAGAAAAGAGTGACGATGACAGAGTTGGAAGAGGAAAGAAGGAGGCAACGGCTGGGCGATGAAGTGTTACTTTAACCCTTCATGTATCTTACTTTTGTAAATACATTTTGTGTAAGTCATCTATACATTCAATAAAGTGCTTTTGTATTTTCTCTCTATATTTGTATCTCAAAGATAGATGCTTGAAAATTGCTTGGATATGATTATGCTCGATACACCTTGTAAACAACATGTGTAAAGGACAAGAATGCTATGATCAATAAAATGATTGATTCTCGCGCATACATTCTTTGTTACTACATTGTATGTTTGATGTTTACTTGTTATTTAATGTTTTTAAGTTTTTGGCATCATCAAAAAGGGGGAAATTGTTGGGAAATTATTTTGTAGATTTTGATGAATGCCATGTAAAACTTAGATTAGAATGGTGACACCCCATTTTCCTTGTAATTCTCATTGTAATAGATAGGGTTGAATGAGTGACTCAAGACGCCTATGCCCGGAAATACAAGAAGTCAATCAAGAAGTGAAGTGAAGACTCCATTGTGGATCACCGAGTATGGCCAAAGCGTATGAGTCTTCAAATGATTGTAGCAGTACTCCAAGTCACCCGGGGAAAAGGAAGATGCAAAGAGGAGTTAATCAAAAAGAATCCGCTGCATTAAGTCAAGAACATTACTTAAACAAGTAATACACCAATGCCGCTGTGTCTTAAAGTGCTTAGTCCTTGCGTGCAAAAGGAATAAACCAATGGGAAGCACCGCACCGTGGTCGAACCCGGGTGTCGGACATTCATTAAATACGAGGAAAGGTCTACATCTCAAGAATGAAGACCAAGAAAAGACAAGCCAACAAACACAAGTTGACT
Organism: Rehmannia glutinosa; assembly: GCA_016081115.2. Classification (NCBI taxonomy): domain Eukaryota; kingdom Viridiplantae; phylum Streptophyta; class Magnoliopsida; order Lamiales; family Orobanchaceae; genus Rehmannia; species Rehmannia glutinosa. The sequence continues at coordinate 88,197,848 of CM071934.1, forward strand.
TTTGAAAATCAGCCATCTCTTCAACTAGGCGCATTTTTGAAAGTTCACTATAAAAGGTTGAGGAATTTCATTGAGAAAAGGTTACCGAACCACGAACGAGCAAGCATTATTCAAACTCTAACCTCGCAAAATATTCTCAAGATATTCAAGCAAAAATCCCTGCCTAAATCTCAAGGACATCAAATCCAACACTAACCCGTGAAGAAAAGATAACTTCAAATCGTTGAAGAGGAAACTTTTGAAGAATCAAAAGGGTCTACATTCCAAGGAGGATTGTAGGAAGATTCAAGGTTGAACCAATCTCAAGTTATTAGAGGGCTTCGTGATCAAATCCAAGAAGCTTGATAAAGTGAGTTGAAGTAGCAAGTGGCAACCGCCTGCGTGGGAAGAAGTTCGAGCCCGACGAAGCCACCGTGTGACCAAGTGCATCTCCAGATCGAGTCCAAGGAGCAAGTCACCGTGGTGATCAAGACTTGTCTTTAGACTAATAACCACTTTGTGAATTGATCATTACTTAGTGGATTCCTCCAGAGTTGGAGAAGAGAGGATTAGAAAAATTTCCCCATCTTCAAACCTCTATAAAAATTACTTGTGTCATTTACATTACAAAGACATTACATTTCGCACATTTATTTTATATTTGTCGATAATTTGCTATTCAACTAAGAAATAACTAAGTGCTAAAATCAAGTGTTAAAACAAGTGTTAAATCAAATTCAAGGGTGTTAAGTCTTCCCGATAAACTCATCACAACCAAGTTGTTTAGATTAAACAAATTGAAAGTTATTCTATCAATGACTCTTCGAGTCAAGGCTGAGTGGCTAACTCACGATTAACTAACTTAGTTGTCTCTCAAGGACATAATCGTGTAATTAATCGTAATATTTTAAAAGGACTAAAATCAAAAAGTTAGTAAGGTTTATTCAACCCCCTTATAAACCTTACTCACACCCATGAGACTACACCATTAGACCATAGAGTTGCAACCCGACTAATTTCTGGAGCATCAATTTAGGAACAACCTTACCCTTCTTCTTCGGTGGGACATGATGACTTGATCCGTAAAAGGCGATTTTTTCACGGGTCCAGGTTTTATCATCCTTTTCCATTTCTCGATAAATAATGGCATCAATTGTGGAGATCCAACTCGATAGACTACCAATATCAACAAAAAGTAGTTTGGCATTGTCCCCATCACTTTCGGATGCACCGCCCTCACCATCGCTAGAATTATTTGGATTTGAGCCCACAACCTCATTGGTTTGAACCATTGAAAGAATGCATCAAGTTTTGAAGCGGTTGGCAATCAATTCTTCAAATGCTTTGTGGGACAAATGTAATGGGTTGGCGTCGCGCATAGAACAAGTGGAAAAAGGTCCTGGTATATCTTTCTTCTCATCGTAAATAGTGTCATCAAACACAGGCCAACATCATGCCCTTTCGAGGAAACATCGTGAGGGATGAGGGTGGAGAGCCATGGTTGCTTCAAAGTGGTGCCCACCGCCTACAGCCCAAGTCGGCACTTTAGGCAACATCCCGACGCCATCCTTGTCGGCACTCACGCGGGCGCCATGGTTGGCACTACGGGGTGTGGGGCGCTTGATGGAGCTTGTTCTTTGCCGACCTTTTAAAATTGATCATCCCAAATGCTCCATAATTGTCTTTAGCGTGGACTCAATTTTTGTCGACTCTCCTCGACAAACCAAACAAGTCCATGGGGGCGGATTTGACCCTCCTTCTTCCTCATCAATACCTTCGCCTCCTTTTTTTCCTCAAACAATTTTCTTTTCGTAGTTTTCTTCTTCTTTATTTCTTCATTTTTCTTTCTCAAATTATCTTTCTCAATGGTATCTTCCCACACAAAAGTTTTTTTAAGAATTCGGTTACTCCAATTTGGACGGTCTCGTGTGTTTGTGAACAACAAGCTACAAAAAATAACAAAAGTCAAAAACAAAGGCAATAGTGGGCAATCAAATGGGCAGTGAAGTGGGAAAACGAGTAGCAAGTGTATACTAGCGAAACAATAATAACAATGTGAGCATACAAGTTGGGCAATCATGTGGGTGGTAGCGTGGCAAATGAGTGGGCGGGTATACATTAGTGAATAATCAATATCAAGGTGGGCATAAGTGGGCACATGTGGGCAGAAAGGCAAATGATTGGGTGGGTGTATATTAATGAATGGACAATATTAAGGTGGGCACCTCATGTGGGCAGAAGTGGGCAAATGAGTGGGCATGTATATTAATGAATGAACAATAACAAGGTGGGCATACAAGTAGCACAACAAAGTATGCATATACACAATAAAAATTGATTACAAAGCTTACATTATCATCATCTACCGTAAGCAAAGTCCCAAGATTGTGTTTTCGCTTATCAAATGAAAAACGCGCTTCGCTTTTGACCAACGAAAAATATGTGGCACCCTATTCTTAGCAAACTTTGGTTATGACGGCACACAATTTGGCGCACGCCAAGGATCGCCATATGCCCATACTTGTAGCGCAGGTGGAAACCGAGATGTCAAAGTTTTCACAATCATGCTTTTCTTTTGTTTCTTTTCTTTCCCAATAACCATGTACTCACCGCCATGAATACGTGTTTTCTTTACCAAGAAATCAAAGCAACTCGTCCCTATGGATAAAGCATTAAAAGCTTCTAGATCATCCACAAGGTGAATATACTCGCTCCACAATTCTTTTGGTTTTTTCGGTCTCTTACAAGAAGAATATCACCTTATAGGAAACATAGCTTGAGAGCCCGACGGTCATATCTCCGTCCCCTTTTTCTTTCTTGGACCATTCTTCCAAAGCATTTTCCACGTGTATCGCACAAAGGGATTAAACCTCCTAAAGCATTTCTGAAGATCCCCGACGACGATGAACAAGTAGACTTTCGGGACCCAAAACCAAGTCTTGTGATCAATGCGACCGGTTATTCCAAAGTCCGCCTTTGTTGTTCAAGTGGAATGTTATCTTGTCCAATGACATCGATTGTCTTGTCTAAGAGAAGGTGGAGATATAATCGGCCTTGAAATTTCAATTTTGTACATCCAGGAATTGTCCAAAGCAAGATTGCCTAAACCTTTCTCTATTCTCGATCGCTCAAACAACCAATTATTTTGTTTAATTCTTCATTGAAATTGCAACGACCACTTAATCTCGCCGCGAATTGATCCTTTTCATTGGGAACAAGCCACATCTTTCTGAATCGCACAATGAAAAGTAGTGTTAGATAAGGCGGCACACAAGTGGGCAGATCAATTGTAGGCAAATAGGTGACAAGATTAAAATTCTCAAGAAAAAAACCCAAGTCCATACATATTCCAACCTAAAAACACATTATGACTCTCTGTACATGATCATAAACTCCACAAAACACATCACGGACTCCACAAAGTGGGGGATAAGTGGCAACGAAGTGGGCAAACGAAGTGGGCATTGAAGTGGGAAAAGCCGTGGGCACTCATGTGAGCAAAGCACAAGGCTAATAGTGGGCAATGGCAATGCCCGATTAAACCCAAGTACACGCACATTCCAACCTAAACACATCACTAACCCCACAAAACATGAATCATTTAACGTTAAATCTGCCAAACCATATAACTAAAACCCTAAACTCATTTTATTAATTTTTTTCAAAATAAAACCCAAAATCCTTCAACACAACTAACTAAAATATACATATAAGAGAAGAAGATGAAAAAACAAACCTTTTCAACCGAAGAATGACCTTTGATTTTCAAACTCTCGACGCCGAACAATCGTGAGTGACAAAGTGAACACGTCAACAGTGCTCATCGTAACGTGCTCGTGGGGACGTTCGCAGTTCCAAGAGAGAAAAACGAATGAGCGTGTCGAGAGAACAGAGAGTCGTGACGTGAGTGGGTTTGGAAGATGAGAAGAATGGAAGAAGATCGGACGGGTGAGAGAGAGTGGGCAAATGAACTCCCTCGCTATTCATATTCTTTTTTTTTTTTTTTGGTTTTTTTAAATAAAAGGGTATTTTAGACTTTTCAGAGAAAAAATGGGTATATTTCCTCGTTTAATAATAAAGGGCATTTTTCCTTAATACCCTCTTGTTGGGGTATTTTCCCTAATTTCCCATTATTAAATCTAATCAAATCAAATCTTATTTAACTGTTTTCAAGTATAAAAATGAACCAAATGTCCTTTTAATTGTTGGAATAAAAACTCGAACTACACTTCAAAGTCGGATCATTAAAAAAGTTGATCAATGAATCTTAAACTAAATTTTATATGATCCAAATTATGTGTATATATATATATATAAAGTACTACAAATTCTTGGTCCCTAATATTTTGTTAATTTGTTTTTGGGCCCAAGTCAAAGAACTCAATTGTCCCAGAAAGCGCCCCCGCACCCAATCTTGGCAAACTCCTATCACATTTACGGGGGTTGCTAGTTGCTACAAAAGGAGTATTTATTTCTTTCTCTACGCGTAAAAAACAAACCAATAATTCGCTTATCGGTGTAGAACCCTCTCCTTGTTTTTCCATCTCCTTTTCGAATTATAAGAATTTTTAAAAATCAAAATCGCCCGAGAACCCTTCTATGAATTTGTCCAAGTATGTTTTACTTTCAAATGTAGATTTAGGGTTTCTCGAGAGGTGTCACTGGATTTGGGTATGATGCCGATGGGGCCTGATTTTAAGGTGGTTAGATTGTCCTGCTTGAAGAACATGAGCATTGGGGTTGAGGTGTACTGTTAATTGTAGATTCTTGGAGAACAATTAAGGTTGATTTTCAGTTTTTAGTGTGTTGGGGACTAGATGTGATGTCATTGTGAATGGAATTCGTATTGGGTTGCAACGGTTGACAGGAATGAGAGCAAGAGTGAGCTTTTAAGATTGCTTTTGGTGTGTTTTGATGTGACAAAATTGGTTTTCAAGATTGTGCATTTTTCAAGCCTTAACTGAAAAGTGACGGAGTCAAAATTGGTTGATTGGAAAGGTTCCCTTGCTCGCTTCTTGTCTACTAAAAACAATGAAAGGGTTGAGTCTCTTGATGTTTGGATGTTTTACGATGGCGAACCAATTTGGAGAAAGAATTACGATTTTGGACCTATGAGGTGAAAGTGGATAGATTTTTGCAGTTCAAAGAATGGAAAATTGGGAGAACGCCAGGATGGAAAATTGTTTGTGTTTGATCCCGAGACCGGATGTGTTAAGAAGGTCCCGCCTATGGCTCTCGGTCTTTGAGATTTATGGATACACCGAGAGTTTGGCATACATTAAAGGGATGGTACCAGTGAGAAGTAGGAAGAGGAAGAGGAAGGCGAGGATTTTAAGCGTTGCGATGAATGGTTTTGGTGAGGAAATTATAGTCAAGTCATTGAAGTTTTTTCGAGATTTTTGCAAGTGACTTGTAATGTTTTAGCGACATTTAGTAAAAGTTTCTTTTGTGCTTGTTTCCTTTATGACAAAGAACAACATTTTTGCTTTTTCTCTCATTAATTTCATCTTTTTTGTCCTTTTGGGTTGTGGAATCTTATTTTGTATTAGATGTCGAAGAACAAAAGCGAACAAACACAATAAGCATATGCAATGTTGCTATCAATCTTTTGAGGACACTAAGTACATCCCTAAAAAGTATCTTAGTTCACTTGATTCGGCATTTAATGAGAAAAATTCTTTTGCTTTATTTGCTTAATGTGAGAAAAGCTGAAAAATTTAGACAAACTCCTCTATTTTTTTTTCTTTTCTTTTTCTTTGGTGTTGTTGGTGTGGTGATGGGTGTGATATAATTTTGTCTTTTTCATGAAGTATTTGTGTAGATTATCACTCCTTATCAATAATTCCAATTTATGTTGCATCTTATATTCTCTCACATGATGTTCCTGTTCATGTGTGTAAGTGCATATGGTTCATATGGTGTCTCACTAGTTCAATTATCTATAGCAATACTAATCTTGACATTAATTTACCTCATGATTTACCCCCACCCTCGTTTTGGGGGGGAATAATCACGAATTCACGACCCTTGAGGTTTAATATAATTACAAACAAAACTCCGATTTATTCACAAATATCCCGCTGAAAGATGTTTTTGTTTTACAAATTGCACCTATTAATGGGTGTGGTTGTAAAGCAAATACAAACCTCAAGGTATCTTATTTTGATTAGATGTCGGGACAACCGGCTTAACAAAATGGATTAAGTGTAGCCACGAGTAGTTGTCATTTTGAGATTGGTCATTTTATAATCTTTATAATGCTTGGCAACGTGGAAAAGTTTTTGTGTTCTAAATTTTGTGTATAGATGCAACTAAAAATGGCACTCCTGTTTTCATTTTAAAGTGTTGATTATGTGTTCAAAGATGTGAAATATATAGGTTTCTCTGTTCATGTAAATATGATTTTGCAAATGATGTGAATTTTATGCTTTACATCTATGCTTTATATCACTGGTTTGAGTTGGTTTTGATCGCTTCCCGTAGTTCAACTCCATGATGAGAATAACGGGTTCATACTTTGTGGTGAAGCTCCTTTAGCACACCTTCACAAGATATTTTGCAACATTGGTGAATGTTGTTACCTAAAGACATATGTTGTCTCACTTTACATTGTTTGATATTCGCCCGTTTTAATAAGGGTTATTGATTTTTTTGCAACTTTGTACTATGATTGGTTATTGTGATTTCAGTCTATACTATATTTTTTTGAAAATAGTATTCTAAATTAAACGCATTTGTTGAAATGCAACACAATACACGGGCGATGGTATATTCCACCTAGGATTCTATCACGTGACACGCACGCCACTTTTTTAAGGGTATTTTCACTAGTTTAGTTGTCATCATTTATAAATGGACAAATATACCCTATTATACCCTACCGTTAAATAATGCAACCGAAACCAAATACACTGGTT